>CM039726.1:18490610-18823179 GCA_022539455.1 Dendrobium nobile | reverse complement strand
CAGAGTTCAGGCCCTTAGGTGGTGATCTAACAAAGGTGAGAGCCTCAGGAGTGGTCCGGCGAGGGTGAGGCCTCAAGTGGTGGTACGGCGAGGGTGAGGGCCTCAGGTGGTGATCCGATGAGGGTGAGGGCCTCAAGTGGTGGTCTCGTGACTGTGAGGGCCTCAGGTGGTGGTCCAAAGAAGGTGAGGGCCTCAGGTGGTGGTTCAGCGAAGATGAGGGCCTTAGGTGGTGGTTCGACGAGGGTGAGGGCCTCAAGTGATGGTCCGGTGAAGGTGAGTGCCTCAGGTGGTGGTCCGGTGGAGCAACGACGTTAGACGGTGGTCCGACGGTGGTCGAAGAGGAGATTCTTCATTCTCTTCTTCTCTTCTTTCTTTGGTCCCCTTTCAAGAGAAATGAGGGGTCTATTTATAGATTTATGGAGTGGCATGACTCGTAAATAGGTGAGAGATCAAGGGTAAATGGGGAGTGTTTGGATTGACGGCGATGTTGAATCCCTTGATCATGGAACGTTTGAAGAATATTTGTATGTCTTAGTGATGTTAATACGGTGAACTTGGGCTCATTGGATTCGTCTCGTTGATCCGCCGTTCGACTATAGGCATGTTATGTTTGGAAACCGTTTGGTAATCCCAAATTGTTGTTTGAACCTTCCAACACGCTTCTAACCCTTGATTTGAACCCGTTTGGGCTCTGATTGTGTTGGATTTGTATTCTCGAGACGGTTAGTTCAACTATAAGTTTGCTGAAATCGGTGTTCGAATGGCCCCAACTTTAATTTTGGAAGTTTCCAACTTGATTTTGCATCGAGATTCATGTCCGATCGAGATAATTTTTGATGACGTATCAACAAGTGTATATAAGTAAAAAAAATTAAATTTATGGATTAGATATGTGAAATACATAAAAATTATAGACTATGTTATAAATCCCCCTACTAGTTTTTGTGAAGATTTTACTATTCATCAAACATAAAAAACAAAAGGAATATTCAGACAACTTAGAAAATCCCTTTTTATTAGTCTTATTATATTTATCAATTAAATTGTTCCACTACATGCAAAAATATTATCAACCACCCATATATTTGCCACCAAACTATTTGAATGCATCTACACCTAAAATTGCAATCATCATTTCATGCAAATCATTCATCCCATTATGAATATTTTGATGCATTTGGCTAAAGAATAATTTAGTCAAAAAAATTATTAAAATCACTCCTTTAATGAAATTAACAATAGTGAAAAGTTTGATCTTGTACTTAAATACCATATCATTAAAATGTAATTTGTTATAGAATAATAACTCCTTTAAAAAAGGCAATCCAAAATTTGATATTAAAAGAATACCAATGACATGATGATATAATTATATCATGATGATCTCAAAATTAGCATTATTAATTTTAAAATAAAAATAAAATATTTATTTTTTAGCCTACTCTAATATAAATTATATCAAAAATCAATGACATATTTTTTTTTCAATTGACATATTCATGCAAACTTTCCACAAACAGGCAATGCCTTCAACAGCAATGTTAGGGATGATAGTTAGTATATAGCAGAACTTTCAACTCAATAAAAATCTCTATACAGTAAATGAGAATCTTGTAACAATCAAATCGATTTTCAAATGCTGTACAGAAACCCATTATATTTATTTTCCTGCAGCAGCTCCAATCCTCTTATTTAGATTTCAAGCAATTTTTTAGTACAAAATTTTCTTTTTAAAAAACAAAATTATATTAAAAAGCTGCTTTATAAAACAATATCAGAGCTGTCCCAAATGAAGCCGGGCCAGCTTCTAGCCACTGTTCTTTTCCTGTTTTTAAGAAATTTTTGTACATAAAAATTGCTTTATAAAACAGTTAGAAAGCTATCCCAAACGAAGCCTTACACATTATTCCAGTATCTGATGCTTTCAGCATTTGGCCATGGAGCTTCAGGTAGGTTAATGGAACTGAATCAGGGGCTCTCACAAAATTCCATCTCCTGCACAAAACCAAAGAAAATAAGTAGATATATATCATCGCATGAAAAAGAACCTTCCAATAAATTTGTGCTTGGATTCGAGGCATTTACCAAAAAGATCTAGGCTGCGTTTGGCACGGTTTTCTTATTTCTTTTTAAAGCGGTTTTTTAATAAAAAATTAAAATTTTTTATCCAAAAAACTGTTTTAAGAAGCAGGAAAAAAGCAGTCCCAAACGAGATCCTAGTCAGCTAACGTTCCATAGAAGGAAAATAATAAAAAGGTATTAGCAATGGTGATCCAATATCCATTTTTGAATAAAAAACAGAATGTCATAACTAAAAAGAATTATCTGATACCTTCCACAAATTGGGCAACTGTCACTTCTTTCCATCCACTCATATATACAGCTAAGATGAAAATGATGTGAACATTCTGTTTTGATTTTTGGATTTTCTGGTTGTATTCTGCAGATGAGATTACATACATATTGAACAAGACTGAACTGTCTGTAATCGGCATCATAGTATTTTTCTAATGATTAGGAGAAACAATTGAAATTTCAGTCCGCAAACCCTTTCAGCTATGTTGCACTGATACGGATACAACGACACGATACACATACGGGATATGTCAATTCTTAAAAATACAGGATACGGGTACGGCGCGGACAATTATAATTTATATCATACATAAAAATTAAGAAAACAATAAAAGCATAAATATTTGAAATGACAAAAAAAATTAAAGCAGCATCATTTGAGTCTTGTTGCTATAATTTCAAAATAAAAATAAGTATTAATGTCTGTACAACAACAACCATAAATGTAAATTGTCTAGCACATGAAGTTTCAACTATTCAATAGAAGGAACGATAGGATTAACCTCTTCAATGGTTTGTCTTTGAACTTCTATTGAACATAAACCCAAGATGCACACTTACGCTCGCGGATTCGGAGTGAGAGAAACTTGCTCGCCCCACGCAACGTAAATGTGAAATATGCGTCATTTTTTTCATTTTTCAAGGGACACGCGTACCCGATAAGTGTGTCATTTTGAAATTAAACATTATTTTAATTGGATACGGCTTTGGCGTATCCGACACGTATCGGTACCATATCAGACGTGTGTCCGTGTCGGACAAATATCCAATACAACACGCCTTCATAATAGGTGTTTTCGTGCAACATAGCCTTTCAGGAGTATAAACAATATATTCATGGGCCTAAACAATTTCATAATAACATAAATTTAATGAATAATTTACCTTCCAGACAGGTGGGACAAACATCTTCATCTTCTAATTTTTCAGCACATAACCTGTAGAATTATTTTGCCAGGCAGATTTTCTTCCATTTCAAAATGACTAACTTTGGATTCTTCTTCAGCATTTCCGCTATTCCGCTTCTTGCCACCACCCAACTGTTCCACATCAGCGCTGCTACCACTTCTTCGAATGTGTTGATTGTCTTGACTGTGGTTCACGGCTTTATCACGCCTTGAGATTAAACCATCTCGCTGTGAACGAGAATACCGACTGTCACTCTCAAATGGAGGAGGTCTAGGGACAAGGCACTGAGTATCAGACGAAGAAGTGTCAACAGAAGTGGTGATTACTGCAGTTGAAGTCAAAGGTGTGGCCACATTTGAAGCTGAAGTTCGCCCATCAACTCTATGAAATGTTGGACCAAACTACAGCAGACAAACAACTGCATCAGTAGTCCGAAATAAAAGGATTGAAATGCGTCTAAGGCTTCATTTGGGACAGCTTTCTTACAGCTTCTGAAAGCAGCTTTCAAGTACAAAAATTTTAATTTTTGTTCTAAAAAACTGCTTTAAGAAGCGGTAATAAAGTCGTCCCAAACGAAGCCTAAAGCTAGCTTTCATACAGTGATAGATGGAAAAATACACTCAAACACCGAAAACTTGATAAATTGAGATAGATTACGACCATTGGTAGATATATTTAAACAAGAATTCATAAAAAAGGACCCTAAAGTAATATAAAGACCGCAGATGCAACATCATGGAAACTCATCCAAAGTAACAGAAAGAAGAGAACATATTCATGATCCAAATAAATATGAAAGATATAAAAATTGCGTTAAAACTTCTCAAGGACTGTGTTTTATCCCAGACTATGGCTTCGTTTGGGACGGCTTTTTTACTGCTTCTTAAAGTAACTTTGTAGTACAAAAAATAAACTTTTTAAACTAAATTTTTTTTTTAAGAAGAAGTGAGAAAGCCGTCCCAAACAAAATCTATGTTTGTTTGATTGTTGAACATAAAGAATTAATCTGTCTGAACATACTTTTTTTCTTTTACATTGTAGCTGTTACCATAAATTGCTAAATTGCTGCAATGCACAAAGAAAAAAATAAGAACACTTGAAAATGCATCCTCATAAAGAAATCATACTTCAATGTATGAATCAAAATCTATCTAAAAGGATATGTTACAGGTCAATTGGAAATAAATCATTGGAAAAGAGTATTCAGATGTGATAATGTTTGTTAGTGAGCTAAGTTATAGATGATTAAGGATAACAACAATATCAAGTCTTTATTCCACAATGTGGGATTGATTACATGAATCAGTTTTCTCTATTAATGGATTCATGTCATGATTGCTTGATAAATTTTATATTGGTTGGCTACATAAATCATTCTTCTTGTTGATAAGACTAGAGAGGGAGTTGAAGGTTAAATTAAATTATGGAGGTCAACCTTAAAGTCTAAAAGTTTTCATTTGAGTAGATCTAAAATTGAATATATAGAGTATAATTTTAATAGTAATAGATCTAATGGGGGGATTGTGACCTTGGGCAATCAAGTCATTAAAAAGTGTACACATTTAGATATCTTGGATTTATTGTTCAGAGTGATGGTGATATAGATAGATATATTATTAGTAGAATTTAAGTTGGATGGTTGAAGTAAATGCATCAGGCTTATTGTGTGATAGAAAAGTCACCCTCAAACTTAAGGGAAAATTCTATAAGATTGTGGTAAAACCTACAATGCTTTATGGTGCAAAATGTTGGCTATTAAAAGAGAAGCATAAATTAAGTTTTAGATGAGGATGCTCAGGTGCATGAGTGGCTTTACTCATAGAAACAAGATACGAAATGAGCATATACATGAAAAATTTGGAGTAGCTCCAATTGAAGATAAGATTAGAGAGAGTTGCCCTAGATGGTTTAGTCAAATAAAACGACGGCATTCTGATTACCCGGTTAGGAGTGTAGATGTATTAGATTTGGCTTATATTAAGAAAGGTAGAGGTAGACCTAAAACTTGATTAGAAAATATTAGAAATGACATTCTTTATTATATTTAAATGAGAATTTGATCTTTAACAGGACACAATGGAGAAAAAGAATTCATGTAACCGACCCCACGTAGTGGGATAAAGGCTTGATGCTGCTGTTATTGTTGTCGTTGTCTATGCAACCATCCAATTTACACATCCAGGGCCTGAGACCCATCCAAGAAACAAAAATTACCCCATAGAAGAGCTGGTGTAGAAAATATCTCAAGCATATGCAATGCCTGTATACAGGATTGCTTGGATGAGTGTATTCTTCAAAATCCTCCCCACATAGACAGCAGCAAAATGCACCCATTCTTAGTCAATCGGCAGAAAATGTCCGGTAGAATGTTGAAGGATTTTGACGTAAGAAATCAATGAATTTTATAGCAGCTAGAGAAGACCTAAAATCATAAAAACAAGGTAAGCAAATTTTCAGAGGTCCCATAAATAAATAATAAATTATAAAAAATAAAGCTAAAAGCAATATTTATGAACACTGGGCATTAAATAATCAACTTCTAAACAATGATAGAACTGGCGAGCCATCGTATCAAATAAATCTCATCAAAGGGTATGCCAGAATTGCAGTCTCCATCCACTCCCAATATAGAATACAATAAAATGGCTAATCAAGAAAAAAGCTAAACCATCCATATGCGGAGTGGTTCGATATCGGATCATCTAGGATTACAAATTATTTTATATTCTTTTGTAAATGAAAATACGATTAGGATGTGGATATAATTTTCTCACCAATCTTGATTGCAATATCAAAACATACAACATGGATTTGTTTCATGAGTTTCAAAAAACTTACATATGCTCTATTAAATATGTTACTATCACTTAATTGCCATATATCAACTATCCACAGATTTGTTACCTATCTATCTAGCATTATTATGAGATGTTGACATGGTGTTAAGAGACATCACTCATTCTTCTTTTTCATTACGACAACATTGAGGTGAAGTCATAGAACTGACGATTGAGCGATTGGAGCTTTGAAGTTAACTTGACCAGTTTCATACAAATTTATTTCTCAGATAAATGTTTGGGAACAACCATTAGAGGCTGGAGACCGTGGTTGGAAGCTGTAAACATTCTCAAAGAAAAATTAGTGATTGTCATAAAGTCTACTGACAAGCAAGATGGTTCAACATAGGAGATGTCATGCTCATATTTAAAGAGAAAAGAGAAAGGGAAGAATACCAGTTAGATAAAAGTGTTAATACCATAGTTACCCTCTTGTACACGTGTTGCCATTGTATTGGCCACTAGCTTTTACATTGTTTATATAATTCCTGTAATAGCTAGACATTGAATTGAATCTGTTTCTCATTCTTTACTTTTTGTCGTTCTCCTTATTCTTGTCCGCATTGCTCTCATGGTATCAGAGCAAGAAATCCTGACGAGACCTCTTTTTCTTCAATAATGTCTTCTTCTCATGGAATCATCCTCGGCGTCTCTTGTTGTCGCTGCTCCCGACGTCCATCAATCCTCCAGCTCCATGCCGGATGTCTTCTTGATACCCCCTCAACTCAAATTCTTAGTTAGCAACATCAAGAACATCGTCTCTCTCAATCTTACTCCGGACAATTACCCCGTATGGCGTTCGCAAGTTTTCAAACTCTTTCATGCGAATGGCTTTGACGGATTCTTGGACAGTTCTTGTTCTCGCCCTTCTCTTACTTCATCGATCAACCCCAACGCATATTCTCATCAAATTTGGCTCCTGATTGATCAACATCTTACCGCTGCCCTTTACTTGGTTATCTCTCCAGATCTTCTACCTGATGTTCTTTCTTTATATCATTGCTTTGAAATTTGGGATATTATCTCCCATCGCCTTCAATCCACTGCCCGATCCCGCACAATCCAGCTCAAGAAAAAGCTTCATCACATATATATGAAAGATCAAACTATGCACAATATCTCCATAGTATCAAATCCAAAGTAGATGCCATTGCCGCCATCGGAACACCTCTTTATCCTGAAGATATCATTCTTTATACATTAAACAGTTTACCCTCTCAATATCAAGCTTTCAAAACTGCGATTTGTACTAACCTGTAGCCCATTACGCTGGACGATCTTTACACCTTGCATTGCAGTGAAGAACAAAATCTCGCCCAAAAAGCCACCCGCGATTTACAGAATCTTCAACTTTCAGAGCCCACAATGGCTCTTACTACCTCACGAGGACGTGGTCACAGATGACATCAAGCTAATCGTGGACAATACTCATCCACAAATCATTCCGCTAGCAACTCTTTCTCTCGCAATGACAAGAACGCACCTAATTCCATCATTTGTCAAATTTGTTTCAGGAAGGGTCACTTCGCCATCCGATGTTGGCATCGTCACGATTCCTCTTACAACGACGAACAACAGAATTCTGCACTGTTCTCTCCGGTTGAACCATCCATCAACTCCGACTGGTGTTTTGATAGCGACATACTAGTCATCTGACATCCGATCTTTCCAATTTAAGCTTACCCAAACCACATATAGGCTCTAATCAGATCACTTTAGGTAACAGACATAATCTTCCAATTCACACTCGGGCAAGGGTATTCTCCCTACCCCAACCGGTAAACTTAATCTCCAAAATATTTATCATGTTCCAAATCTTTCTTTTAATATGATCTCTATTCATCGCTTGACTTCAGATAACAAATGTATGGTAACTTTCACTTCTAATGGGTTTAAAATTCAGGATTTGAAGACCGACCAGCTTCTTCTACAGGGTCCTTGTCTTAAAGGACTTTATACGCTCTGCTCATCCACCATTCCACCCCAACTCAATCTCTAGCTCTCGTATCCACACAAGCCATTCCCAATCTCTGGCACTGCCAGCTCGGACATATTGCATCCAATACTCAACGACATTTGGCAAATCACATTTCTACAATTTGTTTTCAATCACCTTACTATCATTGTAATTCATGTAAAATGGTTAAAAGCCATCGCTTACCATTTCTTAAATCTACATACTTAGCTTCTACTACTTTTGAACAGGTTCATTCTAACGTTTGGGTACCTTCCCCCACTACATCCATGCAAGGATACAAATATTATGTTTCGTTTATTGATGAATATTCTGAATTTTGTTGGGTCTATCCATTGCATAAGAAATCTGAGGTTATTTTTAAATTCATAGAATTTAACAAAATGGTTGATCGTCAATTCAATAAACGTATCATCAACTTTCGCTCGGACGGAGATGGAGAATTCATCAACAATCAATTCAAACTCATTTGCAAAACCTGGGGCATTAACCATCAATTTTCTTGCCCTTATACCCCTGCTCAAAACGGTGTCACCGAACGCAAACACCGACATATTTTGGAAACTATTCGTACTTTACTTTTTGAAGCTAATCTTCCACAATCTCTCTGGGTTGACGCTCTCCATACAACAGCCTATCTTATCAACAGATTACCTACGCAAGTTCTACATCATATAAGTCCTTACCTCAAACTTTATCAAAAACCTCCCTCCTATTCACATCTTAGAATCTTTGAATGTCTATGTTACCTGTGGCTTCGTCCATATACTAGCTCTAAACTATCACCCTCTCTCTTCCCTGTGTATTCATTGGCTACGCTCCTACTAAAAAAGGCTACATATGCCTTAATCCTAATACGGGAAAAATATATACGTCAAGACATGTCATTTTTAAGGAAGCCATATTTCCATACCAACAACATATTGTAACCAATGACTCCTTTGCAACCAATTACACACCCCCGGTACTTCTGGTTCCAACATCTCAACATTCCATTTCTGATCCATCAATACCACAGATCAATCCACTGATTCCGTCCATAATCCTTCTGCAATCAGCACCACCTGTTCTTCTCATTCCCCATCCGCTCTTCAAGCTAATGCTCACTGCCACCCTCCTATCAACTCTATTCCTACTCAACCATCCATTCATCACATGCAAACAAGATCTAAAACTAGACACTCAAAACCCAAGGTCATCTTTAATCTTCTTCATCACAATACCCCTCCCGATCCAACATGCTAAGCTAGTAAACATAAACATTGGTGGGCTGCCATGTCTGATGAATTTCAAGCTCTCCAATCTCAGGGAACCTGGGAACTTGTCCCTCTCATCCTTCTCAAAATGTTCTAGGTTGTCGCTGGACCTATCATACTAAATTTCTATCTAACAACAATATAGATCGGTATAAAGCTAGACTTGTCGCTCAATGATTTAATAAAGAATACGGCCTAGACTATACTAACACCTTTAGCCCAGTCACAAAAATGCCCACTATTTGAGTCCTCATTATTGCTCTTCATCACAACTGGCCAGTTCATCAATTAGACGTATCTAATGCGTTCCTGCACGGTCATCTCTCTGACACGTTTACATGAAACAGCCACCTGGCTTTCTCGATGTTCTTAATCCCAATCACGTTTGCCGCTTGAAAAAGGCTCTTTATGGTCTGAAACAGTCACCTCGACAGTGGTTTGCCACCCTATCTGGTCATCTTCAAAACTCTTGGTTTTAAATTCAGCTCATCTGACCCCTCCTTGCTCATCTATCATAAATCAGACATCTCTATGTATTTTTTAGTCTATGTTGATGATATCCTTATCACTGGAAATTCCTCATCCGAAATCACTAAACTACTCCAAAATCTTCACACTACATTCAAAATGAGAAACCTTGGATCCATTTCTCAATTCCTCGGCATTCAAGCCATTCACACTACCTACGACCTACACTTAAACCAAACACAATTTGCTGAATTCATCTTGTTTAAAGATGGAATGCTTAATTGTAAGCCAGTATTTACCCCATCCCAACTCAAGCCATCTCGCAACGCCACTACCTCACTTGCTTTTTCCAATCCGACGCTATTCCGCCAGTTAGCAGGATCCTTACAATATCTTACTCTCACACGACCAGATATCTCCTTTGCGGTCAACAAAATTTGCTAGCATATGTAGAATCCTCTTACCACTCATTTCGACGCTCTCAAGAGCCTCTTGCGCTACATTCAAGGTTTGTTACACACATGTTTATCACTATTTTGTGACACTCTTTCTCTTTGCTCTTATGCAGATGCAGATTGGGCCGACGACTCGACCGATAGAAAAACAATTTCTGGATAATGTAGTTATCTTGGTTCTTCCTTAATCTCATGGAGCGTCAAGAAGCAAAATGTAGTAGCCAAATCCTCCACATAAGCTGACTACAAAGCACTTGCATCTTCAACCGCTGAAGTCATTTGGCTCCGCCGTTTACTCAAAGACTTCAACTGCTCACTCTTGGCACCTACTCCTATATTTTGAGACAATACCTCAGAGATAGCCCTGACAAACAACCCGGTCTTCTATACCATAACTAAACACATCGAAGTCGACTGTCACTTTATTAGGGATTGCATCAAAGATCGATCTATCACCATTCATCATACTTCCACCAAAGATCAAATAGCCGACATCTTCACAAAGCCGCTCTTCATTTCCCGATTCAAAAACCTTGCAACCAAACTGGTCACCTCTTCCGATGCAACAGTTTGAGGGGGCCTGTTAATACCATAGTTACCTTCTTGTACACGTGTTGCCATTGTATTGGCCACTAGCTTTTATGTTGTCTATATAACTCCTGTAATAGCTACACATTGAATTGAAATGAGAAAATTGAATTTGTTTCTCATTCTTTACTTTCTATCGTTCTCTCTGTTCTTGTCCGCATTGCTCTCAAAAAGTTGAGAAAATATTTAGAAATAATATATGTATTATACTTTTGTCTTCATATTAATAGACATTATCACTTTGTCTGCTCATAAAAATGGGCGGATCTTAACGAACTATGTAAACTCCCCTGTGTTCATTTCCTAATATTTTTCCTTGTAGATTATTTTTCTCATTCTCATGATTGTCATTGTCTTCAAGCATGTGCTTTTTCCCATTAATTGGTATAGCTTTGAAGTTTGAGAAAACTGAGAATAATGACATGAAGATGGGCGTGTGAGGATCGACTGGTTCAAACACCAATATTTTGAGTATTAGAAGATGCAAATTAAGGATTATCTATGACAGGAAAAAATATATTCATATATTTTTGAGTCGAAGCCAAAAAATATGAGAGCCAAGAAGATTGGATCTCCTAAATAGCACGCATATGAACTTCTACTCCAAGGATTAACAAAGAATGTTGCCTTCCAATTATTGTATGAGCTGATCACCTTGTCATGTAAAAGCACAATTAGACATGCTCGTAAGTCCTTGATGGCAAATTATACAAGAAATAGTTGCTATGAAAAGGTTTTTAATATCAAACAATTGTAGATTCTTCTGCAATGACATCATATATTAATGAGTTCAATCTGAATACAAGATACTTTGGCTCGGTTTGCACCAACTTTAATGACAAAATTCATGCATTGAGCTTATTTTCATCTCTACTAGTAAGCTAGGTTGAAACTATGACAATTATCAACAATTCATATAAGTAAATGAAATTGAAGCTCAATACTATTCATGACCTAATCTCATTAAATGAAAACACCAAGAGAAAAGAATCAGGTTAAAAAAAAAAAAAAATTAAAAAAAATTAAAAAAGAGATAAGAATCAGGTGAAGTTTCTTCTTTTATTGCTTTAAATTAAAAGAGCAATGGAGAAAAACATTAATAGTCAACAAAGGACGTTGATCAAAACCTTAGCAAAGTAGCCAATCAAAAGTTCATGATATGGGTATATTCATGATGTGCTAAGGCCGGCCACATGAAAAGACTATCCAATCATATATAGGAATTTATGATATTTTCATTTGAAAAGATCTCTGATGTACTAGTAATTACTGATATAATCCTATGGAGCCTTGGATCTTAGAATCATATGCAACATTTTATTCTACTCCACATAAAGAGTTTCTATATAATTATTTTGTAAGAGATTTTTGTAGGGTATATATATTGTTGATGTAAACTATCAAGCGGTGTGAGAGTTTTTGATATGCAAATCAAAACAAGTAGATGAGACACATTCCTGTCTTGAAGTGAAATCTAATTTCGATCAAGCAGCTATGAGAAGAATATTACAGCCCAACCTTCTATGTTGATACTTAGAAGGTGATGGTGCTATGGTGACGACATCTAGAAGCAAGTACAATATTAATCATATCATGTCAAACACTATAAACTGTGGGAGCAACAATAAATCTATTTTTAATGATTTTTAAAGTGTGTGGGGGATAATTTTTTGTTTTAAGAGTGCCTTTTAATGGATACATCGATATTGCAAGAAAGACAGCATTTCATGATTAAGGAGCAACACAATAACTAGGCAACAATGGTATTAAAGGATGCACATTTATCACTGAAGGACTAAGGTAATCAAATCCTATTGATAATCAGGAGAGGGAGCTGCACAAAGATTACTGGCTCAACATAGTATATTTAAATTTAATATCCAAGTGTGAGATTATTGAGATACTTTTCTCATAAGCATTGACTGCAAAATTACAACTTGTAACATAATTTATTTCACGTTTTTTACCTATATTTCTTGAAGACTTTTCTAACCAAGACCACTACTTGAGGCCCTAAACTCGGCCAGACCATCAATTGATGCCAGTGTTCTGCCAAGTTAATGTCGGACTACTAACTGACGCCCTAACTTCCAAGTGACGCCAGATTTAACACTAGACTTCAACCATATGGTTGACATTTATAATCTGATCACCCTCAAGGACGAGTCAGCTCACTGTACTCAACTCAAATTTTAGTGAAATATTTTCAACTGGGCTAGGCCCCGTGGTTTTTCCCCTTTCCAGGGTTTTCCACGTAAAAAAATCTTTTGCTCTCTGTGTGTGAGATGAATGTCCGTGCAACGCTAAGACGTAAAATTACAACTCTATCGCCGCTTATATTATAGCCCGCAACACTTGTATTCTTTGAATATGCCAAAGACCTCATGCTCAATTTGCTTTGAGGCGAGGAAGGTAAAAGGTGCATTTTTTCAAAAGCCAAAGTGTAGTCACCAAGGGTCAAGAATCACTCACCATAGATTAAGGATCAAAGAAAGGGGTCTGATCAATTAGGGCCTTACGATACATTCTTTTGAAGTGCACCCTGCCTTATTAAGAACTTACCACTTACAAAGCTTTGCTCAATTGTGAATGGCTTTTTATTATAGCCCTCTTTTTTATTCTCTCAATAGTGTGGAGTTGATCTCCACCTTACATTAGAGGTGGGTAGATTTTCAATCATTAGAACCTTATCCCTACCCACCTCTAAATCTTTCCTAGAAATCTTATGTCCTAACATTATGCTCTCAGTTACCATAAATTGATATTTATCACAATTTAACACAAAATTTGTTTTTATGCATCCCTATGAAATAGTTATCAAATGATCCAAGCAAGAATCACATGTAGTGTCAAAAATAGAGAAATTCTTCATAAAAACCTCAATCCCATTGTAAATCAAATTAGAAAAAATAGACATCATGTATCACTAAAAAGTAGCTGGGGAATTACAAAGCCCGAAAGGCATCCTTCCAAAAGCAAATGTATCACAAGGACAAGTGAAAGTAGTCTTGTCGTGGTCTTGAGGGTGATATAAGAACTTGGTGGTACCCTAATTAATCATCTAGGGAATAATAAAAGGAATGTCAAGCCAACATATCTAACATCCTATCAATAAAGGGTAGAGGAAAATGATCTTTCCTAGTTGCCTAATTCAACTTCCTATAGTTTATATAGATTCTCCACCATGGCATCATCCTAATAGGAATCAATTCATTATGCTCTTTGGTCACTATAATTAGGCCTCCTTTCTTTGGGACACACTGTATAAGACTCACCTAGAAACTATCTGAGATTGGGTAAATAATTCTTTCATCAAACTACTTAAGAATCTCCTTTTTTACTACTTTCATGGTGAGGTTATCTCTTTTAGGAATCAGCTTTTCGAATAGGATTTTCTTCCATCATAATCTTATGCATGCACAAGGATAAACTAATTCCGTTAATATATGCAATTGCTCAACCAATAGCTCTCTTATGCTCATTAAGAACCCTAATCAATTTACCTTCTTCCTCTTCCCCTAAGTTAGCAAAAATTATAATAGGCAAGGTTTATTTCTCTCATAAGAAGGCATATTTGAAATTTTTGTGCTAAAAAGTTGCTTTAATAATAGTAAGAAAATTGTTCCAAATGAAGCCTAAGGTTTCGTTTGAAAAAGATTTCTTACTGCTTTATGAAACAGTTCTTAGTATGAATTTCTTTTGAATTTGAAATTTTCATATTAGAAAGCTGTTTCATAAAGTAGCAAAAATACTACCCAAAAAAGGCCTAAATTGAATCATTAGTTAATTCAGCCATTTCAGTTTATTCTACTTTATGCATTTTGTATGTTAGCTTCATAGATTGCTTATCTGCAAGGTGTTTGAAAGGATCCTCGTTCATATGGAGAATCTTTTTATAATGTTGATTGTGAGGAAAATAGCCTAACTATTTTTTTTTTTCCAAAAACAGATTTCATCATAGAAGGTTTTGTTTGGGACGGATTTTTAGTGTTTCTTAAAGCAGCTTTCTAGAAAGTTGTTTCTATAAACACTAAAAAAATTATCTCGAATGAAGCCTAAATTATATTTGTTGTTTGAAAAAATAAAATAGGTTGAAAGTTGTCCCAAAGAGGACAGATTATCATGTATAGAGTCCGAACGTAATTTTTGATCCAGACTTCAATCAGGTGAAGCCACATAGGCTTTTGTTAAACTTTCTCTCTCTTGTACACACTTGATACAAGAGAGAGAAAAAATCGCATGGCTTTATTTGATTGGAGTCCGGACAAAATTCAAACTCCATGGTTAATAATTCTTTCCCAGACGGGTCCCTAATCAGTCTTTGATGTATATATATCTCAATGATCTTGAAGGACCTGATAAAAATCTTCCAGATTATTATATTATCACTTCTAGTTATTTTTATTTTTATTTCTCATTTTAAATTTTTGTTTTCCGAACTTATTTTGTATTTTTATTTCTGTTTTTTTTATTTTGTTAAAGTATTGTATTAGTCGATATCTCTTAAATTTATGTAAGGATTTTATCTTAATTTATATATTAATATTATATCTTAATTATGCTATCACATTTTTCATTATTTAAAATGAATAATCTAATTTAAATAAACTAATTATGTAAATACACGTGTATAAATGTAAGGATATTTAGGTGCTTCTTTCAATATCAACAAGAGCTCCATTATATTTTATCAAAAACTTATTGGTAAGTAAATCATTCTCTCGCTAGCTTTTATGTTTTCTTGATTGATTATGTTTATGCTCCTCTTATAAACATACTGGTTCATCATTTTTATTAGTATCATCATGCATTTTGTATTATCAATGAAAGTGAAAGATTATATAGTTTTGATTTTATAATTAAAACCATTCTGCTTGCTTCAAGCAATATAAATTTTTCTTATATTATTGTCCATCTAATTTGGAAAGCCTGCTATTGGACAAATGGTCAATTTTTGTTTAATGATTTTACTGGTGCGAAAGAATTGATTACAAGCAAAAGAATTTCACTATTTTTTTTTCGAAAAATAAATATTTGAGAAGCTGGCCATCAGATATTTTTGTTATAGAGCTTTCGTGATTATAAGGGAAAGAATGCTTGAGTTTCAAACTTTAATATGCGTATCCATTTCATTTTGGTTGAGTTATATGGATTGGCACGCATTTCCTTGTTTAGCTAAGTGTTGGTTGAGCTATTTGACAATTTTATCTTTCACAAGGATGTCTAAATTTGCAATGTATTTATCATGTTCATCGAGATGGGTAGGGCTACAAGCAAACCAAACGTTCGACGAGCTACTCGTTGTTCGGTTCGATTAAAGCTCGTTTGTGATCGTTTAATTAACTAAACAAACAAACTTTAACAATATTTTAAATACTCGATTATTAAATAAACAAACTTGAACACTAATGCGTTCGGCTCATTTATGTTCGCGAACAACATCATTTAAAGTTCGTAAACAAGCTCGACATTAAGCTCGATAAGAAGCTCGATTCGTATTCGATCGATTCGTGTTCGATTTTGAACTCATGAATAGGCTCGATAAAAATAATTAATATTTGACTATAGAATTAAAAAATATATAAATTATCATTGCCTTTGTTACATAGACAATTGTTTTTATTATAAATGTGTTTTTTCATAGATATGTTCATGAACATGTTTGTTTGATAGTTAAAAAAAAATTCGTTAAATATGTTCGCGAACAAGCTCGATAAGCACTAAACGAACGAACATGAACTGAACATGAACCGAACATGAACACTCATTAATTTAAATGAATCAAACATGAACGCAAACAATAAATAAAAAAGTAACTTTTAACATAATACAATGAAAAAAAAAAAGTATTCATGTAGTTGATCCGACGTAGTATAAATATAATACTTGTTATTGTTGTTGTAGTACTTTATACCTTGAGAAAGTTAATTGTTATATTCCTTTTGTTTGATCTTACCTGAATTTTGAGTTGCATGATGATTTAAGATTTAGAGCAGTGTTCTACTTGAAGTTTTGCTTGATTTATGTGGTAACAGAGTGCTAGGCCTTTTCTTTTATGATAATTTAAAATTAAAAATTTATTATTATAGACTAAATATTATCCGTACAAAATAAAATGTTCATCCACATCTTTATCTTTTAGATGCATATTACTTATCGTTGATGCTAAAATTGGCATATAAGTCTTAATATAGTATATATATTCATTTATATATGAACTTAATATTATTTCATTTTTAAATAAAATATAATTAAAATATTCAAAATATACAATTTTTATTTTCAAAACTTTATTAACGTGTATTTAATGTGCATACAATAAATTTAGAATAAAAATCATATTAAATCTCTCACATATAAATTATATGAACTCTTTAATGTTAATTTTAGGTTATAATTAACTAGGTTAATTTATCATTTTTATATTTGCTCTTTATATTTATTTGAATTTTTTTAAATTTTTTTATAATTATTTGTAACTGTAAAATTTTAAATTAATCTCATTTAAAAAAATAATTTAGTATAATTTAATATTTTAAGAAAAATATTCTCAATTTTTTACATTTTATTCACATTTACTTATTACACATTTTTTATATATTCTAATGAAAATTTTCTTAGATATTTTGCTGATAAATTTTTACATGCCATGCAACAATAAGGAAATTATTTTCTACAAACCTCTAAGTGATAATTAATTCCTATTCATATTTATTATCATAATTTCTAAAAAATTTGTGCCTCTCCGATTATAATAAAACATATTTCTATTTAATAAAATATATGTTTAATATGATCTTTAGGGTAATGTACTATTATATATATAAGATTTTCCATTGCTTTTGATAAGCGACATCTCCTATCAAAATTCAATGTCCCTCTTTAGTGTAGAAGTCCAAATGGATGACCACACTTTCCTAAAAAATCCCTTCGCTAAATTAAATTAACATTCTGCTGCCTATAATGAAGGCCTGAAGAAAGCCCACAAGGTGGCAAAGACTAACAATGTAGTTTTCACGATTACCATTCATTCTTTAATCATCTTCAAAAAAAGTATCATTTTCCTAATGATCTTGTGATGAAGGTGCTTAAAAAGTCCTCTCGGGCATGTTCTTCTCCTTGAGGATATTTGACCGTCTATGAGTTCAATTTACGAGCAGGGTTCCGATTTCTATCACCTTCAGAGTTGATTGATATTTCAGTGACATATGGAGTGAGTTTATCCCGATTCTCATATAGGGCCAAGTCTATTGTATTAGATTGATTGTCTTTTTTAGATATAATGGAACAATATTCACTCTAGAGTGCTTCTCTCGAATGGGTCTATTCACTTGTAATATGCAAGGTCATATCATAATTAGATTCAAATGGCTAGATATCCGTACCCGAGATCTATCAAAGAGCTAGGCGAGTGGAATTTTATTTGTGCAAAATGATTGAAAATACTAAAGAATTTATTCATTCCCCTCATGTTGGAGTAGAAGATATCCTGAAGATGCTTAATATTCCAGATGTTGGCACTCTTCATTATGAGGTATGTTATATGGGCAACTATATAGAAGAAGAATACTTATTCAAAGATAGATTATCTACTCAAACGGGAAGGTCTCATACAATTATATTGAAGAAGTAATCCAGAGTTCAAGAAGAATCTACTCACAGTTCAAAGGTTCCTTCTAAACGATTAGTTAATGATGTTGATCCACAGACTTCGTCCAATAAGGTGGATGAGATTTTAGTAGATGCTAGCAAATGTCACAATTCTTCTATATCCGGGTTACGCATTCAATAAGATATTTTAAAATATCAGTGTGTTGGACGTCGACGAGCTAAAAACCTGGTGAGTATCCACTTCTTTTTTGTTCTCATTTTTTGCACATTTATAAATATATGTCCTTTACAAATATCTTTTTACTATTTTAATTGCTGCAATGCAAGAACCTTGAAATTGAGATAACTCAAACCTTGATTTGTGAAGGCCAAATTCATTCAAGGTGAGTATATATGGAAATATGATAGCAAGGTCAAAGAGATGAAGATAATTGAAGAATAATTAGCATATTGCAGAGCTGCATTGGCAACTATGACAACTTCCTCTACTTTGTAGAATCAACAGATGAATCAAATTCACATTGAACTGGTTGATTCACATTGAACTGGTTGATGCACAAATGAAGATTAATCATCATGTGAAGGATCAGCAGATCGTTGAGGAGAAGATGACATCCCTTCAAGGTAAAAACAGGAGATTTCAGAGTTTTATGTTTGTGAAAGAGATTGTTCTGTCAAAGGCCAAGTCCAAATTAGGATTATCATCTCCCAAAGTCATAAAAGGGTTTAAGAAGTATATAGCCTTTAAGAGCATAATTCAAGACCATGTTCAGAAAGCTAATTATCACATATATACTTTAGAGGTGAAGGCCTTGGAACAAGATTGTATTGAAGAAGGCTTTATTAGAGATTTTTTAAAATGAGTTCATCTAGTGCAGTGCAATAGTGGAGTTGAAATTGAAGGGTTGACATTTAGCTAGGCTTCTGATGATTCCCCTTCAGACTCAGGTGATGATGATATTGAAAGTGAGTTGAGGAAGGTCTTTGCCAGCGAGGATGATCATGTTGAAATTGTGTAGTATTTTTTTGTTATTAGTTGTATAACTTCATCTTTTTTAGGATTGTTATATGTATCAGATGTTTGTGTTCATATATGATGTATGTTATCTTTTTTTGTGATATAGCAAGGAGTTATTGATGTTCTTTTTTTCATATATGAACTTATTTGGTATTTTCCTTATGTTGGAATGTGAAAATTATTACAATGAATTTATTCAACCTGAGCAAATATAATAGACATCCTTATAAGATGTTTGACATATTCTAAATTGTTAGTTAAAACATTGTTTGATGACATTAACCTGCATGAAATAGGTCATATCAAATCCTCCTATGATTGATTATCTAGTAATTGAGATATAATGAAGATTGTATATTTCTCGAATTAAAGATAAAATATTAAATTTTGTTGTTTGCTTTTGATTGTCGTTATGCTCTTTTTGATAAAGAATACAACATCAGTAAATAGCAAACAACGTATTACTATGTTATATAAAAGAATACAACAATTTTCATGCTACAACTTAGGGATCTAGAAGAGTTATACAACACTCAACATAGAAGAGGTACATATATATGGGAACCACATGACATTCAACTTGGAAGAAATACATGATACAAGACAAGCAATATTATCATCACTTACTGATAAAACTTGCAAAGATTTTTAATAGTCCAAGTTCGATGGAGCATATTTCCATTGGCATCCTTTGGCTTGAAGGTGTCAGGCTTGATCATGGCTGCCACCAAATAGGGACCTTCCCAGATGGGAGAGAGCTTATTGCGTTGGAGGCCCTTTCCTGCTGCCTCAATGCTACGCAGAACTAGGTCTCCAATCGAGATACACCGAGGCTTCACCCTTTAATTATAGTGACGAGCAATTCTTTGGTGGATGCAGAAACTCTAAGTGAGTATGCATCTCTTACTTCTAGGAGGAAATTCAAGTTATTTCTAAGCTTCTCCTCATTATTATTGAAGTCATAAATTTGAACCATACGACTAAGAACTCCAATACCTACTAGTATGACTACTTATGTACCAAAGCAAAGGTTATATGAGGTTTTCCCTATTAGAGTTCTAGTGATAGCATGATGATCCCATAGGACATTTGGGAGTTCCTTAACCCATTGCCCATCAACTTTCCCTATGTGTATCTTCAAATCCTTTAGTATTATTCAGTTTGTAACCACTGTTTGTCTATTTGCCTGAGAATGGGCTATGGCTATGTACACTAGTTGGATATGAAAATCCTTACAAAAATATGTAAAGTCTTTTCCAATGAATTGAGACCCATTATCAGTGATGATCTTTGCAGGAATGACAAAATGAAAGATTATGTTTCTTTCATAAGAATTGTTTGGCGTTAACTTTTTGTGATCTTTGCCAGAGTTTCTGCCTCCATCTATTTGGTAAAGTAATCTACAGTCATGACGATGAATTTTCTTTGACTGATGGCTATGCAAAAAAGTCCCAATATCTCAATTCCCCATTGGGTGAAAGGCTATGGGCTCTAGAGCAATGAAGACTCTGCAATGGGCATATGATGAGATTGGAAAGCAATTGACATTTTTTGTAATTTTGAGTGAAATCGCGTGCATAATGTTTAATTGTGGGCCATTAAATCTCTGTCTCATGATCTTATAGGCTAATGTTCTTCCTCCAATATGCTCTCCACATATTCTTCAAATGAACCTCTCTAAGTGCATAATCAGCTTATGAAGGTGGGAGGTACATGAAGTATGGTCCAATGAAGGCTCGTTTGTACAACTCTCCACCAATAATAGTGAAGTTTACTGCCTACCACTGAAGTCATGTTACAATTGTTGGATCTTCCATAGCACATCATCTTGTAAAAAGGACAAGATGGGATCGATCAAAAAAACCTCTCTTGGTTCATCAATTGATTATATGACCCACGGAACTTGAATACGCGGTAATTAAATCTCCTCAATACACTTTCTCTTGAAGATGTCTCTAATTGTTGATGTAGCAAGTTTGGAAAGATTATCTGCTCGTGCATTTTTTTCTCAGAGAATATGGATAATTTGATGCTCCCTTGTACGGTTCAAGAGTGACTTTCTCATATTGTAGTACTGGGCAAAATGGGGGTTATGGGCGTTAAATTTTACCTCAACTTTGGAGACAACCAATTATGAATCTATGTGAATCACTAAGTGTTGTACTTCACAGTCTATAGCCAATCTTAACCAACAATAAGGGCCTCGTATTCTGTAGTGTTGTTCGTTGCAAGAAACTTCAGTCGGAGCTCATATTCAAGAGTAACTTGTTGTTGAGAGATTAACAAAATTCTCACCCTAGTGTCAAAATTTTCAGAAGCTCCATCGACATACAATGTCCAGCATGGAAGAGATGGAGAAGTAGTCGATGGCTCGTTAGATATAAGAATGGTACATTCAACCACAAAGTCTGCGAGTGCTTGAGATTTAATGTCTTGTCTAGGTAATTAATGGATGTCAAACTCTCCTGACTCCACTGAACACTTGATTAATCTTCCCAATGCTTCTAGCTTTTGAAGGATGCTCGTCAACCTGAGATTTATATAAATCCCAATTATATGAGACTGAAAATATGGGCATAGCTTTCTAGTCGAGTAGACTAATGTCAATACAACTTTATCTGTGATTGATGAAGTCCCTCTATTTTGGATAAGATTTTACAGAAATAACATATGGGATGTTGTACAACATTCTATTCTCGAGCTATGGCGGAGCTAATAGTGTAGGTAGAAATAACTTGATATGGGTAGAACTATTCTCTTTGTATTGGTTTTGGAAATAGTGGTGGTAAAGCAAAATATTTTCTTAGTTGTTTGAAGGCTTCTTGATATTTATCAGTCTATTGGAATCCTGAGCTACGAGCACCTCTGAGTATCTTGAATAACACCAGATATTTATCCCTTAAGCAAGCCAAGAAATAAAGCAGCACTGCATGAGACTTAACATTCGTTGGGGGCACCATATCTCTTAGTGTATTGATCTTTTCAGGGTTGGCCTCAATCTCTCAGTAGGTTATCATAAAATCCAAAATCTTTTTGAAAGCGACTCCAAAGTACACTTGGCAGGGTTGCAACGGCGGAGCTGAGAGGGGGCCTGCGGGGGCACGTGCCCCCTCCGAGTAAAAAAAAAAACCCTGTATAATACGCACTTTTGCAATTTTTTGGGCGGTTCGACGTTTGGTAGCCCTAATATTTCGGCTGCTCGATTCAGAAGGGCTCGCGCGAAGCACATCTCGTCGCCTCTACAGCTCTCGCGCTATAGCGTGCGGCGTGCGATTCAGAAGGCCTTTGCATTCACGGGTTCGGGTACGCATTTCGCTCCCTTCATCCGACTTCCGACTCCCTTCATCCGACTTCCGGCAAAGAGTAGCGCCGGAAGGCTTTTTTTTATATATTGTTTGTTGATCAAAATTCCGGCTTCTGACTTCTAGCAGGCGGAAGCTTGTAGCTGATTAGTTGAAGTCCCGGCGATTGAGCGATTCCATATAACCAAATTCTTGAATCCTAGAGGTAAGCGCCTCTAAAAAAACACCTAAAATTTGGTTTTATTATGTTTTTTTTTTAATTTTTTCGTTGGATGTTCACTGTTGGATTTAATTAGTTTTATTTTTTATTTCGTTTGATTTATTTGTGACTAGGTTTAAATTAGGAAATTTGTTTGCTGTCAATTGTTCTTGAATTTGTTTCGTTTTTAATTTATTTTCTGCTCAGCAGCTTGGGTAAAAAACGAAGTTTGTTTTTTGTTTAGGTTAAGAAAACAAGTAATTTCTGTTTTTAGACTTTTGTTTTCTATTTACAATATGAGCAACAATCTTAAATTTGTTTTTTGTTTAGCACTGGAAAGTAGATTTTTTATTTCAAATAGTTTATATTATATGAGTTCTACATATATTTTAGGTAATTTGATTTTGCACAAAGACTATGGAAAAGTATTTCAAGAAGTCCACACAATCTTGTGTATCAACACCAATAGAGAATTTGAAAACGGAAGATGAAAAAAATAAAAAAAGGAATCGAACAATTGGTGAATCATCAGGCAGCGGGGTAATAGATCTAGAGAACCTTCAGTCAGATCCTGGTTTACGCATACCTATTTCTGAATTTAGTTTTAATATTCGTGACCAAATTCGAAGATCATATTTGCAAAAAGGGCCATGTCAGCCTCGCAATCATGACTTCCCTAAAAGTAAGTTTGGGAACAAAGATAGACGTTTCAATTCAAGGTGGTTTGATAGTTACTCTAATTGGTTAGAGTATAGTATTCAAAAAGATAAAGCATACTGTTTATTTTGTTATCTTTTTGGAGTGGAAGGAAGAGGAAAAGAAGATGATGAAGCATTTCGCAGAAACGGATTCTCAAATTGGAAAAAGCCTGAAAGATTTGATCTTCATATAGGAGGTCCAAGTAGTGCTCATAATAATGCAAGACAAAATTGTGATGATTTAATGAGACAAGATCAACATATAAACTTTGCCTTTCAGATGCAGTCTGATCAAGTTTCAAATGCATATCGTGTCCGCCTTCATTCTTCTATTGATTGTGTGAAATTCCTTCTAAGACAAGGATTAGCATTTCGAGGGCACAATGAGAGTTTTGACTCAAAAAATCAAGGAAATTTTCTTGAACTACTGCAATTTTTAGCAAAGCATAATGAAGATATAAATAATGTCGTACTGAAGAATGCTCCTGAGAATTTGAAATTAACTGCCCCTGAAATTCAGAAAGATATTTGTAGAGCCATCTCTAGTGCAATTACAGACTATATAAAAGAAGAGGTTGGTAATAGTTTCTTTGCCATTCTTGTTGATGAAGCTCGTGATATATCAGGCAAAGAACAAATGGCTGTCGTTATACGATTTGTGAATGAGAAAGGTCAAATTATTGAACGTTTTTTGAGTATTGTGCATGTTCCTGAAACATCAGCTAGAATTCTGAAATGAGTTGATCAAGTCCTCTCAAATTACTGTATATCTCAAACAAAAATTCGTGGTCAAGGTTACGATGGAGCTAGCAATATGAGAGGAGAATTTAATGGCCTTAAAGCACTTTTTTTAAATGAGAATAAATATGCACAATATATTCACTGCTTCTCACACCAGCTTCAGTTAGCCTTAGTAGCAGTTGCAAAAAATCATGTTCAGATTTCACTGTTGTTTACTATTGTTTCAAACGTAATGAATATTATTGGTGTTTCATGCAAACGTCGTGATCAACTTAGAGAAAAACAACGCGAGATGACGTTAAGTGCATTACAGAATGGTGAGGTATACACTGGACGAGGATTAAATCAAGAAATATCATTACGACGTGCTGGTGAAACAAGATGGGGCTCACATTATGAGTCACTGATTAGATTGATTACAATGTTTTCTTCAGTTATTAATGTGCTGGAAATAGTTTTGGAGGATGGCATGAGCTCCGAACAAAGAGGAGAGGCATTTGCATTATTAGATTCATTGCAATCTTTTGATTTCTCTTTTTGTCTGCACTTAATGAAAGATATACTTGGAATCACTGCTGAACTATCAGAAGCTTTGCAAAGAAAAGATCAGGACATCGTGAATGCCATGTCTTTAGTTCAAATATCAAAAATTAGATTACAAGACATGAGAGATAATAAGTGGGATGCCTTCATTAAAAAGGTCAATTCATTTTGTGTTGAACACAAAATTTTCATTCCGAATCTAAATGATAAATGGGTTGCCCGTGGACGACCACGACGTGGACTTCAAGAAATGACAAACTTGCATCATTATCAAATTGATATATTCTACACAGTACTGGATATGCAACTTCAAGAGTTGAATAATCGATTCACAGAGGCTAGTACTGAATTACTTTTGTGTATTTCTTGTTTGAATCCATCAAATTCGTTCCATGCATTCAACAAAGAGAAGTTAATTAGAATGGCAAACTTATATCCAGCTGATTTCACTCCTTCAGATTTGATGATTCTTGATAATCAGCTTGAAACTTATATTTTGGATATGCAGTTTAATATTCATTTCTCATTGTTAAAAGATATAGGAAGTCTTGCTGAAAAAATGGTTCAAAACAGGAAGGAAATACTATATCCCCTTGTTTTTAGGTTATTGAAGCTGGCATTAATACTACCGGTTGCAACAGCAGGAGTTGAAAGATCATTTTCTGCAATGGCTATTATAAAAAATCGATTACACAATCGAATTGGAGACCAGTGGATGAACGATACTTTAATCGCTTATATTGAAAAAGAAATTTTAGATTGTATTGACAATGATGTTATTATTCAGTTTTTCCAAAATATGAAGAATAGACGCTATAAATTGTAAGTCTAATTTATCTTATATTTAGTGTTTTTTATATAAAAATTTTTAAAACTGCCAATGTCGGTCCCAAGCCCGAATGAAAAAAGTTGAGGGGATTTTTTAAAAAATTTATTTCCCACCCCCCCCCCCCCCCCCCATGCAAAGTTTCTGGCTCCGCCACTGCAGGGTTGAGTTGCAAGTTGTGGCGTCAAAGAAGATGAAATTATTGTTCCAAGTTAGATATATGTCATGATTTTTCAAGACTTTTTATCAACATATACTTCCAAAATGCGCCCAATAAGATCATTAAAAATCTTATTCATGCGACGCTGATGTGTGGCTTTAACATTCTTGAGCCCGAACAACATGGTCAGATAACAATACAACCATTTATATGTTTGAAAAGTCGTCTCCACATCCATAAGATCCATCTTTATAAGATTATAACCGAAATAAGCGCCTATAAAGCAAAGCATCTGGTGTCCATATGTGATATCGACCAATTGGTCAACATGAGGAAGTAAGAAACTATCATTCGAGCAGGCTTCATTGAGATTCATACAATCCACACACATTCTACATGCTCCACTAACTTTCCGCAACATGATAATATTCGTCAGTTAGGTGAGATAGTGCACTTCTTGTATAAACCCATCTTCCAAAAGATTATGAATCTCCTACTCTAGCAATCTGGTGCAAAGTTTCTTTTCATCTGAATAACCGACTTGTATGTTGGGTTCATTTTGAGGGAGTGCATGATTACTTCATGATCAATTGCAAGCATGTCGGCTGGACTCTATGTAAAAGTGACTTGATTTTTATGTAAAAAAATATGCATAAATTTTCTTCTCTTCGTTTAAGAGTAGAGATCTAATCTACATAGTTCTTGAAGCATACTTGTCTGATATAGATACAAAAGTGAGATTTTCCACGGGATAAGCTCTTTGAGAGATATATTTATTTCAAAGGTTGAAGTTCTCAATACTTAAAGTGACTGAAGGTCACAATTGTACCTACCTAAGATAACAGGATTGCGCTATTTGTTACTCTCCTCTCACCATATCAATCATAGTGAGGGTAAAAAATTTCAATTTGCGATGCAAAATGGAGGCAATAATTTTAAAAATTGATTAAAGGGATCTTCCAAATATAACATTATAAACTGACTCTAATTTTATCACAATAAATTGAATTTTGTTAGTAGCTTATCGAGAAAATTCTCCAAGTACAACTGGAATGCTAATTGTCATTTCTACTCGTACTGGTCGATTGTTAAATCCATATAGGGGTCCTGCAGGGGGCTAAAGCTTTTCTCTAGTGAGACCCATGTTGAAAAAACTAGAGTAGAACAAGATATCCACGGAACTCTTATTATCCACTAAAATCTTTTTGACATGATAACATAGGTCGTTTATCCCCGTATTAATCCTCAAATACTCGAAGAATAAAATCAATCGCTTTGGACAAATAATTGCATTTCATTAATTATTGAATATCTAATTTACCATATTAGAAGGCTTCCAAAATAAAGAGAATATAAATAAGAATTCAATTATCAATTCACAAGGAAAATTTGGTCATTCCAAACATCCAAAAGAACATCTGTCTACTCTTTCTTTGAATGTAAGTCTAATGTGTTAGTTTAACAATTGTTTTCACCACTCATATTTTGATACTACATAAAATAATCAAGGATTTTGGGCTAAGATGCTATAATAATTGAAAGCCTTCTAAATAAAAAATAATAATGAAAAACCGATAAATTTCATACTGTCCTATCCAAAAGAACAAAACATTTTATGGCTAAGCATGTTATAACAAGCAAAGGTCTATTTGATATATAAGGAGTTCCAAGAAGATGCATTTAAAAGAGCTCCACCGTCAAAATTTTCAAGATTGCAGTATCTTATGTTCACAGCCAGAAATTTTTTGAAGAGATGGAAGTTAAAATTCTAGAAAAATAAACCTTGTTAATCTACAAAATTTGCAGTAGGCATTCTAATTAAGGTTAAGGTTTCGTTTGGGACGACTTTCTTACTGTTTCTTAAAGCAGCTTTTTAGTACAAAAATTTTAATTTGTATACCTAAAAGTTGCTTTAAGAAGTAGTAAGAAAGCCGTCCCAGACGAAGCGTAAAACTTCATTTGGGACGACTTTTCTTACTGCTACTTAAATTCGCTTTGATTTTTGTACTAGAGAGATGCTTTAAGAAGTAATATAAAAAACCGTCCCAAGTAATGCCTAAGACAAAAAATAACACAATGCAATTGAGGTCCAGAAATAAGAACACAACTCCCTACCAGCAAATAATTTATCAAAAAAGTTCTGAAATGACACTCAAAGTTCTCCAATTGCATGTAAGAATAAGCTACTTTAAGAATAATCATAACCAATTATTTTAAAGTAGGATTTCTTATAATTGCAGAAAGCCTCACTGAAAAATAAAAGCACTTCTGTAAAAATGTGCCACGTGTCAAAATTAATCCTGTCATTTGGCAAAAAGGCAGCTTGTTGCACCACAATAGGAAAAAGATGGAAGTATGTTTAGCCATTCGATTTTATAATTACCCAATGATGAACTGACCTAAGCCTTCAGTCATCAACATGTGATGCAGAATGAGTTGGGAATCTCCACATGATATCAGCCCAGGTACTCTGACCATCTGCAACTTCCTTCACCACAGAAGCCACTTCATCAATGCTCACACGAATTTGCTCCTTGCTATCTCTCTCACGTATTGTCACACTGGAAGTGGAGTCAACAGTAATAGCAAAAGGAACACCAATCTCATCAGTCCTTGCGTAGCGCTTTCCTATCGATGTACCTACAGAATAGAGAAAAATTGATCAAAAGTTCCCCCTAAGGCTTCGTTTGGGACGTCTTTTTTCCTGCTTTTTAAAACGGCTTTAATTACGTAATTTTTTTACTAGCAAGCCGCTTTAAGAAGCAGGAAGAAAGCTGTCCCAAACGAAGCCTAAATCTCTCATATTGAAACATTAACACAGATCAGGTGTAATAGCCCGTATTTTGACTTTGTCAATTTTTTTTCTGGAGCCATTATAACTCCAAATCGCAAACTATCTTCGCCGTAGTATATTTTAGTTAGACGAATTTTTTCGTAATTTTTAGCCACCGGTGAAAATCCTTAAGAATTCGATACATATCGGTACATCATGACTGTAAAAAATTCTGCCATCCATCAGAATTGCAAATGAATACAACCAAGGGTGAAAGTTGATGCCGTATACTAGAGGAATCAACATTGTTTCAGTTCATGGAGGTAGTTCTTGTTTACATACCAGTGATGTCAATAATGTGTGAAATCCCAGCGGACCTCAGAGATCTCGCAATGATTTTGGCTACCTCATCGAACTGCTGACTCTTGATCAGAGGAAAAACCGTGCATTTGATAGGAGCTACGAGAGGAGGAAATCTGAATACATTCAGTTGCTCGTCATCTGATTTGCTTGGCCTTGTATAGAAGGAATGCTCAAAGAGACAGTAAATAATCCGTCCAATACCAAACGAAGGCTCAATAACAGATGGCGTAAAGACCCGTTGATGTTCCTTCTTCTTTTCCATGCTAATTGAGACCATGCTTTTCTTTATAATAACTGATTTTCCTAGTGTGCAAACTTCGAATTCTATTTCTCCTTTAGATTCAAGTGCAGCTTTTATTTCCAAAGCTTCAGCTTGGTTAAGGACCTATTCATAAAGCAAGAAATTAGCTTAAGATTATTTTTGCCCAGTGGCAGGTTCGTGTTGCAGTAAGATTTGTGGTTGAAAACATGCAGCAGTTCAATTACTCACCTCTAATGCTTCAACAACCATCTTTTGGTTGCCCTTAAATGCAAGACCCAACTCTTTCTTTGATGGTGTGATCACTAGCTTCTGAATTCATAAATGCCACAATAATATCAATGACAAGCTTAATCTTCTGTGAAGTGAGAGAGTGATTACTTTATAAAATATGAAACGATGTTCTAAGAGATAATCATGTAGTAAGAGTTTGAAAGCTGATTGAGAAAGGCAAGGTCAAGAAGTAAGCAAAAATAACGCACCTCAACCTCTCTGGGTTCTGGATACGTTTCATGAGCAACCAATGACACACCACTTTTATCCTGTTAAAATAATTTAATTTGCACAATAACTTAATATTACTTCAATTATTTCAGTAGAAATGCTAGACAAAAGGAAAAAAATGATTGCATGGGAGCAGACTCAATACAATAAACATAAATGGGAAAACAATACTACTACATACAATCAGCTATCATTTCAAATCCATTTCACCATTTCAACTTCCTGCAGGAAGAGAGAAAATTCTGGCATTGCTATGTTTTTCATTAAATATTTGCGAACCTACCGTATGAGCACGTAAATCATAAGCAGATCTATCTGCGATTCCAACACATTCAATCCATCCATATGAACACTCTATCTCAGCATCCCAACAGTCTGCAGCATAGTGAGCCATCTCATTCGGTAAATGCTGCCGGAAACGCAAGCGTTCTTTGTCTATACCAAGGTGAGTCAGAAAGAGGTATACTCTCCCAATGAAGTAACCAAGAGTCTCATTGTTGATGGTACCCTAAGGCATTGTTACAAGGAAATCAGATAACATCAAAAAACAAAAGCCAGGAAAAACATAGCAGCAAATAAAGGAAAGAAATAACAGAACAAACCAACCTTCCTAACTGCTTCTCCAAGATCTATCAGCTTTGCTGATTCACCAGACAATTGCAATTCCCTTGGAAACATAAGGAATTCTAAGTCAGCCACATCAACAAACTTTGGATGGGATTTGTCTTCAGGATCCACAAAATGCTCAATCTCAGCCAATGTGAACTCTCGCACTCTCAGCAAACCTTGCCTTGGTGAAATCTGGAGCAAGTGTGACTTATTTGTGTGAGAAAGCAATTCAAACTACTGCACAGTATAAATGTCTGTGCAAATGTTGCTGCATCTATGCAACCACTCTGGTGCTAACAAGAAACGTACCAATAGACTTATTTTCTGAAGCAGTTTTTTGTAGGTGTGGAAAAAAAAGGATAGTCCAAAAATCCAAACCAAACAAGCTAAACCAATTTTTTTAATTAGATTGTTTAGGTTAGATTTGGCTTACACTTTACATTTTGCCTAGATTGATTTATTTAGTTTGAATTAAGTTTTAGAATTTGTCAAATCAAAATAGATCACATAATAAAGAGATTATATTTCCAATGTTCACTAGTTATTGTTACAGCCCGACAAATAGTACGGTGAAATCACAGCCTTCAGCTATTTAGGTATTAGGTTATCACTCCTAAACTCTTTATCCTCCTCGAATACCTAATTCCCTTGAAAGATGGAACCTTTAGTAAGGTTTCCATAGTTCTTTTTTTTCTGAGCCATTATCTTTTGATGAAATATATTTTAATAATTCATTAATTTAGAATAAAAGTATCAACTTAAACCATATCAAATCAGGATGGACAGCAGGTTGATGTATGCAGCCCTCACTTACATCAAAAAGAGGTTGTTTTGTGATTTGAACCACTGCATTGGGTGCTGAGTAAATGATATAAAATGCCAATACTTTGCACTCTATTAAAAAACATTTGAACAATTAAATGTGAAAAAGAAAAGAGACAGAAAGGCAAGAGGAAATCAAATTAAATGATGGTTAAGATAGTTTGCTTCTGCGAGCGACTGAAACAACAGAGGTTGGGAATTAAGGCTCCACAGCACACAAACAGCAGATATAGCAGAGTCAAAAGAAACAAAGATGAATTGAAAAACAATACAACTCCAACATTCAATTAATGACAGCCTTCTTTTCTATAAAAGCTTTTTTGTTGAAGCCGAAGGTGGGGCTAAATTTTTAAGCTCCCTGCTATGTTGACGATTTCAAACACTTCAGCAAGTACAGACAGATATTCTCTTCTAAGTGTTTAAGAAAGGATTCCCTACTAGCACACTATATGCTACAAATTACAATGAATGCTTGTTCAGGAGAACTAGATGAACACAAATAACAAAAATGGAAATGAAATACACGGATGTCTAAGGAAATCCATCTCACAAGGTTCAATAGTGCCTTTATACTTGTTGAGAACAAAGTTATAGTCAAACAAGTCAAACTTAATCCATTCTTTGGGTTTAAATTAAAGTGAATCGGGTGTTGAAAACACTCGAGTTCTTAGACAATTTAATTTTCATATATAAAGTTGACTAAGATTTACTATCAAATCACCTTAACAAGTTAAACGTACTTATAAAAGCAATCTGTCTTAGTAAAAACTGAGACTTCATCAAAATAGTTGTTGCCATGCTTTGGCATGTCGGCCAACCAAGTTCATTTTAAACTTGACCAACTGAACTTGGCTAACCCACTTGAGCATACCTTTTCTGCACTACATTGAAGACAGCCAAGTTTGCACCAATTTGGATCGACAAATTTGATGGACATGATCGTGATAGCCCAAATTCATGCATAGGACAAGTAATAGCCCGGTTGAGACTAACCTTGGCCAAGAATGTTTCAAAACCAAGGAGCCATTACAACAAAAATAACAACATCAAGCCTTTGTCCCACTACGTGAGCTCTGCTACATGAATCCTTTTTCTCCATTGTGTCCAGTTAAATGTCAAAATCTCATTTAAATCTAATAAAGAAATATCATTTATAATATTTTTTAATCGAGACTTTTTAGGTCTACCTCTACCTTTCTTAACATAAGTAAAATCTAATACCTCTACTATCCTAACCGGTTCATTGGAAGATCGTCGTTTTAAGTGACCAAACCATCTAAGGCGACTCTCTGTAATCTTATCTTCCATTGGAGCTACTCCAACCTTTTCACATATATGCTCATTCTGCATCCTATCTCTAAGGGTAAATCCACTCATCCACTTGAGCATCCTCATCTCTACAACACTTAACATAGTATTATGCTTCTCTTTTAATGGCCAACATTCGGCACCATAAAGCATTGCAGGTCTCACCTCCATCTTATAGAATTTTCCCTTAAGTTTAAAGGGAACTTTTCTAAAACATGACAAGCCCGATGCATTCCTCCACTTCAACCCTTTAACTTAAATTCTGCTGATAATATCCCCATCTATTTCATCATCACTCTAAACAATAGATCCAAGATATCTAAAATTTGTACTCTTATTAATGACTTGATCATCCAAAGTCACAATCCTCTCACTAGGTCTATTATTACTAAAATTACACTCCATATATTCAATTTTATATCTACTCAAACGAAAACCTTTAGACTCTAAGGTTGACCTTCATAATTCTAGTTTACCTTCAACTCCCTCTCCAGTCTCATCAACAAGAAGAATATCATCAGCAAAAAGCATACACCAAGGTACATCCTCTTACAAATGTTTAGTGAGAAAATCTATGACTAAAGCAAAAAGATATGGGCTTAAGGAAGATCCTTGATGTAATCCAACCAAATAGGAAAAAACTTGGTCAAACCACCTTCTGTTTGAACACAAGTAATAGCTCTTGTATATATATATTTAATGATTAGAATAAAAGCGTTATTAACTCCATTCTTTTCAAGAACTCTCCATAACACTTCACTTGGAACTTTATCATATGTTTTCCCTAAATCAATAAATATCATATGTAGATCGTCCTTATTCTCTCTATATTTCTCCAACAAACCTCTCAATAAATGTATGCTTCAATAGTAGACCTACTCAGCATGAATTCAAATTGATTTTGAGAAACATTAGTATCACATCGCAACCTACGCTCCATAACTCACTCCCAAAGTTTTAAAGTATGACGCATTAATTTAATTCCTATATAATTCGCACAATCTTGTGCATCACCTTTATTTTTAAAAATAATAATTAACACACTCATTCTTCACTCGTCTGAAATCTTTATAGTATTCAAAACAGTATTAAAAAGATTAGTAAGCCATGAAATTCATTTATCTCCTAAGCATTTTCACATATCTATTGAAATATCATCAGGTCCAACAACTTTTCCACACTTCATTTTCTTTAAAGCCTCTCTAACTTCGATTTTACTAATACACAGATAAAAACAACAAACTTTATTTTCATATAAGGTGCTAAGCAGGGGGTGTCAATTTTTGACACGACACGAAACACGACCCGAACCCGACCCGGAAAAATCCGGGTTCGGGTCAACCCAAACCCGAAATGGGTCGGGTTCGGGTTCATGAAATCAACCCGTTTTAAAAATCGGGTAGGGTTCAGGTTGACCCGTCAACCCGAAATTGACCCAAAAGTGACAAGAAAACTCATTTTTGACCCGAAAACCCGAGATTGACCCGTTTTTTACCCGATTTTGACCCGAAAACCCGAGATTGATTGACCCGATTTTTGACCCGAAAATTAGCAATTTTGGGTCAATCCCGGGTCATTTGTGTCGGGTCGGGTTGACCCGGACCCGAATCGGGTCGGGTTCGGGTCCAGAAACCTGACCCGTTTTTTAAAACGGGTCGGGTTCAGGTTGACCCAAATAGTGCCGGGTCAGTTCCGGGTTCGACCCGAACCCGACCCGTTGACCCGAATTGACACCCCTAGTGCTAAGGTCACTAAAGGCAATCATATTTTCACATTCTTTATTAAAAAATTTTGCAAAATATCTCATCCACCTTTATTAAATATCTACTAAGAAAAATATTTTTTATCTTCATCCTTCATATGCTTCACTTGAACAAAATCCTTACTACTCTTATCTCTTTGTTTAGCTAACTTATACATATATCTTTCTCCTTCCTCAGTATCTAACATTTTATATAAATCAAAGATAAGATCTTTATATCACATATTGCTTTCTTAGATTCCTTACGTGCCTCTTTATATTTATCTCAATTATAAGAATTTTTACATTTAAACTAATTTTTATAACAAATCATTTTTTTTTACACATTTCGATTCCACCACCAACTTTTTTTACTATTAAGAGTTTTTCCATTTAATACTTCAAGCACATCTTTAGTAATATGCTTAATATCACTAGCCACTTTTCCCCACATAATACTAGCATCCTCATACATAGACAAAATCTTAAATTCAAAAATCTTACTCTTAAAAATATTTTTGTTAATATTCTTTAAATGCCCCCATCTAATCCTATAATATCGTTTAACTTTATTTTTTATTTTCTATCTTTTTATCTTAAAGTCCAAAACTAAAAATCGATGTTGGGTACATAAATTTTCACTCAGAATAATTTTATAATTTTTGTAATCTAAATGATCTAATTTTTTTTATAAAAATATAATTAATCTGAGTTTTATTATAACCATTTTTATAAGTGATGAGATGCTCATTTTTTTCTTAAATAAAGTATTAGCAATTAAAAAATTATAAGCTAAAGATAAAATCTAATATGGTCTTACATTTTTCATTTGTCGTTCCAAACTCATGGCCACCATGAATGCTTTTAAATCATCTACCTCTCTACCAACATGTCAATTTAAATCCCCTCCAATAACAACTCTTTTTTTTCAAGAGATATCTTTTGTATTAATTTTTCTAAGTCATTCCAAAATTTTAATTTTGAATCCATATCCAAACCAACTTGAGAAGCATAAGCACTTATAATATAAACAATCTTAACATCAATAATAATTTTTAAAACTATAATTCTATCTTCAATTCTATTAATTTTTATAATATTATCCTTCAAACTCTTATCTATAATCACACATACACCATTTCTAATACGACTCATATCCGAATACCATAGTTTAAATTCTAAACTATCAATCTCCAATACACTAGACTTTAAAATAGTATTCACCTTTAGTGGGTCTCACATTACACTAGACTTTAAAGTATTCATGGGGGTAAACTAAACTCACCAACTATAAGGGATTCGCATCAAATTGATGTGAGAACTCGACAGTCAAGCATCTATAGTTAATGGTGCGCATTAGTCTAAGTTTCTTCTGAATTAGAAGGCACCATCAACTAAGTCACTCCAAGGCCTATGGCAAGTCGCAAGCCAGTAAGTAGGGCCACATACTCTAGTTGATTGCTTGTCGCCTTGAATTCAATGCTAGCGGGTTGTGTCGTAACAATTCATGTAGGGCTTTTCAAAAACATGCTTGTACTCACTCCTTGTTTGCCTAAGGCCCCATCAACATATAGGTTCTAGTATTCTTACTGAGCCTATGCCTCTTACTAGTCGCCCTGAACATTAAAATAGGCAAAGAGATCAACAAATGCCTGGGTTTTGATGGCAACTCTTGGGGTGTAGATAATCTAAAATTCACTCAACTCCATAGACCACTTCAATAGTATCCATGAGTGATAAGGCCTGGCGAGCACAACTTTGAGGAATGGTCAGTGATGACTTGTATTAGATGGGCTTGAAAGTATGATCGCAGTAGACTAGTTGAGGTCACCACTTTATGTTATTTTATCCATAATTTGATATCTCAGTTCTGCTCCCCTTAGCATCATATAGCACACTGGCTACTACTTCTTTCTTCTTTCTCTGACAAATACTGAGTTGATAGTGTCCTTGCCCACCCCCAGGTACAATAGCAAATCCTTGCTCAACATAGGACTTTAGAGTAGAGGCAACGAGAAGAGAGGAAGCTTCAATTGTTTAAAGGTGGATTCACAATCCTTTCTCCAAGCAAGCTTCTTTGCATTTTTTAGCATTTTAAAGAATGGCGAGCACCTCTCGCCCAACCTAGAGATGAAATGATTGAGCCCAGTGAGTCTCTACACTTCTTTAACTATCCTTGACGATGGCATCTCCAAAATTGCTTTCACTTTGTTAGGAGGGTTCGCCTTGATTCCTTTAAAGGCGAGGAAGAAGCCTAGTAATTTTCCAAAACCTGCACCAAAAATATATTTCAGTGGATTGAAGCACATGTTATATCTTTTGAGGGCAAAGAATGTCTCCTTCAAGTCTTCTATGTGCTGCCTAGGCGACTTGCTCTTTACTAACAAATCGTCAACATTCACCTCTACATTCCTCCCCTTTCAGTCTTTAAAAACTAGGACCATCATCATTGTACTAGGTCATTCCAAAGGGCTTGTACTAGTTCTCCTCTATGCTCTTCACTGAATGAAGAGCTTATTCTGATGGTTTTGCTTGACTTGCCTTCCACTGCTAGGGCTTCTTCAATTGTTTCCATGATCTCCAACCCTGGGCCTCGCTCTACATCTAGTTGCAGGACTTCTTTCAGGTGAGTTGCCACCTTCCCCATTGCCCTTAAATAACAAGTGTGCGACAGGGTGAGATTGCCCCTCACTATGATCTCCCTTCCTCCAGATAGAAATTTGGCAGCTACATGATAAGTTGACACTTCAAAGGTGTTCAATAGGGGCCTAGCTTTTCTTAAAATTAATCTCTTATAGAAAAGTAGCTGTTTTAATTTTTTTGGTAAAAAGTGATTCTATCTTATCTCTTCTATTGAATGATCTTGAGTCCGGTTTAAAGTCCGTCTATAAATAGGTGCACTCTCTACCTCTTAAAAGAAACTAAGTACAAGTGAGTTCGATTGTGCTTAGTCTATGCATTCCATGGGACTTCCATCTTGTAGGTTCTTCTGACTAAATAAATATTAAGTATTTTTCCTTCATATATATATATAAGAGAGAGGGGGGGGAGAGAGAGTAAGAGAAAGCTCAGAAATGCAAACCTCATTTCTGAAAGCTTGTCCAATCTGAGCTGCTGCAAATGGAAGTCGATAGCCATTATAATAGTAAAGATCCTTAAAATTTACAAAAATGCCTTGTGCTGTCTCTGGTCTCATATACCTACAATTGAAAAATCATCAGAATCACTAGGTGTGCAAGGGAGAGTGAAAAACAAGCTATTCACTAATGAACTAATATGTCTTACCCAGGGCTCAAACCAGATGGACCGATTGAAGTTTGAAACATAAGATTAAAGGGGTAAGGATCAGAGAGAGGGTTCTTTGTATCAGGAGCGGTGATGCCATACTCCTTCAGCTTTGCACCAAGTTCCTCTGCAGACAAGTCATCCAAAACCGCCAAAATATGCTTCAATTCAGCTACCTTCACAGATGGAAGAGTAGAATCTTTCTCTAGTTTCTCCTTGCAAAAGTCCTTAAGCAAATGATCAGCCCGATAGCAAGATCCTGTCTTTTCATCCTTAACCATTAGGTCTGTGAACTTGTCCACGTGTCCTGAAGCCTTCAGGACTATCTCTGGCGTAACGCAGGGGCAATCCACCTCGAGCATGTTCTCCTCCAAGACAAAATGCTAAAAAGTAGAAGAAAAAGATTAAACTGCAGCGTTCTCATTAAAGGCGACAACTGAAAGCCACAATCAATTAAAAGATGCAAATTGAGTTTTAATAGCATTCTTCAAATGACAAACCATGGAATTTATTCGTTCAAAAAAAAAAAAGATGGATTTTGTTGTAAAAGCCAAGGACAAGCAGCCTCCAATTCCAGGACAAAATGTGCATCGTACCCATTAAAGAACTTCCTGCAACGGAAATTTTGCAGATTTTTATTTTGTTTTTTATTTTTTGGCAGGAACCAAATTTGATTATTGCATCTTCGCCAAGCTTAAAGGGAATCAGTGTAATCACTGCTAAAATTCATATCGAAGAACACTGGATCGGCTTCATGAGCGAATTTCCTAAACCCAACCAACTCAATTAACTAGGATTTAAAGACTCGACCTGGCGCCAGAGGGAAAGAACATTGGATTTGACGGCACAGCCAGGAGGTCCGTAATCGTAGAGGCCGGCGACGCCTCGGTAGATCTTGAAAGAGGGTATATAAAATAGTCGCCGCTCCAGCGTATTCACGACCGCTTGGCGGAAAGCTTCGCGATCGCCAGAGCCGCCGCCACTGCTGCTGACAACAGCCTGGAGACGTTTCGCCACGGCGGAGACTTCGATCTTGAGGGCTTTGAGTGACTCGACAGCGGCTTCTATGTCTGCCTTCGCAGCGGCTTCTGCTTTGAGCAGCCGCACGACGCCAGCCTGGGCATCAACGGAGGCCTGCTTCTCGGCTAGTACACCACGGAGAGTCTCCTCGGAGGCGTCGGAAGCGTCCATCTGAGGTGTCACCGGAGTGCAAACTGCGGATAAGTGGTAGAAACGGCGGCAGATCGGGAGGAAGAGAGTGACGATAGGTTTGCTGTAAACGGGAAAGCGAGAGCTACGAAGTACCGTGGGCAGCATAACAAAGTAAATTTTCCATTTCTCCAGTTTTTAACCATTCTAGGGCCGTTAGATGGGAAAAAAATGCAGGTATAATAGAATTAATATATATAATCTATTCAAAATATTTAAATTTATTTAGATGAGATTAAAATAAATATAGTTTTTTTAAATAAAATAAATATATTGTAAAGTTTAAAAGTAATGAATGTAGCATAAAATTAATATATATATATATATATATATATATATATATATATATATATATATAAAATTTAATATAGCGTATTTGAAAATTTTGAATTAAAATTTTGAATTATTTGGATTAGTTTTAAAATAAATGTAAGTTTTTTTTAATTAAATAAAATAAATATAATGTAAAATCTAATGATAGTGGTGACCAATGGCCAATTACCGGCGATGGTAGGGGTTTGGGCTGGCGACGGTGGCATTAAGGTTTGCCAACGACATCGAGCAACGGCTCGCTGTGGCAACTAGTGATAGCGATGGTAGTTGACTAGTAGAGCAGGCATCAGCATCCACAAGTGACAAGCAACAACCAACAATTTACAGCTATTTGTAGCAGCAATAGCATAAAATTTACATTATATTTGAAAATATGTTAAATCTAACGATTCACAATATACCAAAATTAAGCTTTATGAAGAAGTTCGAATACTTCAAAATTTTACTCATTTTTTACTTTAAACAAAAGACCAATATTTTCAAAACCTTTATATTAAATACACTTTCCACCCCTTTTTAATTTAAACTAGATATGCCCTTAATGACTGCATTTTCTCCTTTACCATTGAGACCATTTTCTCATTTTCTAATTTCATGCATATGATGAAATTACCTTTTACTCCAAATGCTAATAGTCATGGGCACTTCATCTCCAACTTACTATGAACGGCCTTTATATAATTAATAATATTAATGCAAGCCACTTTAGTCTATTAGTCAGGTGTTTTGATTTTAATCATAAAATTCAAGTTGAAGATCTAACATATATGAGTTTGTGCTTTGTTTTATGATTAAATTTACTTGAAAACTAAAAATATGGTGCTATTAATTTATTTATTAAAGAATATGAAGAAAAATAAAAAAGTTATTAACCCATTAATCAAACTCATAACAATACTCAAAATTAACATCATCAATATAGTAATTGGATTTAATGCAAACAAAAAAAATTACAAAAAATTGCAAAAGTATATATCCCCTCCCAGGGCGGAACCAACCCTAATTTTAGGGGGGGGTGCAATTTTAATATAAAAATAATTAAATAAAAAAATAAATAATTATTAAAAAATTATATATATAATATTATGAAAAGTTGTTTTAATTTTTTTAGCTTTATATTTGATCTAAAAAAAATTTAGCTTTCAAATGCCACAAAAAAAATTAAAAAAAAATTGCAAGAACAAGAAACAAATATACATAATTGATATTCTTAATCAAATCCTTCACTTTTTTTTGCACTAATTATCTCGCTTTCAAAAAATCTTTCTATACTAAAGTTATTGCATATAAAAATGAGTTTTCATTATTACCCATTATCATAGCAATTAAAAAACATAGAATATATGTACATTGGGAGAAGATAAAGCAAAAAAATGCAATATATGGTAGAGATGAATCAAGCTGTCAATGACATATAGGGGCAAAAAGGCTTTTTAGAGGGGCAAAATTAATTTTTTAGGAGAGGCAAAAAGGATTTTTTACTCTCCTATAATTTTTTTAAGGGGGGGGGAAGCAATTGCCCCCTTGGGTTACATGTGGTTCTGTCGAGATGCTCCAAAAAGGCACATATACCCTCAATCATAAACTTATTTTTTATGATAAAAAAATAAATATTAAAAAAATTTAATGATTTTATGAACAATAGAAAATAGTCATAGAAGACAATGAGAATGATTTAACTTAATTTTCAACAAATTTGTAAGGAAAAAGGCAAGGGTGGGTCAAAAGTTCGAAGTGATTTTACTCAGGAGAGAGTCAAAAGTTCAAAGTGGTTTTACTTCTTGATTATTAGAGGAATCAAATTGTTCAAAGAAAAAAAAGGAAAGGAGGTCAAAGATAGGAGGTAACAAAGTTTTGAAGTAGTTTAATATTGTGGCCTGCGACTATTATATGAGAATAGAATGAATATTTACTATTTTGGGAGAAAAGGGTTACAATATTTCATCTCTTAGCTCTCATTCTCAAGCTATAATATAGAAAGTAACACAACTTTGAATCCATCTAAATGGTCTGTATCATAAGCAAACAAACCTCTAAGAAGGCCAAGACAAGGTTTTTATAGGCGACATACATGCTTGAGGAAATTTTGGGGTGGATAATGGTGTTTGAGTCATGAAAGATCATATCTAACAGGAATAAGGTGGTCAACATGGAAGGCTTGTAGGTGATCAAATGCAAATGGGATGACCACCAGATAGCTTGAACCTTGAGAATGATAGAGATTTATGTGTGAGAGATGTCTTAATGCCATTGAGAATATTTATGGTAACTCGTACATATCCCATCAAGTTTTAGTTTATGGGAGCTGGCTAGGAGGAACATATGGTTAAACCAACACTTGTCCAAAGTAATCTTTTCAGAGCAAAAGAAACCACTAGCATCCGCCTGTAGTCAAGTTCCCGCTCACATCTATGGATATCAAAATATATAGGCCCACTCAAGAATATTAAATCAAAAGTGCAGCCATCCTCAGCAAGTTTTTCCAAAGAACTCTCCCAAACAGGCCTTTGCCTCAAAGGGCACATGCCTAAAAAAATACTCCCCTACAACAGCTGTCCATAATCAAGGGCACCCACCTTCCATGGGTATCCCAAATAAATAAATAAGAAGTGTCTACCTATAGAATTTATGATTATAATTATATGGATTGAACTCATCCAAATAAAGCAATAGATTCCTCCAAGGAGACTCATAATTTATTCCTAGGGACTCACCATCTATTCCACAATAATCGCCTTCACAGACTCTTCATATACAGCAAGTCCCAAACACTCACCCAAAGTACTGGCCTAAGGAGCTTTTTGAAGGCAAGACACACAACAAAGATTGGGATCCATTTGTACACCATCCAACTAGTCCATGTGTTTATATTGGTCTTTTTTTATTAGATCATGTGATACTTTTTCTGTTTGTTCTAGGTGTATCATTTTCTCGTTGCTCTCTTAAACCTAAGGGTTGAATATGCATATTTTGGACTTCATGTTGTTGGGTATACTTGCAAATATATTAGAGTTTTCCACTAGCTTTTCATACTCACTTGCCTCACTAAGTTCTCTAGCTTTAATATGCCAATGACATATTATTAAAGTTAGGTATCTTCCATTAACAATTTTGGATCCAACAGCATTTAAGGTGCAATCAATGTGGATTGGTCCCAGTGACTAGAAGCTAGACATAGCATAAAGAGTAGTAGAACTATGAGTCATTTGTGAATATTGAAAACTAAAATTATATTACTCACTATGACTGATGTGGATAGAGGAGATAATCACCAAGATGATCCACTACAGGAAAACACGCATTTACCGGCGAAAATTACCGGCGGACAAAGCTGGGACGGAAAATACGGCGCCTGTAGCGGCGCATAATGCGAAGGAATATCTACGGCGTTTTTTCCAGCGCAAATGTTGCCGGTACAATACCGATGGATTTTGCGCCGCAAAAGACGCCGGTAAATAATAGTAATTTATTATTTTGGCGCACGTTACAGCGGAAACTTACCGGCACAGTACCGATGGATAAAACGCCGGCGTATTTAAACTCAACAACTTTAAACCGACGCATATTGCACCGGAAATGTTCCCGGCGTCCTAGACGTCGGAAAATTCGCCGGCGTAAATCCTTATTTCCGAACACGAATCCGACGGCTGCTCATTTCTTTCGTTCGTTTCTCTCAAAACTTTTTCTCTCCCTCGTCGCCCTCCGTCCGCTCGCCGCCGTAGATCGACGTCGCCGATTTGTGTTGTCGATCACCGGACGTCGTCGATGATCATTGCATTCGTCGCCGAGGAAAGCCCTTTTTCACCGTGAGTTTCCTCCTCCCCGTCGCCTCCCTCCCGTTGCCTCCCTCCTTTTTTTGTGGTTTATGTAATTTGATATAGGATAGGTTTTTTTTTTTGTTCATTTAAGGTATATGCATGAGCTATTACTTGTGTTCAATCACAAGGTGGTTTGACCTAGTATTTTCCTATTTTGTGTGGATTACATCAAGGATCTGCCTCAAGTTCATATCTTTTTGCTTTAGGGATTAGGACATTCTCAATAGGCATTCGCAAGAGGATGTACCTTTATGTATTATTTTTGTTGTTGATATTCTTCTTGTTGATAAGATTAGAGAGGGAGTTTAAGGTGAACTTGAATTATGGAGATGCGTAGAATGCAGATGCAAGCACAGGTTCAAATGCAGATGCAGGAGCAACAGAATCAGTTGTTGGATGAAATGCGTAGAATGAGGGAGCAGATGAGTGGAAAAGAGGCAGCTCCAGCTGAGGAGGAGTCCACGGAGTCATAGTAGTTTAGTTTAGTTTACATGAACTTGTTTATTTCTGTGAACATGTGTTATTGAACAATATGTGATGTTTTTAGTTATTTCTGTGAACTTGTTTATTTTTGTGAACATGGATATTTATATCTTTTGAGTATATATTGAAGTTGTTTATATCTGTTATGTGTATAGCAGTCATCTGGAAGTGGTTTCGTAAAGGTTTGCAGGTGTGGAAATTTGATTGTTGGCTGAGAAGGCAATTTTTTTTGTCAATGCTACAGGTTTCCGGCGGATTATGCGCCGGAAAGTCGACGGAAACGACGATATAATGAACTGGATCGAGCATGTCGGCATCTTTGGGTGCACCGAAATTTACTGGCGCCTATTCCGGCGTTTTATCCGCCGGCATATTCCGACGCCACTTTTGCGGCGGAAATAAGCCGTAGCTTATTTACGGCGATATTCCAGCAACTTATGCGTCGGTAGTTTTCGTCGGATCCATACGACGTAAACTACCGACGCATTAGTCACCGGAATTATGGAATGAAAATCAACATCTTCCATGTCGTATTTTGCGCCGGTAAAGCGCTGGAACATGCGCCGGATTATTACCGGCGGCATATGAACGTCGGTAAATATTTAGTGATGCGAGCCAAACCGACGGAGGAAAATCCGACAGAAATGCGTCGGAAACTAAGGATTTTCGTCGGATTTCACATGTTACCGATGGATACAGTCCGCCGGTAACGTCATGTTTTCCTGTAGTGATCCTTGAGCATAGAATGGGGTTTAGGGAAATACCCTAAAGGAGAGCACCCTAGAAGGGTTGTATGACTTGGTAGCTTGCTAAAGGAGAGTCAAAGCTAGGGAATTAATTTTAACACCAAATCACACTAGTCACAAAGATTATAACCCTCCACTTACGAAAACGAGAAGTGGAAATTTTGCAGTAACTAAGTCATTCCTTAAGAAGTGCAAAGATAAAGCCACCCACTAAGTTATAAATGACTCACCTAGAATTATATTAGGAGAGTTTGGATTGTGCTGCATATGTGGCATACTTTGAGTTGAGAACATCACTAATGGGAATTGCAAAATACTTTCCTCCATGTACATAGTCAAGCCTAAAGAATGATATTACATCTTTTACTTAACTAGAGAATATATTTATGAGGTATAAGAAAGGTTTAAGGACTTAGAAAAAGTCCACATCATGCACTACAAGATTAGTTAATAATTCAAACCTTGTATAATGGATTAGTAGGCTTATTTAGGTAAATTATATATATTATTGTTGAGGTTTGTCAATGCCTAAAACCTTTGATGAAACTTATGCTTTATCAAGGAGATTGCCACTAATAACACCAATGGCCTTCTAATAGAGTCAATCCCAAGAAAGTTGCTTGTGTGTCTGAAACTGACACACTATCTATTTTGACATCTTAGGTAGGTGCCATTTCAAGAATTTAGACAGCCTAGGAGTCAGTTCAACTAAGGGAACACATATGTTAGTAGATGAAAGTTTATATGGACCCTCTGATAACCCTAACTCAACATGAATATAATCTATAATATAATTAATAATAGGTAGAATAATCCTTACTTTAAAACTTATAACATTGGCATTAAGTATAAAATTTAAAGTATTTTAATATCTTAAGTATTAGTAAAAAGTATTATTTTTAGTTGATATTATATTGGAATATCTCAGGAAAAGAAGAAAAATTCATAAGTATTGAACCAGTATCGTTGTGCTCCAACTTGAAGTGCCACAGTGTTAACAATGCCTCGGCGCTAAATTAAGAAACTATAGTGCCAGAGCCTCAAGAAAAATGTTATTTAATTTATGATCCATGAAGTGCTTCATATTGTCGCAGTTCTAAGTATTAGAGCCACATCAATTGTCTCAGGAATTTGAGCACTGCATAGCTACACTTCACAACATCGTAATGCTATATTACACAGTCAAGTGCCTCATCGCTCAACTTATGGAGCGTCTCAGTTGATCAGTTGATGAAAGATGGAGCCACGCCAAATCAGCCCAAGTGACACATTGATTTACCAATTAAATACCCAATGCCCTAACAGAGAAAGCCTAATAGTGCCAAGACACTAATTCATTCTATAATATCGCAGCACCGCCATGTTGAGCATTGCGGTGCCTAAGTCTAATTTTTGTATTAGTATAAATAATTTTTAGTTCATTTTAGTGATGAGTACTATCATTTTGAGTGAGATCTATATAGTTTCCCCTTAGAGTCATATCTTAGGGAGCAAAAAAGAGAAAAAAGATACTTTATTAGGGAGATTGTTGACCTATCTATTTATAAGCAATCATATATTTAGAGGAGAAAGGAATGTGGTGAGTGTGTTATACTATCTAGGTGATATCTAATTTCGCTAACACTCTTATGCTTTCTCTTATATGTAAGCAATGAAGTGTGGTTTATTATTTGTATTTCTATGGCTGACTAACTTTCTTATTTTAGGCTAATGAAGTGAATCATTCGTAAGTACTAATATAGACTCTTATCTTCAAATTGCTAATGGATGCTTTCAACATCTTTCATTCTTAATTTAATGTATTAAATGACCATGTGTATGCTTAAAATTTATAATGATATATTACATCGATAGAGAAATATTAGAATAATTAGAAGTGTTGGAATGGAACTCTTGCATTCCTAGATATAAGATGCTTAGCGTTTTAGGTTCTTTAGAGATATAATAATTTTATGAAGCCCATAAACTTCCCTTTACATCTCTATAAGCTTGATAGAGATTGAAGGATGCATATGCTCTGATCTATATCAAATATAGAATAGTCTACTTAGAAAAATTTAGGTAATTTATAGTCATTAGTCAAAAATATTTAATCATCTTATATTTTTTCTTTTCTTTTGAAGTCCCCAACAGAGAGAGAATCTCAACCTTTATTTTAGTTCAATAAGATAAACGTTGTAGTTATAGTAGGCATTACTAGTTTAATTGCATGTTAGCAGAATACTTCCTCATGGGAACAGCACTCTTTTAATCACTATATTACTTGATTAACATGAGCACTTGCATTTTTTATATATTGTGTATCAAAGAAAACTTAAGTATATTTCAACCCATAGCATAAACATAATTTGTAAACAACCACGTGATCCACATGCCCATAGGTTTTTAGCACCAATATTGGGGAAGTAACTATTACAGTTTGATCTATATTGTTGAAATAGTTGCATATTTAGCCATACTTATATCTTGTATCTTATATATTACTTTTTTTTTTTTTGAAAAAGAAAGACTTTTGTTTTTATATTTGGTATTTAATTTCTTCTTTATTGTTGCATGTGTAGTAGATCTAGTAAAAAGCCCTTCTTATTTGACTTAGAGATTGAGAGGGCCCTTATAAAAATTAAAAAATCTAAGAAGATTTTAGTTTTTGGCATGGTTGAACTAGTTTTAGATAAAGATCACCATAGACCTCCTAGGGAGTGCAAATCCTATAGTAAATGGAATTTACTAGAGTATTAATACACCTTCTATTTAAGCAAATAACTTTGAGCTGAAACCCGCCATAATTCAGATAATTCAAAATTCTCAATTTGGGGGAACTCCTATTAAGGATCCTAACCAACACTTGGCTAGCTTCTTAAAAATTTGTACCATATTCAAGTATAATAATGCCAACGATGATGTTATGAGGCTTTAATTATTTTTATTTTTGCTAAAGGATAAAGCTAATATGTGGTTGAATTTCTTTCCCTTGAGCTCTATAACTACTTAGAATAAGTTAGCACACAAATTTATGGCTAAGTATTTCCCACCTTTCAAAATTATCAAGCTTAGGAATAATATCACATCTTTTTTACTATTTGAAGGAGAGTCAATTTATAAAAGTTGGGAAAGATTTAAGGAGATGCATATGAAATGTCCTCATTATGCTTTACCAGAATGATTGATTACTCAAACTTTCTATAATAGGTTGGTAGGATCCCTTAGATTAATAATTAATTTTGTAGTGAGAGGATCTTTAATGTCTAAACCATTTTATGAAACCTATGCATTAATTGAGAAAATGACAACAAATGATTCTCAATGGCTTTCTGATATGATAAATTCTAAGAGAGTAGCTAGAGTTTATGAGTATGATGCCTTATCTTTTTTTACTGCTCAAGTAGTTGTTATATCTAAAAAATTGGATAGTTATGGAGATAGTATAGGATATGGATCACATATGTTTTAGAAGAGAAAGATTCAGGTTCTATCGAAGAGAATAGTGTTCAAGGGGTTGAGAATGTTAATTTCATTAAAAGATAAAATAATTTCTACTCTTATACATATAATCTAGGTTGGAGAAACCACCCTAACTTTAGTTGGTATAATAATAAAATTGGAGGTAACAATCAATGGAATGTTAGCCAATTAAATCAAGAAAAAAATTAGAATAATACTTAGCAATCTATTGTAAACCATAGAAAATTAAGCATCATGGTGCCAATTAAATCTTAGCACCGCATCATTATTCCTCTTTTTTAATCAAAATAATTCATATGGAGGTAGGAAGACGCCCTTGGAAGAGGTGATGATTTAGTTACAAATTCAATTACAAAATCAAACTACAACCTTTAGAAACATAGAAAACCAAATAAGGTAACTTATAAGTTTAATCAATAATAAATTGTATTAAGAATTGTCTACCTTGGAAGGCAAAAAATTGGAATAGCAATATAATAATATTCATCTTAGGAGTAGGAAATATTTTGGAGACCCTTGCAAGAATAAAAATCAACCTCATAAAGATAGCGGTGTAGAAAAACCTTTGAAAGCTAAACCACCTACCCAACAACCTAAACCTAACAAATAATTGAAAGACCTATTAGGAAGGTTATAGAGAGACCACCACCACCTTTTTCCTATAGGTTGATAAAATAAAATCTGGATAAATATTTTTCTAGGTTCTTATAAGTGCTTAAAAAACTTATGATTAATATACCATTCTCAAGAGCATTAAAGCAAATGCCCACCTATGCTAAATTTATGAATGATATCTTGAATAAAAAATAAATTTTGGTGAATTTGAAATTGTAGCTTTAATTAAGGAATGCAGTGTTTTTATTCAAAAGAAGCTCCATAAAAATTAATGGATCATGCTAGTTTTACCTTTCCTGTAATTGTATGTGACCAATTTTGTAGAAGAGCTTTGTGTGGTTTAGGATCAAGCATTAATCTAATGCCTATATCCATTTTCAAGAGATTAATATAGAAGTGGTTCAACCCAATGTGATCACCCTTCAATATCCTAATAGATTATTTACTTATACTAAGGGGGTGATAGAGGATGTTCTTGTTAAGTTTGATAAGTTTGTTTTCCCTATTGATTTTATTACCTTAGATATAAAAAAGGATAGGGAAGTACTTATTATCTTAGGAAGACCTTTCTTTGCAATAGGTAAGGTTATGATTGATGTCCAAAAAAATGAATTAATTATGAGAGTGCATGATCAATAAGTAACTATTGATGTTCTTAAATTTAAAAAATTCCATAATGAAAAGAATAAAGATTGTTTTAAAGTTACTATGGAAGAAAAGGTTATTAAAAATTGTAAGTAAGATATGATAGTGACAAATCCATTGGAGGAAGATTCAGAGAAAGATGTGAGGGATTAGGAGAATCTATTCAATTTATTAGAGAAACTGAGCAAGAGATTTAACATATTAGGGACATCATCTTTGGGTAAAACTTTAGGATCATATATAGATGAAGCACCCATTTTAGACCATAAAGTTCTTCCTAACCATTTTAAGTATGCCATTTTAAGTAATGATTCAATTATTTCTGTTATAATTTTTGCAAGTTCAAAAAAAGAACATGAAGGAAAATTGATTAGGGTATTAGGAGATTATAAGAAAGTTTTTGGATGGACTATCCTAATGGGAGAACTGGCCTACTTTTTTTAATTTGGTATAAGGCATAAGGATGATAAAATTTTCCTCACTTAATCAAAATACATTAATGAGATCCTTAAGAAATTTGAAATTGATAAAGCCAAGCCAATAAACACTTCCCTAAGTTCCACAATTCAGTTAGATAAAGATTCAAATTAAAAAATAGTTGATCAAAAGAAATACAGAGGAATTATCGGATCACTTCTTTACTTGATTGCTAGTAGACCTGATACTATGATTAGTGTTTGCATCTATGTTATATTTTAGGTTGATATAAAAGAGTCCCACTTGACTGTTGTATATAGAATCATTAGATATCTCTTAGGAACCCAAAACTTATGAATATGATATCCTAGAAATAACACTTTCTTTAAAATCATAGGATATTCTGATTCAGAGTTTGTAGGATATAGAGTTGATAGGAAAATCACTTCTGGAATATATCAATTAATAGGGCAATCCTTAGTCTCTTGGTCTAATAGAAAATAGAACTCAGTTTCCATGTTTACTACAGAAGCTGTACACAAGTTGTATGGCTCAAGTTCTTTGGTTAAAGTAATATATACTGGATTTATGATTATATGTAAGCATCATTAAAAACTTAATTGATAACACTAGTATCATTTATATTTCAAAGAATCCAATCAAATATTCTAGGGCAAAATACATAGACATAAGATACCATTTCATTAGGGACAATGTTACCAAAAGAAATATAGAGCTACACCATATAGCCACTAAAAATCAACTTGACGATATCTTTAAAAAACCACTAGCCTTTGAAACCTTCAGTATCTTAATAATTAGATTATGTGTGATAGACATTCAGCTTGAAATTAATGCTTATTATTTCTATTTTTTATTTTATTTATATGTTTGTTTATATTTATGTGTTCTTGTTTAATGCTTTTGATTTTATGTTGATTTTCTTCATTGTTTTAAGAATCAGATCACTACTCACTTTTGATGTTATTGTTCTTTAAATGAAATTTTTTCCTTGTTTATACATGTAAACAGTGATCGACTCCTCTAAAATAGTTAAAGAAAGAAATATTTATAATTCTTTCTCTTTCTCTAACTCCTTTAGTGGTGTATTTTCTTTTTGAAACAAAATTCATTTAAACTTAAATATTAGAATTTGAAATAAAGATCTGTTTTATCTTTCTATAGTAATTTATCTCATATGAATAATGTTCCAAGTCAGTGAATCTCTTTCAAATTTTTTTAATTAATTTGTTTGTATTTATCATATAGATATGAATCTGTTTTATGGTTTACTCTTCAATATATAAGAGAGTGAGTTTATCCTCTCACATATTTGAAAGATAACCTCACAATTAATTTTTTTTTAAAGATTTAGAAAGGAACAAAGCATGCAAAAAATAAAAAGAGGCACAAAATGAACCCAAAAACTAAAAAGATATGAAATGACCATCAAATAATTATAAGATACATGAAGTGCATCAAAAAATAGAAGATGCACAATGTGTGTCAAAAGCTGATAAAGATGCATAAAATGACCTCACTAAGAGTTAGCTTGCATTTCTTTCAAATTTTAAAATCTTAGAAGACTCCATGTGTTAATCGATATCTTCTACACTTGAATTTAAAAATTATGACTTATGATTCATTACTTTATAATATTATTCTATTAGACACGTTTCTGACACGAAGTTTAAAATCACTTTTTCTATCTAATTTCTTTTCTAAGTTAGATTTTTATTTAAAAATATTTTTGACTTATATGGAGCCTGAGCTAGGGTTGACAAGAATGATTTTTTTAACCTTTCAGAATTTTGGTGGGTCAATTCATTTCTTCTAATAATAAGGTATATTTATCATTTACTAGAGCAAATCAATTCCAAACTAAATTCTTTTTTTGTCTTCTTATTATTTTTATCATATCTTTTATGTTTGTACTTTTGTGTTTATCTTCTTTATTTTAAGTTATATTCATACTTGTGCATCGTTCATTCTTGTGTTTTGTTATTTTGTATTTTTCCTCATTTTTTTGTGATGTCAAAAAGGAGATTATTATGTTATTGTTTGTTGTTGTTTATATTTAAAAAAAATTTTACACTCCTTTTTCTTATTGTTGGTTATCATCTAAGGGGGAATTTAGAGGAAAATAACATTTTGAAAATCCAATAACAACAATGTTTGTCGTCATAAAAAATGGAGAAATTATTGCAAACCTGATCCAAGCACTATGATTTTGATGATAATATATATTATCATGGCTGCTACTGCTTTCTTCTAAATTTGTGATATTGTACTTTATTTTGAGTGTACTAACATTTCAAAAAGTCAGCCCAACATTCACTTGCAATTTTGATCTGCTCAAGACTGAGTAGACTAAGATTATAGTCTGTATTTTTCAGTTTGTTCTATATTTTCCCTTCTCGAGTCATATCATATAATTAGGTGGGTATCATTGTTGAGTAGCCTTGCACACACATAGAGGAATGGAGAAAATTATTTTTGAGAGAGTTTCTTTTTAAGTAATTTATACTGTATGATTTTGTCTTCATATTGTACAGCCTTGTTTCATACTGTATGACTTTAATTTGTATTGTACGATATGTTGTGCTCTGTCAAAACCTAGTCGCCATAGGCTAAGAAAGATACTAATTATGTGATAATCATACAATATGGTTTGGTTCGTAATATACACCCTAATTAAAATCTTTTTTAATTAATCCCTCAGTATCAGACAAACAAATCATGGATAATTATTATCACTAATTGTACTATATGATACATTTCATATAATACAATTGATAATGTACCAAATTGGTCATCCTAGAGATCGTACCAAATGAAATCCACAATTTTTGTACTACTCGTACTGTACGATGTCCACAGTGATGGATGATCGATAGTACACAAAATTAACCATCCCATGAGTTGTCCCAAATGAACAGAAGGAATTTCTATAATTCGTATTGCTTGATCTTTTGATCGTATTACATGAAGTGTTATAAAGATTGAACAGTTTGTCTGCACGAACTTGCTGAACGAGTCTAAATTTCACTCATTGTATGGCACGATATGTGTATCGTAGTGTATAAACAAAAGACAAAACTATTAAAAGTTAGGGTTTCTTGAAGCCCACTACATAAGGTTTTCTAATACTTCAATTAGAACATCTTTGGTTGTCTAGATTTCAAGTGAGAGAGCTTTGAGGGAGAGAAGAAGGAGAGCTTTATGAGAGAATTGATAGAGATTTTGTGAGGGAGAAGTTATGAGGTGATTTACAAGGTTGATCCAATAAAGAATCTTACCTAGTATCTAAAATCATTTGCTTGAATTCTCTATGGCTCTAGAAAAGAAGTTTTCTGTAAAGATCGTGGTTCATTGACCATCACCTGGAAGGTGAAAATAGAGTTGTGGTTCTCTAACCATCACAATGAGGGTGAAAATAGAGTTGTGGTTCTCTATCGCACCGCGTTGGTGAAACAACATTTGTACGAGCTTCTCTACCTTGATTTGAAAGCAAAAAGATAAACACTACTATTTAGTGTAATATTTGGGGATGGAGTCTCCAAAGAGTGGATGTAGGTCAGGTTGACCGAGCCACTATAAATTCTAGTATATTCATTCTGAATTTTTTTGCACTTTAATTTTTTGCAATTATATGTGTGGTTGAAAAATACGATTTATTTCGTTGCTGTAAAATTTACTTATTTTCGCATCCACTGTATCGATTCTCATAAATATATGTGAAAGGTTTTTAAAAGATTTCTTTTTCTATAAAGAATTTTTTAAATATCTAATTCACTCCCTCTTGATTAGCCTCGGGCTAGTTCTTAACGGTTTAACAACTTTTACGAACTATCAAAAATAACAAAATTCTTAAATACCAATGAATGTAAAAATAATTCCTAACATTATAAATAATACCTTATTAACCAAAACACTAAAAAACATTATGCTTTATATAATAAACATGATCAATAAACTCATCACCCTAAACCCTAACTCTAGAACCCTAAACCCCAAACCATATCCTTAGAAATATAGCCTAAATAATATAGGCGCTATATATAATTAAGGTTTATAAAATAAAACTTTAACCCTAAATGGTCTAAACACTAACATAGCTAAACTAAAAAAATATGTCATATAAAATACTTGGTCAAATATAAACATAATTGAACCACCAAATAACAAGGTGAAGTGTATTGCATGTTTACCTTACGCATACCCTATGCATATAGAATATTAATGCATATTTATTACGTATTTGCTTAAAACAACAAAATCCTTAAAGACTAAGCACTAAAAAACATTATTGTAAACTTATGAAAATGATTGATTTGGGCTTTTGCCTCTAGAAAGAATATAAGCACAATTATACTATGCATATCAAATGCATATAGAATGCATATTTTCTTAAACACAACAAAATTCTTAAAGACCAAAGATGAATTCCTAACCTATAAATAAGACCTTAATATCCTAAACACTAAAAAATATCATCCTTCATATAATACTTCAATCTTTAACTCTAGAACCCTAAACCCCTAACCATATCCTTAAAAATATAGCCTAAATAACATATGCACTACATATAATTAAGGTTCATAAAACAAAATTCCCACCCTAAATGCTCTCAACACTAACATAGCTAAACTAAAAAAAAGGACATATAAAATACTTTGTCAAATTTAGAAAAAACTTTGAACCACCAAACAACAAGGAGATGCATGTTATATGCGTACCTTATGCACACCCAATGCATATAGAATGCATATTTATTGCGTATTTGCTTAAACATAATAAAATCCTTAAAGGACAAAGCCGAATTCCTAACATTATAAATAAAATCTTAATATACCAAACATTAAAAAACATTATGCTTCATACAATAAACTTGATCTATAAACTTTACACCCCCATTAATCTTTAACGCGAAAACCCTAAACTCTAAACCCTAAATATTATCCTTAGAAATATAGACTAAAACACTACATATAATTAAGGTTCATAAAATAAAAATTTAATCCTATATGCTCGCAACACTAACATAGTTAAAAAAAAAAAGAAAAAGAATGTCATATAAAATACTTTGTCGCAACATTATTATTAAACTAGGAAATTATTTGTTTGCATACGTATAGTATGTGTATTAGCATAGTATTTTATGTGTAACAAATACATATTTACTGAGTATTTGATTAAACACAATAATATCCATAAAATTAAAATAAAGTTTACAAAAAATTTCTTTTATATAATGTATAAGTTATATTTTACAGAAAAATTAATGAATGACAGATAAAAACCATACAAAAAAATTAATCAAAATATTGTACATTGAACAATTATAGAACATGAGAAAACAATGAAAAAAAAAATTTCGATGATGCACACAACAATGCGTATGCGACTTCCACCCTATATTTTGGCATAGTATGCCAATTTTTACTATCAGTCCAGTTGGTGTTGCTTTTAAGAATAATATTTTTCATACAATTGTAAACAAACATTCCGCAATCTACATTGCTAGTCTGAGTTGGCACGCCTTTGACAGTCTGAAACTTCCATTATCTGATATAATTATCAAAAGCTTTTATTGTGTCCTTATATAAGATTCTAATCTGAACATGGAACAAAGTTTAGTTCACTAGTAAATTTTAAAAAAAATTAATAATTGATATCTTTGTAGTAATACTTTTATGCATGGGGTTGGACAAATAATCATAAAATTATTACTTTCTTTCATTCACCAACCCAACCAAAAAGGTCCAGTGCGAACCGTCAATAATTGGTTAAAGTAGAATTTTGCATGACTGAATATAATTATAGGTTATATGTTCGATAAAATATTTTGACGTTGGATCCATCTTCTTGTAACTCTCCAAGAACTAAATATAAGAAATAAAAAATGAAAAAGCTAAAAAATGTATAAAAAATTATGGCACTTATTGGGCGAAAGTTTACTCTTCTCATTTAATAAAATGGCGAATACATCTATATGATTATTGTCAAGATAATTATCGGATAATAATTCGTCAATGTCACGTCTACAAATTATAATGTTCCCAGAAAAAAATATTGTATCACCGCTGAAAAAAGATTAGGAACAAAATACGCTGTTGATAAGTATAAAACACGTAGTAATTATGTATAAAATACATAGTAAATACACAGTCAATAAGCACAAAATATGTATAAGTCAATCAACATTAAAAAAAACAAAATAGAGTTAAGAATATAGTGAAAATATTTACTTATTAGTGAACTTCATAATGCATTGATCCAGAAAAATTTTCTTCTTAGTACTCAACATCTCTTTGCCAATGTATTCCACTTCTTTACTTGCATGATTAGTAGTTATTAGAACGTGATCAACATTTATTAGTTCTTTTTGAGATGGATTAGAAATGTCTGATTTCTACTTCTTGTTAACCTTCATAATTTTTATAAAATTCTCTTCCTCTTCAAACTCACTTGATTCTTTCTAATAAAAAGCTTGGGTAGGGATAACTAGTTTGCCATGAACATGATTAGACTCGTTTGGGGCATGCAAAATCAATATGCATACTCGTTAGGGGCATGAATAGAAGTGTGTTCGAAGAACTAAACCTGCATAAGATGAAAGTTAAATTTAGCTAATGAATTAGTCAAATTAAATAAAAAATCAGGATGATTTTAGCATTCACAATTAACATAGGCAGAAAATCATTGAAGTAACATGCTAGCTTGTTCTTTAAAATCTTGATAGATACTTTATTAAACTATTCAACCAAACATTTCCTAATCGATCAAGCCCAATTAATTGATAAAAACTCATCTACATTTGATGTTGTATGGAGCAACTTAGGAATTTTGAATTTCCTAAGTTGAAAAAATAAATTTGAATATAAATACATAATAAATATTTTGAACATGGTCTCTACTCTTTAGGGGGTTATGTCTGTTCAACTCCAACATTTCAAACTTTATATCTGTTGATGTGACTCCTATAAGTGGCAAGGTAAGCCAAGAATTCTTTTACATCTGTTTGACATACCAGTAAGAATCACTTCATTAGTAGTGAAAGATATAACATGACCTTTATAATAAAATATTGATTTGAAATATTTCACATTGTCAGCAGCTTGTAAATATGTGGGGCGTTTTGCTCGAATCAAAAAAATTGAAGAAATTGATAGATATTTAATTTGTTAAAGTTGTTCTCAACATCAGGAAAAATTATCTCAACAAACTTATCACAGATTGTTCAAAATATTGAAACATAAGATGTTGATCTATGTAAATTTAAAAATAAACAAATGAAATAAGAAAAAAATAGAAGATACGAAGAAATTACACATAATTTACGGAAAAATTATGCAAAAAAAGGAGAGATTATGTAAATTTAGGCATTAATTACACAATAATCAATATTGAGTAAGAAATCACTAATCTTTTCATGTTCTACATATTTTTATTTTTTATGGTTTAGTATGTTTACTTGTTTATTATTTTTATGATCCACAATATTTATGTTAAAATATTAGAGTTCCATGTTTCAGCAAATACATAAGGAATACTGAGAAAATACACTGGGAAATAAATATCAGCAAACAATTATGCATTTATAAAATATTAATACACTATAAAAAGTCGAGAACGATCAATCTTTTGTACGCAAAAAAGCGCAGTTATTATGGAGTATATGATCAGAGAAAACGATTAATCTGTTCTACGAAATAAAAACGCAGTTATTATGGAGTAAAATCGCAGTTAAGAGTACAAGCAACAAACTAACCTTGTTCTTGTAGGTTACTCCATTTGCGCAGGAACCAATAGAAAAGAGTATTGAAAGTTGCAAGGAGATTTTTTTGTGGGAACTTGGTAGAATTGTGAATGTCGAATATTAAAATCTGAAAAGACGCTTGAAATGCCAAAGTTTTTTATGCCAGCGGGTGTGGTCGCACTGCCAAGACAGATTAAAATCGGGTCTAAGGCCTTCTCCAGTCGTTCGGCAAACAGGCGAATGGAGAGCCTCAGACGTGCCAACCGAACTCCATTTTTGGCGGCATTCAGTCGCTTATTGGCGTCGCACTGTTCACTTTTGCCATTTCTTTCGCTCTACCGAACTCCATCTGAGAAAGGCGAAAGAAACGACAATAATTTTGGGGCAAAATGTCATTCCACTGGAGATGAATCAAGAGACTTTTTGATTTTACTATATTTTACAGTGAAAAAAAAAATGAGAGTTTCGATTGGAGATAGCCCTAATACTACTACATCGGCTGCCAAACCACATGAATGATTTCTCCGTTATAGCATGGAATAATGTCTCATAACACGATATTGAAAGTTACATACGGAATAATTTCTCCCTGCTTCGACACCCGCCTCGTATTCCCAATCGGGCAACGCAACTTGTTCCCGGCTTTGCCAACTGAAACCCTAAATTCTACAGTGTATGTGATCGCATCCTCCGGCGACCACGATGCCTGTCTTTCTTTCAGAGGAAGAGTTTAGTCTCATATCTAACGACGCCGTAACAGTTGCGGAAAGGGCCGACTCCTTCATTCGCGATCTCCGTCAGCAGCTCGACATCGTCCGGGCAGAGGCCGATGCCAAATCGATTGCCGAAGAGCAGAACTGCGCTCTTCTGGAGCAGAAGTATGCAGCGCTGTACTCAGAGTTCTCGAGGCTGCAGTACGAGAACGCTCAGCTGTCTGCATCCACCAAAAAGAGTCTCTCAGAGCTCTCGGACGCGCAGGCTGAGAAACACCAGCTTCATATTAAGGCGGTGAGCACTCTATGCCTTCATCTTCTTATTTTTATCTTTTCTGATCGTTGACTTCACTTGTGGTCCTCGGCCACATTTTGTAGATTGGTAAGGATGGAGAGATAGAGAAACTCTCGCTGGAGGTAGCAGAGCTCCACGTATCAAAGCGGCAACTTCTGGAGTTGGTGAATCAGAAGGATGCGGAGATTAGAGAGAGAAATAGTACCATTCAAATCTACGTTGATAAAATCGTGAGTTATCTTTTCCTTTGCACGACCTTTATAGTGTTTACTAGAAAGTTCCGAATCAACTGACTTGTTCATGTATTGAAAGCAGTTCTACAAAAAAAAAAAAATAATAATAATAAAAAGCTTGGTTTTTTATTTCTTGATCCGTAGGTTAATTAGATCGAAAGCTGAAATATGTCTTTAGCACTTTTAAATAGCAAATAATGCATATAACGCATTTCAAGAAGTTTATGCTAATGCCATGTTGCAACTTATTAGAGATGTTATTTGCTCTCTTTCTGCTGAAGAGTAATTCTTTTTGTGTTTGGCTTCTTTCTTTAGGTCAATTTATTATTGGGGAAGTCTAGTTGGAGGGTGTATATTAATTCAGGAAATTTATTTAAGGACTCTAGTGAATACTTACTGGTTTATTTAAGGGCTCTTGCTGTCACTCTTATCATTTTAATCCAATAGCCTGCACATGCAGAAAACATGTTAGTTTGTCATTTTGCAGTTTTGCATGCCATGTGGCTTTTATAATAGCGATATAAAGGCACAAACAATCACATGAGCATTTGATGAGGTTGCATTCATTTGAAGCTAGAGCTTTTGAACTGTTATATTTATGCGTGAAATTATGATAACTGTGTGGATTAACACGTGCGTGATTGTTAGTGAAGTGTTGGTATCATGTTGAGCAGTTGTATTTTGGTTTGGAATCTTAAACTTTAAATTTTGTCAGACCTAACTTAGTTGTTTTCCCAAAATAGAAGTGATATCAAGATGTGTTCGTATTAATATAAGTAGTAGTGTCTTGGTTTGAGATGTAAAACTTTTAATTTGTGTTAGACTTGACTAATTTGTTTTCTCTAAAATAACTTTTCATCGCTTTTTAGAAGTGTTACCTAAATATTTATGATCATGTGAATAGCTTGATCATGATCTGAGTGGATCAATTTGGAAACTGGTGAGATTTCAATAATATAATTTGTACAAGCTATATTTTTCATCACAATTCTATGGGTAATCCTGAGGTATGTGAATGCTAGATTGATGTGTCCCAGTTGGTAAAGTTGTCAAACTTTGCAAAAAGATGGTATTTTCTCATGGCTGAAAAATAAAGATTTAGTTACGGTGGATGATTTTAGGAATTTTTTCTTATATATTTATAACTGTTGATACAGATTTTTTTTTTTTAAAATTTTTAAAAGGTCACCTTTTGGCATGCTTTTACTTTTTACTATCCATATAATAAAAGCAACTTATTATTTGAATTACTAAAATGTTGGAAAAAAATATTTGTGTATATTGTTTATGTGAAGCTCATGGTTGGTCTGCAGGATTGATGTAACGGGATATATTCTTTACTACATTCACACTGTCAAGAGTTATTGTGTTGTATGATAAATTTATTAATAACAGCTCTAAGCTATAATTACATGACCTGTAGGCTTGAGGCTCAATAGTAAGAATTGCGCAGAATTATTTTTTTCATTGATGCAATGTATAGCAGACATCCTTAAAGAAATTTATTAAACCTTTTGCATAAATATTTGCTATATTATCAGAAGTATTCTTGTTTGTTTTTGCAACTAAATGGAATTGTCTTGTTCTATAGACTCTTTATAAATCTATGTTAGTTTCTTTGATTTCTTTGTTAATTATTGTTAATTGTCCCTGTGAAATTATATACTTGATTTCTTACTTAAGGGGTGGTCAATTAATGCAGGACAGTGAGAAAAAAATTGAGGAATAAATTTATGTTAGTTTCTTTGATTCCTCCAGCTAAATTTCTCTCTCCTCTTTCCTTCTCTCCCTTTTCTTATTAAGTTTCAGTTGCACTTTTTGTATTTTTAGTGCATTCACATTTGGATTTTTATACTATGTGCAATCCTTCCAAGGTCAATATTATAAATATTATTACGTCCCTCCTAGATCATACCTTCCCTCCCTATTTTAGGTTATTTACTCCTATAAATTGGAGCTCCTCTTCTTCTCTCTTAGACCTATTATTTCATTCATCCTTTTTGCTTCAATGCCTTATGAGAAGGTTTGAATGGTTTATTCTCCTTCATTTGATGTTGATCAACAGCCATGATGGTACTTATTATGCGTTTGGTTAAAACGAGTGTTCTTGACACTTTGTTGGAATCTTCTAGTTTGGTGGTCTTCTGTCTCCTTTGAAAGTGGAATAATAAACTATATGATGCTTTGTTTTTTACCCCTTTATAAGTACAATTTTTGTTGTCTTATAATGAAAATAGCATCTTTATCCTACATATGTAAACTGATGAATATTACATTACATACATCCAGTGGCATAACTTCGTAGACTATATCAATAAAATCTCTAGAGAAAACATACCTAAGGTTACATTTCTGACAAAACAAACCTTATTTGAAGTTAACTAATAAAATAAGATTTTGAATGCTTGATATTTGGGCTATTAAAAATTTTAAAATTCGCTTTAATTTGACTTGGCTCGAATCAATTTTGAGCTACACTCAAGAATTTTGAGCTACACTCAAGGCTCACAATTGATTTCAGATATTGAGTTTTTATCTAATTGCTCGGCTCAAATTATAATTAAAAAATTGGTATTTTCATAAAATACGTATCATGTGTAATAAAATATATGTATAATATTTATATATTTAATTAAAAAATAATTTTAAGTTGACTTGAAATAGAATCATTTTGAGTTGATTCAACTTGCCTCAAATGATTTTGATTGAGTTGAGTTTGATATGAATTGGAAAGTTTTTGATTTCGTGTTAACCTATACTCAATCAAGCTGGACTTGATATTAGCCCTACTTGATAGCAACTAGCCCAAATTTCTCAATCAATCATTTCGAGATAATATTTGTTTCGCTACCTAGATTTAAAATAGCATTGATGAGGGCAGATTTATTTTAATGCTTAAGTTGAAAAAGTTCGTCAACTTGCTCATTCTATGTGCATGCCACATCAATGATTTACCATTTTACTTCAATTACTTATTTTGGAGTAATGATGGTCTTTATCATTTTCTTCCCTCCTATTTTTGCTTTTTCTTTGGATTTGAATTTCAATAATCGATGAGCTTATGCCCTGGCTTTTTGCAAAAGCTATACTATGACCTAGTGCATTTCTCTTATGCAGCTAAACTTTAAATCCTCTCTTGTTTCCAATTGCATGTTGGGTGTTCTATCCAATGGAAAGAGATGTTTCTTTCCTCAAGTGCAATAGCTTTTGTGCTGGCTTCAATGATATCATCAATTGAAAAAGCTTCAATTCTTTGCGAAGTATTTCATGAAGCTCTACTGCATATTTGGTGAATACAAATATTTAATCCAAAACAATTTCTAATGCAATTGTTTGCTTGCTATTCTTGTACATTTTGTTTGCCATTCTCTGCAAATTTGCATTTCTTCTTTGTTATCTATAAAGTTGACTTTAGCCAATCATGTCAAAGTTAGTTTATCATATTTTTTAGATTGTGAATTTCACTGCACCTAAAGTGTGTGAGGACAACTTCAAATGAGCAAATGCAATTTTGATAACTAATTAATGCTACAATTATAAAATAATTATATTTGCTTGTTGCTTGAAAAGCATGGACTTGTTGTGGGGAATAGTTGCACTATGTGATGTTGTGTAATGACTTGTAAAAGTGAACATGAATAGGTTTGGATGCCTAGTATTATTCTATTTGTACATTAGGTTGGTAGGCAAATGAGTGTAAGGAAGTCAATTTCATTTGGAGAAAAGGACCAAAATGATCCCTTGACTATTTATGAAGGAGCAAAATAATCCTCAACTATATTAAAGGATCATCTTGGTCCCTGAAGTGTGTAAAAAATAATGAAAATAGTCTCATGGTGAGACTATTTTGAGTCATCTTTAAAGAGTTGAGGGGACCAAAATGATCCTTTAATATAGTTGGAGACAATTTTGATTTTTCATAAAGTGTCAAGGGACCATTTTGATCATTTTTCATTTCGTTCAATCTTAATAACTCAAGTTTTTAGATTGCAGTCTATTCATAATGACCCAATAAAATTTAGTTACCATTTAAATAAATTATCAAACACTTAACATAATTCTATTGAACACATCATTTTAGTCATGGTAAAGGCAATTGAATATCTCTCTATATCTATATTAGTTTATTATATTTATCTACTCACACATATATTTGTATGTCCTCTTATTAAATTGTACATTGCCAGTTAAGGATATGACAGTCTTAAATTTGCTGGAAAGTAAATAGATTTATTGTGATATGGTATCAAACTATCTGTGTATCTTGAAAATGAATGATGTTTCATGAATATGACAGTGTGATAATGAAATATATTATAAAAGTGAAGTGTTATGTCAATCAACCATGTCTGTCATTATGGTATTGATGTGGCTTAATGCAACATTTCACATACTTGCTGGAGTATTTTTGAACGCACATCACAATTAAATCTAGTTGCAATATATTTATGAGTAAGGGTTTAACTCATTTTCTGGAGTGCTTAACTTAATTTTCAGAGGCATTTGTGTGTGTCTTAACAAATATTATACGACTTTGATTTCCTACCTACGCACACACAAGTGAAGACAATCATCATGTAAAGGGAGAATTCAACTTTTGGTTTGAATTATAATTGTCAAGTTTATGCGTATCCAAGTTTATGGCAGGTGATCCAAATTTTGGCTTTATTTTGTTTTGCCAAAAGTTGTGAAGTTTGACATGTTCGAAGAGTCTGCCACTAGTGTAGAAAATTTAATTTGAATGTATGGATTGACCTTCTGTCATTATAATTTAGATTTTTAATGCTATCTTGTGTATTTTCTAATGTTTCCCTTGTCTTTGCTTTGCTTATGGTCATTTTGGAAAGATCCATTTGTCAGAGAATAGTTCATCAAGGGAATCTAAACTAAATGAGATTGAGACAGAGTTGACGCGTTGCCAAGCTATTTGTACTCACCTAACTAAGGTTAGCTTTATTTTAAATATTTGATACGAGGGTTTCAAACTCTTATTTTATATTGCAGGTTTTTTACTTTATTAAGAATTTTAAAAGTTCTCAGTTTACATTTCCTTTTTTTTATCATTTTTTTAACTTGTTTCATTATTTATTTTCTTAAAGCACCAAGGAATTGTGATACTCGATTTTGGAAGCCCCATGATTTCCTAATACAATTATGTGATATATGCATCGAATCATACACATGAATTCAAAATTTGTAGTTCACTGACTATCCAGTTAAACAAGCGTTCATCTTTTATGATGAAAATAAAAGTTTATAAAATTTACACAAATGGTAATCTAATTGTCGCTCGAATAGAAATTTAAGATTAAATTCACAACAACAACAACAACAACATCAAGCCTTTATCCCACTACGTGGGGTCGGCTACATGAATCCTTTTTCTCCATTGTGTTCTATTAAAAGTCAAATTCTCATTTAAATCTAATAAAGAAAGGTCATTCCTAATATTTTCTAACCAAGTCTTTTTAGGTCTACCCCTACCTTTCTTAACATAAGTCAAATCTAATACCTATACTCTCCTAAACTGGTCATCGGAAGGCCGCCGTTTTATGTGACCAAACCATCTAAGGTGACTCTCTCTAATCTTATCTTCTACTGGAGCTACTCCAACCTTTTCACGTATATGATCATTTCGTATCCTATCTCTAAGGGTAAAGCCACTCATCCACCTGAGCATCCTCATCTCTGCCACACTTAACTTAGTATTATGCTTCTCTTTTGATGGCCAACATTCAGCACCATAAACATTGTTGGCCTCACTACCATATTATGCTTTACACAGCAATTTAAAATTACACTACAATCATAAACCATGAGTTATGATCAAATCCAATTACAATGTTAGACTAATAACTAGAAATATAAGAAAGAAAAATAAAAATATTAAGAAAAAGGAAACTCCATGGTATAAATCTAAGCCTCATGCTTGTGTAATGAAATGACATTTTCTTGAATTTGGCACTCATCACTTGTACGATACTAAAATGATTCACATCCAAAAAACACTCGGAATTATTATTGTAAAAAATATTTTATATGCTCCAAGTATTGATGAGGACATCGTCAGCATTTTTTTTTGACACGTGTACAATCAGGAGACGCCGGAGATCGACGGCTACGATCATGAGTTTTATTTTGAGTCATTTCATGTAGTAGTTTATGTTATTTTCAGTTTTTCCGCTTTTGCCCTTATGGGTATTTGGTCGCTATTGTAGCCCAAGGGGCATTTTAGTCTTTTATTTTCTTTGTCATTTGGAGGCCTATATATGACCCTTTTCTTATGTAATAGTTAGTTTTGGATGAATGAAAATTTGCCACTTATGATCTCTTTGTGAGTTCCCCTCCTCGATCTCTTAGTGAGTTCGTAGGAGAAGCTAGATCTCTTTGTGAGTTCTAGAGTTTTCGCCAAACTATTTTGTCTTCGAGAGTTATAAATTTTCGTCAAGTTATTTTCGTGGAGATCCGGATTGAAGAAAATTGAGGTGAGTGGATTTTTTTTAGCAAATCAAATCCCTTGAAATTCCCCTCCTCCCTTCCCCTCACCCCTTGCCGCCGCCTCCCCTTGAGCCGCCCAGGCCGCCGGCCTACAAACCCCCACCCGCCGGCCAACAGCCGGCCAGCAGCCCGCCGGCCACCCTTTGGACCCCCTTGCCGCCGGCCCCCTCTAGCTCCCCCCTTTTGAATTTTGAATTCCCCTCTCTTAATGACTTTCCTAATTAAGCCATATTAATTTGGAAAATTAATTAAGAGGAGTTACACATATTTGAAATTCAAATTCAAATTCCCTCTTACTTTCATTTGAATTTGGGAGTTACTTATGATAATTAATTAAGAGGAGTTACACATGTTTGAAATTCAAATTCAAATTCACTCTTATTTTCATTTGAATTTGGGAGTTACTTATGATATAATTTATTCTGAAATTAAATGTCAGATTTTATTATGCTTAATTAACTCCTTGTGGTCCCCACTCATTTAAATTCTCAAGCCTCCTCTCTCCTCTACATGTGGCCGGCCCCTTAATGGGTTTTTCTCTCTCCCAATTTAAATTCAAAGCCCCACCAAATCAGCCCATAATTATCTCCTCAATTAACACCTCTAGCCATTAATGGATTAATTTGAAATTCAAATTAATCTCCCGCCAAAACCCCTTGAAGCTGAATTTAATTTAGTTTTCTAATTTTTCCCCTCTTCCCCTTGCTCACGGCCAAGCCCCTCCCCTCACTAAACCGCCACCTTTCCCCCCCTCAAGGGCCCAAGAAGAGAGCTCGCCACATCCATGGAAGGCCGACCCAACATCAACCACCGCTTCGTCTTTGATGATCAAGGAAGAAAGGATAAGACGTTGGATGCTCTCTATTCATCCCATGGACTACCCGCCACCGGCCACCACTCCAACGGACTACACTTTGTGCGCCATTTATCTTCTAGTGGCATCGCTCGGTTGATCTCAATCTTTCTCCATTAAAGTGCCACCAACAAGAGAGTGAGTGAGAGACCCAATGTGAAAAGTTCTATTTGTTAATTGTGGATTATTGTTTCTCTCCATAACATTACTATCTAATTCTATGTTGTCAATTTGATATTGTCCCATTAATCTAGTTGTAACCACATGCCTTACTTAATTTCGACTTGATAATTCCGAGAACTTAATTCGAGTAAGCATTAATTCTATAACTAGCAAGGCTTTAATCTTATATTAAAATCCCCAAGCAGTTCTTGTTTCCATGCATTACGTTTCACATCAAGTATCCTTTATTTATAAGCACAAAACCTTTTCTCATACAACAAAATTTTCGAAATACTATTGGTTGCTCACTTTCCCAATTTTTTTGGAATTCCAATAATAAGCTATAGCACCAATCTTTTCTGCAGAAATCACACTTTACAACTTAACTGGAAATTCATAAATTTCATTCGAGGCATTGAATTAGGAACCAAATAGCAAACCAAGTTACAATCTATCTGAATGCCTAACCCCAACAAATATTAGATGCCGAAGAAATAACAAAATTTGTGTTTTTTACAAATAATAAATTGATCGAGATTATTAAGGAAAATTAACAAATTTGTGATAGATAAATTGAACAGACTAATCACTTGAAAGCCAACATCGAACCCAAAATTTGGCTAGAACTTAGGGTTCCAGCTAGAAATTCATCATAAAGGAGATGAATGGATCTTCGTCAAACGAACACTTTTCTGTAACAGGGATGACCATTTTCCAAAACCATAGAATTCCTATAAATACTTATCACTGGAGCGTTCCTTTAGTTCTGTTATAGGTGATCTTGTCATTTCACTTGATTGAAACCACTTTATGCTACTTTGAGTTGCAATTTGTTGTTGGGAAAATCATATTGGATTTTTATTTGGTGTCCTTTATTGATAATAATAGAAATAAGTTGTAGGATGTATAGAAGAATATAGTAGTTGTCTTCTAATTTTTTAGCCATTCAGAATGGGAAATGGCGTTCTTGTAGTGTTGTGTTCCTTTGGCTTGATTTTGGTCATATTTTAATGATGATGAAATTGGCCAACATTTGTTATGTATTTCCAACTAGAAATATGTATATGTTTACTTAACATAGCGTCGAGATCCAAAACTATTCAGGGTCCTTAAAATATGATTTTCGGACAGGACTACCATGCAATTTGATGGCTTGGAGAGGAGTTGATTCTTTGTTCATGCAATGTTTAAAGTTGATCTATTTTGGTAATCTTATTTGGGTTGAGGCCTGGTTTGAACTTATGTGACTGGGCACCTAGATTTTATGATGCACCGACACTCCGTTTAAAGAGGGTATGCAGTGTCGGACACGGACATGCGTCAGACACGGCATGGCACGTGCCCGACATGGCATTGGAGTGTTGCAATTTAAAAAATTAAAATTAAAATCGGACACGCGTGTCAGACACTCGTGTCCGGTTATTAAATGATAAAATCGTCCGTTCTATTTAGAATTTTTCGTGAACGAGAAGCCCTATTTTTTCGATCCACGAAAGAATTTTCTAGTGCGGACTGGGCGAGCTTGCAGCCGACGCCAAATGGAGCCTTCGTCATTTCTGCTCGAGCTGAGGCCAAGTAGAGCTCGTCTTTCCCATTCCTTCGTTCCTGCGTGATTTTTGTGGTCATCCGAGGCAAAGTTTGCAATCAAGGCCAAATAGAGCACATTCTGTGCGCAAGAGAGCCAAGGTTTGTAAGTGGATTTCGCCATTTCTTCTCTTCATTGTTGAAAGGCTAATGTATATGCTCAATACTGCTAGGTATTGCTAGGTACATGCTTGGTACCGATCATGTACATGCTCGATATCGCTAGGTACATGCTCGGTACCGTTAGATACATGCTCGGTACCGCTAGGTACATGCTCAATACCGCTCAATACATGCTCGGTACCGCTAGGTACATGCTCGATACCCGCTAGGTACATGCTCGGTACATGTTCGGTACCACCCGGAAACCCCCTTAGGGACGCTGCCCCTTGACCCTGAAACCTAACTGGTCAGGTCGAACCCCGTCGCTGCCCCCTTGGACCCTCGACAGACCGGTATATTGTTGTATTCATGTTTTCTTATTATTGGGATATTTTGATTTCACTTCATATCAATTTAACTTGATGTATTCATATATATGATTGATTTGTTACACCATTGTATTTTAAAACAAAATGAGCTTTGCGGCTGGCAGGAGTAGATTAGGTGAAGGTTCAAAAGAGCAATCAGTAGAAACTGATAAGCTGTTATGGATTCATGTTACAAAGTTAGGAAAAACATTTGAAGGTGCAGGAAATGTGTTATTCAAATGCAATTATTATGTTGGCACCTACAAATGATCTTATTCTAGGGTGAAGGTACTTATATTTAAGATTTTTGGTCGTGGAATTAAAATGTGTCCTAAGATTACTACGTCGCAGTTGATTGAATTGAACAGATAAGTTGATGAAGTTGAATCTAGGATCCAAAGGACACTCCCTAAAGAGATATCTTTGCCATCTACTCATGGCTCATCCCACACTTCTTCCTCATCTTTGAGAGTTGATCAAGCTTTATCATTTAGAAGTGAATGATATAAAACAAAGAAAAGAAAAGGAGTTGCCAGTAGTCCTCTAGTGAAGGCTTTTAATTTGCAGCAGCGAGAGGAATTGAATGGTGAAATAACAAAGATGTTTTTTTTTAAGCTGGACTTCCTTTCAACCTTGCAAGGAATCCTCATTATAAAAATGCATTCATTTTTGCATGTAAGAAGCTTGCAGGATATGTTCCACCTGGCTACAATGCATTAAGATCGAAATTATTGGAAAGGGAAAGAGCACATATTGAGACATTGCTTGAACCAACAAATGGAGTGTGGAAAGAAAAATGTGTTAGTTTGGTGTGTGATGGTTGTATAGATCCTCAAAGAAGACCCCTTATTAATTTCATAGCCGTTACAGAGAATTACCCAATGTTCATTAAAGCAGTGAATTGTGAAGGAGAATACAATAATAAATATTTTATTACCAATTTGAATAAAGAGGTGATATTCATCATTGGGCCTTAAAATGTTGTGCATGTTATTCCAGATAATGCACCAGTGTGTAGAGCTGCAAGATTATTGGTGGAGCAAACTTATTTTCATATATTTTGGACACTTTGTGTTGTGCACACTTTAAATCTTGCTCTAAAAAATATTTTTGCAGCAAAGAATACAAAGACTAATGAAATCATCTATGTTGAATGTCATTGGATAACAGTGGTTGTAGATGTGTTGTTTTGATCAGAAATTTTATTATGAACCATTTGATGTGACTTTCAATATTTAATGATTTCTCCCACTTGAAAATGTTAGCTGTTGCTGAAACTCATTTTGCCTTTGTAATAATCATGTTGAGAAGATTCAAACAAATTAAAAATGCTCTTCAATCAATGGTGTTTTGTGAGAAGTGGTCTTGCTATCGAGAAGATGATGTTGGGAAGGCAAGGTATATTAAATAAAAGGTCTTAGATGATTTGTGGTGGGATAATGTAGACTACATTTTGGCTTTCACTGATCCAATTTATGATATGTTGAGAGAGGCTAACACAAATAAATCATGCCTACATTTGATTTATGAGATGTGGACTCTATGTTAGCAAAAGTGAAATAAATTATATACAGACATGAAAGAAAGTCACATGAAGAAGACTCAAGTTTTTGGAGCATTGTCTATACCATTCTTGAAGATAGGTGGAGCAAAAGCAACACACCTCTGCATTATTTGGCTCATTCATTAAATCCAAGGTACATTTGTATTCATGTTTTAAATTAATTTAAATTTGTTGGTAAATGAACAAATAATTTTATATGCTTTTCATTATTTGAAGATATTCAAGTAAAGAATGGCTTCAAGAAGACCCTGAATGTGTCTCACCACAAAAAGATTTAGAAGTTTCAAATATGAGAAAGATATGCCTGAAAAGATATTTCCCAAATGAGGAGGAGAGAAAAAATTAATATAGAACTTGCAAAATTCTTTAGATATTTAGAGGATTTTGATGATCAAGAATCTTTGGTTGATAGATGGAGGATGGATCCAAAAATGTGGTGTTTGATTCATGAAGCTTCAGCATCGCTCTACAAACAATAGCAATAAAACATCTTGGTCAAGTATCATCCTCTTCATGTTGTGAGAGAAATTAGAGCATATACTCATTTATTCAATCAATGAAGAGGAATAAAATAACTCCACAACGTGCTGAAGATTTAGTTTATGTGCATACAAATCTTCATTTCTATCAAGGAAAAACCCACTTTATGTGACAGGTGATAACAAGATGTGGGATGTTGTTGGAGATGAGTTCGAGTGCCTTGATGATATGTGATTATTAGAGGTTGCAAATCTTTCTCTAGATGAACCAGAGTTGGAAGCAATGATATTCAATGATGATGATATTGAAGGCCAAAGACCAACCTCTGAATCTAATTCTATCATTCCCTTTATTGAGTAGTTGGACCTTTATGTTGTATAAAATGATTTTTTGCTCATATTTTTGTGGTTTTACTAGACATTTTGTACTAAACATCTTTATGTTATAAGTTAAATAAGTTATCATGAAATTTATTTATTATTGCTTGTTATTTTTAATATAATGTCACTTTAATTTATATATATTATATTAAAAATTTTTTATGTTGTGTCCACGCCGCACCCGTGTCTTATATTTTAAAAAAATGCCGTGTCCCGTGTCCGTGTCGTGTCTGTGTCGCCGTGTCGGTGGATCATAGCCTAGATTGTAAGAGCAAGTTAGATAAGTTCATAGAGATGGAACAATATAAACAAGCCTGGAAATAAAAATCATATTTTGAGCTCAACTCAACCTTTCTAACTCTGATCTACGAATTTGATAATTAGAATTCAAGAAGAAACTTTGCATCTTAATAAAAGAAGAATATATCTTCTCTTAAGCTTTCAGCTGTCTACCACTCTACCCTTTAGATAGAGGAGGATGAAGGGCATTTCAAGTGAAATATGTCATTATAAGTGAGTGGTGTTTGGTAGCAATACAAAAAATGAATGAAAGAGTCACATCCCTACTTAGCAAAGGAACATTGTTTGACTCTAATATAAATTGTTTAACTTAAAGTCAACTAGTACGATTTGGAACAATTTGTTTGGTGCATCTCCTCTTGGCTAACCTATTTGTGCAGTGTTCTTTTTTTTGATGCTTTCACAATCCTCCAATTTTTGGAGTAGACTTGCTTTTTTGAATCTACTTCAAGATGAGGAAACAATGCTGTCTCTTGTTTGGGTTGTATGCTTGGTAATGAAAGCTGTATTGTCCTTTCTTGTCGATACTATAACAACAACAACAAGCATTTATGCCACTATGTGGGGTCGACTACATGATTCCTTTTTATCTATTGTGTCATGTTAAAGGTCAAAATTTTCATCTAAATCTAATAACGAAAGATTATTTCTAATATTTTCTAACCAAGCCTTTTTAGGTCTACCTCTACCTTTATTATTATAAGTCAAATCTATTTATCTATTTCATCTACTTTCCTAACCGGGTCATCAGAAGGCTGCCTTTTTATGTGAATAAACCTTCTAAGACGTCTCTCTCTAATCTTATCTTCCACTGGAGCTACTCCAACCTTTTCACGTTTATGCTCATTTCGTATCCTGTCTTTAAGAGTAAAGCCACTCATTCACCTAAGCATCCTCATCTTTGCAACACTTAATATTATGCTTCTTTTTTAATGGCCAACATTCTACACTATAAAGAATTGCAGATCTCACTACCATCTTATAGAATTTTCCCTAAGTTTGAGAGGGACTTTTCTATCATATAACAAGCCTGATGCATTTCTCCACTTCAACCATCCAACTTAAATTCTACTAATAATATCCCCATCTATTTCACCATCACTCTGAACAATAGACCCAAGATATCTAAACATGGACTCTTATTAATGACTTGATCGCTCAAAGTCATAATCCCCCACTATATCTATTATTACTAAAATTACACTTTATGTATTCAATCTTAGATCTACTCAAACGAAAGCCTTTAGACTCTAAGGTTGACCTCCATAATTCAATTTAACATCAACTTCATTTGAACTTTCTACATTCACCTTCGAGACATACTTTGTTGACGTGGTACCATGCGAGGTATCCATCCTGATATTTGCCTTTACTTTGATGATGATCATACTGAAGTTCTTAGCTTTGTAGCACTTTACGAAGTTTGTTCTCCACTTTTTCATGAACCCTCAGGGCTCCTTACCATGACAATTGTGCCCTTTTAGGACTGTATCTTTTTATTGATGCGTTGGATCAATGTTGATTTCCATGTTTAATTGACTTTAGGGTAGGTATCCCAAACATACCTCAAATGGCACTCGATTGGTGGAACTATGTGAAGGACGATGGAAAGCAAATTGGATGCATGTGGTTTTTCATCTCAAGTCTTTGGATGATGGGAATTTAAGCCTCTCATAGGATGTATCATTATTCTATTGATAATTTTTGTTTGGCTGTTATTTGGTGGATGAATAGATGTATTCTTCATTCATCATGTCCATAATGACTTCTAAAAGTTGCTAAGCGAGAATCCTATGAGAGCTGGCTTCTACTTAATTGTTGTCATCGCACAAACGAATTTATTCTTTGTGAAATGTAGATTGCAACATGATTGCAAAAAGAGCATGGGCGAGAGAGCATGTCTTCCCTCTTGTTTTGATGCCTCTTTTTGTATTTGATGACAAGGTTGAATTGTTGTAATTATGTTCATCCACTTCATATTACAGACTTGTTGAAGCTGTAGTTATGTTTGAAGATATTGAAGCATTTTGTGGTTGGCATGAACTAGGGCTGTGTGTTGTTTGGACAAAATAAAAAGATAAATCAAGCAAAATTATTTCGGTTAGCTCGTTTTTATTCAAGTAGCATCAGTTTGATAGTGGTCTTCTTATTTGTTTTTTTTTTTTTTGATTTTCAGTTCGATTTTGTAAATTTTGATTTGGATCTGAGTATCGATTGACCAAAAACCTTGGTTCGAGAGTGGTTTTGTGTGTCCTATTGAAGAAACAATTCTAATTTTTGATTCTTTTCATCTCATTTAAGCAGTCGTAGAAGGTTGATGGAATTAATGCCATTTATATATGAGGCTATGTGCTCCAACTGAAAGACCTCCTATAGGAACTGATAACCATAAGAACAATCAATGGATCTGAACAATCTAGCCTAAACTTCTCATTTGGTTCACTAGAATTGATCGAATAGTTGAATGAGATTGTGTCAGTTTAAATTTTGTACTGAATCTTAATTTTATTAGTTCAATTCCAATGCCGTCTAAGTAGAAATCAATCAATTTAGCTAGTTCAATGAACTCAACCAACCAAACTAATTGAATAGATAACCCTATTGTGAACCATAATTTTCTTCCCAAATAGATAAGTTCAGTAATGCTTCACCACTTGATGAAGTGCTAGAAACTGTTCATCGTATGTAGGACAGTATTTGTTTCTATCTTGTAGAGTTTTGGATTAATAGGTTATATGCCTCTTATCTCGCATAATGATCACTCCAACTGCATACGTCCTCCAACTTCAAATGGTATCAATATTAGGCAAAGCCAAAACAAGCTCCTCGCTTATTCTCCTTTCTATAGAAGAAACATATCCTTGTGTGTTCTTTCTGATAGAAGCTTTTTATTGGCCTTTGTTAGAGTGTGAAGTGGTGAAGCAATCAAACAGAAATTTTGAATTATAATGAACCTCCTGATATATTCCGATATTGTCAAAGTTTCCATAAAGCTGTGAACCTTGTTTACATCCTTGGGCGCATCCCCAAATAAGGTAAGGTCTTTTTATCTAAATCACACTTATTGTGATCAAGGTAATGTTGATTGTTTTATAGTAGGTTGAGCTCGTTCACATGCAAAAGGCGTTCTTCTCATGTTTGTTTGTTGATGAGGATGCCATGAATTATATTGTTGTTGTTAGAGCATTAGTGCATTACAAAGGCTGAATGATATCACCATTGATCACTCGTTGTCTTATTTTGAATGTGTTATTTCAAGAATCCTATTTCTTGATGTAAAAGATGCTAGTTTGACTTATGATCAAATTTTGAGAGCATGGACGAATGCTTCAACTATTTCAAGGGATCATCTCGATGGAGAAGAGGGTACTTATTTTTCAGAGTGATCTTATTCATTGCCCATTAGTTACAACACATGCACCGACTATCATCCTTCTTGGTTACCATAACAAATAGAGATTTATCAAGGAAAGTTATTTGATTTGATGAGTTTATAGTTGATTAACTCCATGACTTATTTCTTTTTTTTCTTATTCCCAACCACTAAGTTGTGACTCAATGTTGGGTAGTGGAGCATTAGAGGCAAGTTTATTTTTTTGCTCCATTATTCATTGTGCTAGAAGATCAGCTCCTGGAAGAGGATAGAATACTCCTCCGCAAGCTATAGTTTTCTTTGCTTCCCAAAAACAGCATGTTCTTTTTATTTTTACCAAGAAAAAAGGAAGGTGCTTTTTCGTGTAAATAATTTTGTCGTATTTGTTTGATTGTTATTTTAAATGATGAGCAAGCGTTGCTATCCAATTTTTTTGATCTGATGAAGAGAATTATGAATTGTTGCCAATTACTAATGATGCTTTTGACTTCCTCTTTTGCCACCTTATTTATGAGTTAGAAATCCCCACTTTTGTTGTTGGTATAGCTAACACTGTCTTTGGTGAGTCTATATTGTTCTTCCCTTTAGAGGTAGATATCAATTAAAGATGATTTGATAAGTCTATATGATTGTTCCCTTGGGTATGATCAACTAAAGATAATTTGATAAATATATGGTTGGACTACTTCACAAGACACTTCATTAATGCACTCTTGAATGATGGCTAAGTGGATGCAATATTGTCGATCAATCCTCATTTCGAAGTCTTATTGGATACAACGGAGTAGATTAGGGTGAGGATGATTAGAAATCTCCAAACTAACTCTCTTAAAAAGACTTGAGAAGATTAGCTTTCTTTGAATGTTCACACCTATGATGGCATTGATCACTTTCTGCTTGACTCATGCATGTAAAGAAAGCAATTCCTTGTGCATAACAATATGGATCGTTGGTCTCTTGTTTATCTTCTTTGACATCACCATCAAGGAAAAACTTGAGTTGGACCGATACAATTGATTGGCTTGGTTTAACATCAAGTACCTTCATCTTGTAAGCACCGAGATTTGAGAGGTTAGATTTGTTTGAGAAGCTTATGTGAGGAGGTAGGTCAATATTATACCAAGAGGACCTATTCATGATCGAGGGATTTCTCTTGCCTTTATTAAATTATTTTAAAATATGTAAAGCTTGAGAAATTTTATGAGAGTTTGTAGGAGATACGATGGAAGAGTTCTACAATAAGAAAAAAAGTATGGTTAAGAGATATAGTTCTTTGAACTCACCAAAGAAGCGAGAGAATTGCCACCAACCATTCTGTAAACAAGGGCTTCGACTACCAAGCTTTATTCCAAGAATTTAACGCTAAAGATTTCATTTCAAAATACATTAATCCTTTCATTATTTCACATAGAATATTTATAGTCTTATGTATAAGAAAAATTTGAAGCAAATGGAAAGTGGCTTAAGAATTTGGGTGGGGGTGATTTTTTTGAAAGGTTGTTTGGGTGATTCAAGGACCACTAGTGGAAATTAGCACCTATTCACACCAAAGAGAGGTATGGATAATCACTTTTAATGCGGTGTTTGCGTTTTTGATGCAACTATCTCTCACTTGAACTTAGGTGACATGTTCCTCTATACTGTGAAATTTAAAATTAAAAAATTTGAATTAAAAAAATTCAAATAAGTATCATAAAAATGCAGATATCAATATTTTAGTCTTGGACTTATAATGATAACAACGATAAATAAAAAAGACATTATCTTGGTTTGGGCTCTTGTGATCATTGCTTAAAAAGGCAAAATAAGATATTGAAGTATTTTGCCTTAGTGAGGCGAGATGTAAGCCTCAAAATGAAAAAAAAAAAATACTAAAAATTATAACTCATAAAAATTACAAAGAATAAAATAAATTATCGACATAATTATTTGTTTTAAAGTAAATATTATTATAACACAAAAGTTTGGAACTAGATTCAAATTAAGCACTCACTTCAAACTTAAATACACCCAAGGCAACCACATCTTCACTTTGGCATTCTTTAGAAGAATCCTTACTGTCAGTGTCAAATTCATCTTCAAAATCTTCTTCAATTGTAATATTTCTTTCTTACCCTTATATAATTAGTATTTTGTTTGATATAATTTGAAATAAAATAACTTTAAATCATGTTATTTCGAGGCGAACGCCTCACAGAAGTGAGGTGAAGCACGCCTCAATGTGCGCCTTAGTTTATTTGAGGTGTACGCGTCAAGGAACGGGACGGTGCGTTCGGCTTGACACGCTGCGGGAAACAATTGCGCTAAGGCACACCTCAAGGCGCGCTTCTGATTGCGCAATTTTAAACACCGTTTACAATCACTGATGATAAGATAATCCAAACAAGATATTATAGGGAGAGAGAGAAAATAAAAATTCTATAAGATTATCCAAGCATATATAGAGTGAAGTGTAGCAAATGGTATGGATTTCTAGAAACAATAATGCAGCGAAGCACAAAAAATGAATGCAAATGAAATCTCCATATTTCTAGGAGATTTGCTCAAATCTAAATGAGAGGTCAAGTATGGGCTTAAGTTCAACCTAAGGCTAAACTAACCTAATTAAACATTCATGGATAAGAATGATTGCTACAAGCTCCCTAGCAATTATCTTAGCCATTGGCACAAACGGAAACGCTCTAATGTCTTTCAAATGCCCAAAATTGAGAGAGATAAAAGAAAGAGGGAATGGAATTCATGAATAATGACTATACTTCTTGCTGAAGAAATAAATGTAGCATTAGGAAGAAGAAATAAAAGAGTCCATGGTCTACTTAAGGCTTTTAGTCCTTCCTTCACTGTGAACCTATGTTGCACCGATACACCTATTTATGAAGGCGTGCTGTATCCGATACACCGATACACGGATACGCCTCCGATACTCCACCGATACGTGTCGGATACGCTAAAGCCGTATCCAATTAAAATACTATTTAATTTCAAAAGGACACGCGTATCCGATACGCGTGTCCGTTGAAAAACAAAAAGAAATCCGAATAAAAAAAAGATGTGTCGTATTTACTTCCAGGGTTGCGAGCAAGATTCTCTCATTTTCGAGATGGATTTGAGTCTCTTGATGATATGAAAATATTAAAATTTACTAATCTTTCACTTGATCAGCCTGAATTAAAAGCTATGATATTTATTGAAGATTATATAGAAGCTCAAAGACAAACCAATGAAGAAGATAATTATATAATTCCCTCTGTTGAATAGTTGAAACTTCAAGTGCTAGATAATTTATGTTTATGCTTTTGTTGTTTTACTAGACATTTAATGCTTGCTTATATTTTGATATTATAAGCTACAAGGCTACAAATGATGTTGTTGTCATTTTTTTTTTGTAATTTCAAATATTATGCTTTGTTTGTTTTCTTAATTTTTATGTATGATTTATAAATTATAATGCCGTGTCCGCGCCATACCCGTATCCTGTATTTTTAAGAATTGGTGTGTCCCGTATCCGTATCGTGTCGTATCCGTGTCGCCGTATCCATATCGGTGCAACATAGCTGTGAACCCTCTTCAACTCCTCGCTTCCTCCTTAAAAATTGTAACTAGCAAAGCCACAAAACGTTTTATAAGTTTCCATATTTGAAATGCACTTTACCTGTCCTGTGTTGTTGCTCACACGTTGGTGATATGCTTGATGTCGAGCTGCTGATCATGTGTTGGAGACGGGCTTGATGCCGTGGTGTTGCACCATTGCTCACTTGTTGGTGATGGGCTCGACACTGAGATGTTGCAGAGGATTTACTAAGAACTCTTGCACAATTTCCCTATTCCTTAGACTTATTCTATCCAATTCGAAGAACTGCTGCTTTTGTGCATGTGTGTGGGGATGATAGGGTTAAGTATTCGTTAATATAGAGTGAATCCTAAATTAAATCTAATTGATTGAGGAGGCACCTCAAAATGTCTTGTATGAAAAAGGCATAAGCCTCACCAAAATTGGTGAGGCTTAAAGCCTTTAGGTGCGCTTGGAGGTTTGCTCCTGGATTGCTTTTTTAATCCATGCTTGTGATTGACCCATGCCCACCTCCATGTGCACCTTGCCCTCCTTGTGTTGCATTAATTCTCCTCCACTTGAATGAACTCTACTCAATATTGTTGATGCAGTATGTATTATAATAGTAAGTATGATGCGGACATCCAACCGTCCATGCCAATCCGAGGAGGAGCTGAAGATCGACGACCGAGATCACTTTGCTTTATTTTCGTTTATTAATTGTATTTTAATTTAGTTTTGCAATTTCCCATTTTACCCTCTTGTTTTATGTAAGCCCAAGGGGCGAATGTGTCTTTTAATTTCTCTTGAGGCCTATATATAGAGGCCCATTCTCTTGTATTTGGAGGATGGATTATTGATAATGGAAAATTTTATTTTCATGTTGATCTCTTAGTGAGTTCAGAAGGATCTCTTTGTGAGTTCCGACTTTCCCAAGATCTCTTTGTGAGTTCTTGAGGAGAGTTTCGCGGATCTCTTTGTGAGTTCCGAGATTCTTAAGATCTCTTTGTGAGTTCTTGAGGAGAGTTTCGTGGATCTCTGTGTGATTCCGACATCCCTACAATCTCCTTTGAGATCTTGAAGTTTAAGAGCGTGAGGTTAGAAATTCCTAGATTTCCCCAAACTTCTCATCCTCTACCAAGCTGGGGCTTTTCCTCCCCAAGTTCTCCTTGCCGCCGGCCCTATTGGCCCGTCCAGAAATTCACCCGCCGGCCATCCCTTAGGCCGACGCCCACCAACCCCCACCTTCCCCTCTCTTCCTCCTTGGAATAAAGAAATTTCTTAATTAGGAGAGGCTCACAACTAATGACAATTCAAATTCAAAATTTGAATTTGAATTAGCATTAATTACTCCTTAAATTCGTCCCTCCAATTAAGCCAATAACCATTAATTTAAATCTGAAATTTAATTTCAGATTTAAATCAATTAATCATTTAATCCTCACAATTAATGACAATTCAAATTTAAAATTTGAATTTGAATTAGTATTAATTACTCTTTAAATTCGTCCCTCCAATTAAGCCAATAACCATTAATTTAAATCTGAAATTTAATTTCAGATTTAAATCAATTAATCATTTAATACTCCCAATTAATGACAATTCAAATTCAAAATTTGAATTTGAATTAGTTTTAATTACTCTTTAATTTCAGATTTCCATTCTCTCTCCCCAAATTGATTTGGGCTTTAATTAATCTTGCCACCTAGGCAAGTATATGGCATTTACGTTTCAGATCAAAGTACCATCTCTAATCTCTAACACCTGAAGAGAAATCCTTTGTGTCATGCAAACGGGTTAGCATGAATACATTTGCTAATGTTTATTACTATTGGAGCAAGTATATAAGCATTTAGGCCATATGAATTTATTCTAAAAATTTTCATGTAAAATAGTTTCAAAACCATTAAAACTAATTGAAGAGATGCCTAGGTGTTTTTAAGGTTTGCTTGTTGTGGTATAGAATGTGTGTCATTTTCAATTCTTTCACAATGAAAGTCAATTGACAAATGTTTTTAAGGATTACAAATGATTCCCAACTTCCTCCATACATTTATTATTTTTCTTTGGTGATTTGGTAAACGCTGCTTTTAGATGTTGCAATTCAACCATGTTATCATGCAATGAAAAGATAATGACATCAGATGGAGGCATTTTGATTGAACGGCTTATAAGAAACTTTAGGAAGAAAAGTAATATGGTCTAATACACATATGAAAAACTTACCATTGCTCATGTTGTAATATTGGCTCACTTCTCACTATCTACGCTTTAGTTTTGATACCAAATTGTATATATATTGGTATGGAATTTGAAATGAGGTTCAACAAAAAGCTTTGATTTTTGTAGAGAGTTAAGAATTACGTGGAATTGGTTGCTATGTTTGTGGATTAGTGGGTGAGTGTGGCCAAGGGATAATGGTCGACCAAGGGCTTGGGCGAGGGATTAGTTGATTGCTTGTTTTAGAATTGTGGAATTTATTGAAGGAAAATGGAGATGCTCCAGGGATTAAAAAAAGTTGGATTAGATAAATGAGTATTCTAATATTGTTATGGAGCATATGATGACATTCCAAAAGTTATTGAGAGTTTTGGAAGGAGTTAGGTCACGAGGACTTCGTCTTGGCTGAGGGCATTTTATTTTAAATTTTTTTAGGCTGAGGGCATTCCTTTTGCTTTATAATTTTGAAATATGAAAAGCTTGGGAAGTGCTATGTGCATGTGTAGGGGAGATAGTAGAAGGATTCTACAACAAAAAAAAGAGTTGAGTTTATGAGAAATAGTTTCTTAACTCACCGAAGAAGAAAGCAAAAAAAAAATTGCCTACAAGCAATTTCCAAACAAAGGAATTCGACTGATCTTCATTCTAAGAGTTTAACACTCAAAACTTCATTTCAAACAACATCGATCCATGCATTCCTTTAACATAAAATACCAATAATGTTACATAGAAGAAAAAAATTGAAATAATCAAAAGGGAGGAATGCGTTAGGGTGCTTTGGAGGTTTAAGCACCCATTGGTTAAGAGAAGCACCTCTTCACACTAAGGAAGGGTGTGGATGACCACACTATTGATGGTTAGTTGCATTTTTAATGCTACCACCTTTCATTTGAATTTTGCATGACATTTTCTTTGGAATTTGAAATTTTAATTTTAAAAATTCAAATATTTGAATTAAAAAAATAAATTTTAGAATTTCAATAGTTATAAATATTACCAAAGCACATTTTACTACACTTTAATCTTAGACTTCCTATAATGAAAACAAATAAATTAAAAGAAAAACTTAGCTAATATATTTGTTTGGGCTCTTGTGATTGGCCCATGTCTATATCTATGTGCTCCTTGTCCTCTTGGTGATGCATCAATTTTTTTGTTAAGTGTGACATTATGTTGCCATATCATAATACACAGTCCACCCTATAGAAATTACTAAACCTTTTATAAACACGAAGTAGTAAATTACTAAACCTTTTATAAACACGAAGTATATGAGGACTACAATTCTTATAAAAGATGCTAGACATAGTCACATCTTCAAGTTTCTTGTTGGCTTAAATATTGGGTATAATAAAGTTTGTAGTTGAATCATTGGAATAAATCTTCTCACACAAATTGAGGAAATCTTTGCAGTGGTACGAAAGAGGAAAGCCATAGACAAGTGATGCTTGGAAAAATAATTAGTGTGGTTGCTAGCCTAGTTGAAGGCTTTGCATTAATTATTTCTTGAGCACAACCTCAGCTGCAAGACAATAATAAATTCGTAGTGACTATTGTGAGCAATCTCATCATATTAGAGATACTTGCTACAAATTGTACGACAGACCAACCAATGGACACCCAATCCGTTGAGCAAAATGCTTTTGTAGGACATGAAAATATGAAATTGAATAGTCTCCATTTAGCAAAGAGCATCTAAATCACTTTATGTAAATGTTAAAATCTTGTTACTTATCTTGTTTGTTTTGTGGCAGAGCACGTAGAGATTTTGTAGTACTTTTTATTTGGTTTATGGATTCGTGAGTTTCTGATCATATAACTAGTCTCTCTTATTGATGTGAATCAATGTAGGAATTGCGTTCGGAAATTAAAATAAAGATTATTCAAAGCGTGTCATAACAAATTTTAATTACCAACAAAAGTAAAGGGTTAAATCGTTCAAAGTAGTTAACTTGCTTAGACGAAGATGTGCTTTGAGTTAACCAAACCGATCATATCATTCAAAGATAACGGAAACACGTAAATGCTCATAACAAAAATCCCATAATTAATAATAAAGAAGTTCACCTTGAGTACCCTTTCTCTCCCTCTTGTTCACTCTTGGGTTTAAGCGGAGACGAAAGAACCATGCGAGGAGGAAGAGCACCACTATGATGAAGGCGACGAAAGACTTTATTGCCGGAAAGGTATTCACCGGAGAAGGTGGTGGCGGATGGCGTCCAATGATCGTCCAAGTGTAACCACGAAATTGTCGGTCGAAAATACTTGCGAGGATTGGGACGACTCGCTCCAAGTACTCTTCGATTGTGGCTTCGTTTTCAAATCCTACGTCGAAGCAAGGAGAGCGTAGGATATCGATGCTCCCCTCGGCGTGGAAAACTAACCCCCACTCAAGCTCCGGATCCGCCATTCAACATTGAAGCAAGGCGGGAAGAAAACAAGGGAGGGGTTCGGCCAAGAGCTAGAGAGGAGTAAGAAGAAAAATCTGAAATTCGAATTTCAGATTTTCTAGGCTTGGAAAGAGAGGTTATTTCATCATTAAATTCTCCTTCAATCAAATTAAAAGGGGGGCAGCCATTAAGGGGATAAATTAGGGGGGTAATTAGTAGATGATGAGGTGGCGAAGAGAGAGAAACGGCTGGGTGTGAGGGGCCGGCCAAGCAAGGGAAGAAAGAGGGGAGTTTTGCATAATTAGTGGGCCCCATGTCATTAATTAAAATCTGATTATTAACTTCAGATTTTATTTAATTAGGGAGATTTGAAATTTGAATTCAAACGGTTAAGATTTCAATTAAATCTCTTCCTAAATTTAGGGCGCTATTTTAGGAAAGAATTAAAAGAAAAAACTTAATGCAAGAATTTCGAAATTCTATGGGAAAAGAGGCGGGATTTCTCCCTGGGAACAACTGGTCGGCCAAGGGAGGCTGCGGCCTGGGCTGAAGCTAGCGGCTGGCCAGTCCAGCGGAAGGGTGCGGGGAGGGGAGATCGCCAATTTGCCTGGATCGGCTGAGAGCTCAACTGGCGGCCAAAACAGGGGAGGGGGAGAAGGATTTCGGGATCTGGCTGCAGGGGAAGAGGCGGCTAAATGGAGGGATTGGTGGGGGAGGAAGAGACGGTGAACGTACAAGGAAAAACCAAGAGCTCGCCGGAGCGGGCTGTTGGGTATTGCGGCCGGAGCCTCACCAAGGCCTCCTCTCTCTTTTCTCTCAAGCTCTCAAGCAAGAAGACAAAAGGAATTTCAGCAAATTTTATTAATTCAACATTAACCTCATACATCAAGAAGAGACCCTTTTATAAAAGATCTCAAACATGAAAAGAAAAACAAAAGACTCATATGCCCCTTGGGCTACAATAAACACTACGCCTATATAAGGGCGAAATCGTCACTAGTACATGAAATAAAAGATACAAAAAAAAAACAACATGATAACATCAAAAATATAAACTCCCGATCCTAGCCGTCGATCTACGATTCCTTCGCCGATAAACCTGCCTAAAATGTCTGTCGATGACCTCATCACTTATTTTGTTAGTACTGCCCATTATCTGGGTTTTAAAAAAATTAATATTGTTGATGAAAGGTTTTCATTTATTGTCGGCATCTATTGTCGGTAAAAGATAGATTAAAATCTTAGAAAATATTACCTTGAATACCTTAACAATATTTTATGCACGCCAAAATCTTACTTGTAATGTCCCTTTTAGCAAACTTTTTAAAGATAGTAATTGCTTAATATTTTTCTATCTTCCATTTGTGCTTTTCTGGACTAGAACTTTTGGCATTGACGATTGGAATTGCTAGATAAATAAATGGATTATAGTACTTTGATGAGAAGTCTTCCTGGAATAAAGAAGCTGGTGAATTACATGGTACTAGTTCAATTTATATTAATGATCAATCTATATTATGGCATAGAAGATTAAGACATCTAAATTTTCCTGATCTCAAATATTTTTTTTTATTGAATTATTTAAAAGAATTGATTGTTCTAAAATTATTAGGAGTCATGTCACTTAACTAAAGATCATCATGTGTTTTTTCCAATAAATTCTTACTCTGCCTTAAAACCATTTTATTTTTTTTCCATAATGATGTTTGGGACCCTCATAAGATTAAATACTTTATGGAAAAAATGATTTGTAGATCACTTAAAATTATGTTGGGTTTACTTAATGAATACAAAATCTTAGGTCGAGCAAAAATTTAAAGATTTCTTTTTCTTTTTCTTTCATTTGATCGAAATTCAATTTCAATATAAAATTTACATTCTAAGGACTGACAACGAAATTATGTATTTGAACTAATTGCTTGGAGCAATCATTTTAGAAAAAATGGTCCTCTTAATCAACTTGATGTGATACTCTATAATAAAATGACATAGCTGAAAGTAAAAAATTGCTCTTACTAGAAGCTGCTCGGGCCATTATGTTTTTAATGAATGCTCCAAAATGTTATGGAGAAATACTCGCTTAATTGGTTGTTATTTAATTAATAGAATGCCTTTAAGAGATTTGAATTTGAAACACCTTTGCTAATACTTAAAATTTTTTTTTCCTTTCATCCAGAATCACTGTTGATTTTTCCATTAGAAGTTTTGGGTTGCATTTGTTATATTTGCATACGAAATACCTTTAGGTCAAACCGTGATCCTAATGTTTAAAATGCATCTTTCTAGGTTATGTTCTATTTTAAAAGGTTATATAGATGCTTTAATCCTATCACTAACAAATTTTTTGAAAGCATTAATGTAAGCTTTGTCGAGGATCACATTTATTTGATTTTTTTTTTCAGTGGGAGAATATAGTCAAGGAAGATAATTTTTTGGAAAATTTTAACAATTCCTTTAATTAATTCCGACATAAATAAGAGTAGGGAAACTAGTAAAGATACTCCCAAGCACATATATGCTAGATATTGCTTTATCAAAAATTGGAGTAGATCATATTGCATATGGATTATCACCCTCAACCAGAGCTTTTACTTTTCTGTAAGAAAAAATGTTCTCCAAAAGTACTACTGCTCCAAAGTCCAAATGTTTCTTAAGCAGATGTCCAATGTGATCCTCCAAGGTATGATTCCCCTCCTCAGGGTAATTTTCCTTTAAAACCTATTTCTTCCACACTTATTTTACCTATATTGAAACTCCTATTGCATTTAGAAAAGGAACCTGTGCCTGCACCAAACATCCCATGAAAAAATACCTACCAGGCTACCATATGAAAACTTTTCAAGAAGTCATAAAGCCTTTGGATCTAATATCTCTAATCTGTTTATTCTAAGGATCGAAGCATTTGGTGTTCCAAATTGGAAATTATCAATTATAGAAGAAATGTATGCTTTAAGTGTGAACAAAAGTTGGAGTGTTGTTGATCTGACCAAAGACAAGAAGACTGTTGGATGCAAATGGGTATTTATGATGAAATACAAAATTGATGGGAGTGTGGAGCAAGACTTGTAGTAAAATGAATCACTTAGACCCATGATATTGATCACCAAAGAGACATTTGCGTCCTTTTACAAAATTTAGTTTATCTAAATACTTCTCTCTTGTAGTTAATTTTAATTGGCTCCTTTATTAGTTTGATATTAAGAACACATTCCTTAATGGATATCTGCAAGAAGTAGTATGCATGAATCTTCTCTTAGATTTAAAGACAATTTGGGAAAGGAGGTATGTAGGTAGAAGAAAATATTACATGGTTTCAAACAGTCTCTTAGAGTATGGTTTGAAAATTTTGACAAATTTTCAGGAGAGCTGATTTTCAATAAAGTCAAGCTGACCACACTATTCTTCAAGTAGGTAAAAAAGCAATGCTTATTGTTTATGTTGATGACATGATCATAACTTGAGTTGATTTTGTTGAAATCAACATGTTGAAGAAAGCTTGACGCCACATTTAACATCAAAGATCTTGGAAAGCTTATGCTGTTCATCGTCATGGAGTTTACCCTACTACCTCCTTTATATGCTTAGGATGCGCACACCTACCAATGAAGATACGGATTATAGAGCACACTGATTAAAAGGATTTTTGTCCTATGGATTACCTGTTTTGGAGCCCTGTCCTCATATTGCAATATATGTGCTGCAATAGCAACAACCTCTCGCCTCCTCATCTTCTTTTTTAAGTATCTTGTGTAAATAGCTTTGGTTAATTTTCAAATTTAAGACTATTGGACATGTCTATATAATTCACTAATCTTTGTACAAACACCAAGCAATAAAAGTACAGCAAACTTTCATCTTATTTACTCTCTTTTCTCTCTTCTTTTTCATTATTTATATTTATTGTTTTAGTAGAGCGGCTGACTTACCAACTCATTTGATAATCCTCTTCGTTATGTTAGCATTACTCTTGGACTTCCTTGATTAGAGCTTTTATGGGTAAGATTAGGATTATTTTGGTCCAAAACTATTTGACATTCTTGGAATAATGCCAGCTGATGGAGCCATCCAACAATTTGAGAGTCTGGACAAAGGAAATGATTCTTTTTGATGTGATATGATTCCAAATGGATCCATTCACGTAAGCTTAATATGTTCAACTAAGCTTTTTTGATTTGTTGGCATGCCTAACTACGTGTGATTTGATGCCTAGGAAGTTGGACCTAATCATGCAAATAGATATAGAGGGAAGCAACATAAGAGAGCCAGGAAGCAACTGCTATATCCATAACTTCAACGTAACCTTTTCTAACTCTGATCTATGAATTCAAGAAGAACTTGAAGAAAGATATCTTCTACCAAAAAGATTGATGGGGGTGGAGGTGGTTACATGGAAGGGGTGTGGTTATAAGTGAAAGGTGCTGTTACAAGAGTGTGGCGCTTGACACCGTAACAAATGAAATGAAAGAATTCAATCCCTATGTAAAGAAGGAAAACTGTTTGCACAAAGCAAGCCGTTCAGCTCAAAGACAAACTTCCGGCTTGGAACAATCATTCTGCAAACGCAAACTTGGAACAGCCGTTCATGTCTTGTTTTCATGTTTATATGATATCTGATCATGCTGAGGCAGTGTGTGTTGGCTACATGGTTATATTGATTGTTTGATACTGGTTTTCTCTGTTTTTGGATATGTGCACTTTATTTTCATGCTTGCCAATCGACTACCTCACTTGCATGCTTAAATTAATGATGCTTTTTTTTTTCTTTCCGTTTTCCATGAGTCTTCTTTCATGCTCTTGCATATCTAGCCATCTCAGCTTTTAGATTTATAGGTATGCTTGCCTAAGCGACCTATCCTACCTATGGATCTCGCCCCATGTTTTTAGAATTTGAAGCTGTCAAGTTTACCTAGTATTTTTTCGTATGTAGGAAAAAGAGCTACTTGAGAAACAAAATGTGTGGCTTGATGAGGAGCTAACTAGAAAAGCTAACAGCCTTTTTGAGTTGCGTAGAACACAAATGGATGCTGAATCTGATGCGTCTAGCAAAATTGCTGATGTAAGCATTGAAGTTTAATATTATATAAACTCTTAACATATCTTCTTATTTATCCATTCAGTTTTTTTTTTTTGTTATTTAAATCGTTTTGCATTTCAGCTAGAGAGGCAGGTCAAGGAATACTCCATTTCACTAAACCACAGTAAGGAAAGAGCAAAGGACCTCGAGCTAAGAGTCAAATCGTTGGAAGAGGTATCATAGAAATATTGTCATTTGCCCTCCTAAATGCATAATATTGATGGTTAATTGCTGAATTGCAGGACTTGCGTTCATCTAAGGATATTGCTGCTACTCATGAAGAGCACTTTAATGCTGAACTTTCAACTGTAAGTGAAATTTTAATTGTTCATGTGAGTTTACCACCACGACTACTGGGTATGGATTTTTATTTCGCGTAGTTTATTTGGTCAATAATATTGTATGACTATTTTGTTATGAGGATACAACTAAACTGGTCTTCTGTTTTGCATATAATAGAGTTGTCTGTAAAATATCAACTGAGTTGGTGGGTCATCAATGTCAGTCTGATTAAATTGATTTTAAGGAAAAAAGTACGCCGTGTGTTGCTCTCTTAGTAAAATATGCGACGGGTATGAAATTAACATTGATAAATGCATGCATTATATGAATTTGATTCCAGGATTCCAAATGATAAATACTAACCACGTAATTGAAATAAAAAGTAAAATTTTTAATTCGATAAAAAAATTATGCTTGATCAAAATAAAAATATAAAATGTAAAAGTTTTCTCATATTTACAAGAGTGTAATATGTAAATAAATGTATTAAAATTTTTAAAGTTTAAAATTCTCTTATCTTTGTGCTTTTGGAAATATATGAGGATTGTAAGTTTTTTTCAATGATTTATGTATACTCATCAATTATTATACAAGTATAACAAACAAATATTTTAACTTGGTTACCAATAAACTTTTTTCTTAGTTCATGAATGTGTGTTTTTGTATAGTATATGAATGTGTGAATATATCATTTATGTGGTTTGCCTTAGTTTTTTACTCTTCGATCTTTTTCTGGGTTTACCAATAAACTTTTTTCTCTATGAAGAAGTGCTTATGCTTTTTTTTTTGTATGGAATGATTGCTGAGCTTTTTTGGTTTGGATTTTGTTTTGTTGCTTCCATTTTCTAATGATACTTCATCAATATTGGTTTGAGTTATTAAGGCATTTTCTTAGTTCTTGCAATTCTTCTAAATAACAATCTTTCTAATATTTAGATATACACTTCAAGAGCAGGAACCTTAAAAAGCATTTTATTTTCTTAAGTGAATTGGAAGGTAAACGGTTTAAATGAGTTAACGTTATCTCCATTCTTCACATCACTGTCACTGAACGGGCAGATTTCGTTATCATCTTCAATTTGCTGAAGTGCTGGATGTTTCTCATATTGATTATTTATTGTTGTATCCATATTTTATTTAATTTCTCTTCTTATCTATGTGTTGCTTTTTTTATTTCCTTTATGGAAACATTGAAAGGTTAATAAGCTTGTTGAATTATACAAAGCAAGTTCGGAGGAATGGTCCAAAAAGGCTGGTGAGCTCGACGGTGTCATCAAAGCACTTGAGGTTTGGAGTTGAGCTTTGGCTAGCACTCATAAGTACTTAAACTAATTTATATGCAGTAGTTCACCGTGGTTTTTGGGACTTGCAGACACATCTCAGTCAAGTTGAAGATGACTATAAAGAGAAATTGGACAAGGAAGCATCATTGAGAAAAGATCTTGAGATTGTAAGTTTTCCTCTTTTGTTACATGACTCAGGTTCTTTATTTATTTTGCGTAGTTGGTTATCCAAGGTGTAACGTCTCAACCAAGCTTGTCATTATGTTGGTGTTTGGTTGTGTGAGTAGATGGGATAGGTTTGGGGTGGAAGCATATCAATGGCTTTTCAATAGAATATAACAAGAAATATAACTATTGTACAAGAAAATGTATATTTTCAAAGCAAAATTAAATCCAATAGATTTATCTAATAGAAGAATATTAATTCTGTAATGCCACAATGCCACAAGTATAGTTAGGGCATTCTCAAGCTGCTTTGCTAGTTGTATGTAAAATAGTTTACTATAGTTTTGATGTGGCAAACTAGACAATAGAACCAAAATAGGAGAACACTAGGACAAGTAGAACATAACTCTATTCAATTTCGAAAAATTTACATCCAAACAAAATACCAAGACAAACCAAAATCGAATAAACAAAACAAAATTTTTAAAATAAAAGACTATTCTCAGAACAATCGGCAAGCGGTTTCCTCACATGCAACAAAAAGTAGGTAAAATGAGATAAGTGCTTAGGGCTTGCAAACCAAGGGTCCACCATAGCAACAAGGTCCAATGTCCAACAAAACTCCTACGGCAAATGTCACCAAATTTTGCCAACAAACACCTCCAATAGCTCAAGAAGAAGGATACAAGTGGAGTGGAACTTGAGGAGAGAAGAAGATATTAGAAGCCCAAGACGAAATAGAGGAGAGAAGAGAGAAATGGAACAAGCTCTCAAGCTTTTCCAGGGTAGAAGAAGAAACCCTCAGGTTTTAGAGACATTTTCTCAAGTTAATCAACAACTTTTTTATGCCAAATACTCCTCCAATTTATAGGAGAAAAGGGGCATCCAAACAACCAACTCCTCCTCCAACCGAACCAATCAGGTAAGGGGAAGAGGAAGGCTAGTAGGTAATGCAAAACAGCACCCGAAAGACAACACAAGAACCGGGTAAAAGCAGCCACGGGAAAGCAGCCAAGGAAGAAACCGAAAAGGCAGCACAGGGGATCGGAACCAGCACCCAACAAAGGGAGGAGAACCAGCCATGGGAACAACATCAAGAAGAAACCGAGGGGGCACAAAGAAGGGGAAGAGAAAAGCTCCAACTCCACTTAATGAGCTAAAAAGAAGAATATCTTTTCAAATTTATGAGCTAAATAGTGCAATTACTCCAAATAATGAGCTAAACATCAGCTTAAGCATTAATGAGCTAGAACCAAGTAGCTCCCAAATTTTCAGCACAAAACCAAAGCAGCCAAGGTCCAACCTGAGAGCAGCCTTGATCCAACCCGAGAGGCAACAAGCAACCCAAAGACCAAAAGAACCCAAGAAGCTAGCACACCCAAGGCTTGCCATGCCCAAGCACTACCTACTCATGATCATTGGATGTTCTCCATCATTGGATAGCATAAAAAAACATAAAAAATAACTATAATATTTAAATTACACTAAAACGAAAATAAGCTTAAATATGCATGCATCAAGTTTCAGACAGTTATTAGTCTAGCATCCGTTCATAATCGGATTTGGTTCAAAATTATTTCTTGTCAAGTAAAAATGAAGGGTTAACTTTGAATGCAAATTGTTTTTGATAGTGGGCACCCGTTATTTGAAATTTGGGTTGCATTGTAGATGTTCATTATAGGAGATTGATCTTCTACTCCATTTGGAAAACCTTCTTTCAAACTCAAGAGTGTTGTATTGTTTTTCCAAAAAAAGGCTATATTCTATCAATTTCATGCCAAATGAGTACAATCAAATCTTAACCCTCCTATCTAGAATGGTGAAGTAAAACAAAAAAACGTTGTCAACTCGATGATTTTAATGAAGATAATCTTGTTATGTAAATTAAGTAAAATTAAAATAAATTTTGAAAGATTCCAAATATTAGAATCTTTTAAAAGTAATATTCTTATATTATATCACTAGCATTTTAAGCAACATTGCCAACTCGATGATTTTAATGAAATGTCTAACTCATATAATCACTTGGAATATAAATAATGATATGAACGGGCGAAAGATAAGCCAAGCTTTTTTCATGAAATATCAAACATTTATGACTAATATGTTTTATTTGGAACATAAGCAAGATTTTATTTGAAATATTTCAAATGCTTAAACTGATCATAAGTGTTATAATAGCTGTGGTAAACAAATATAGTGATGGCTATATAAGCATTAAGAAGCAATGGTTTCTTGTGGAATGTATTAGTATAATTCATTCTCAGTTGATTCATTGCCAGCAGAGACGTGATATGTGCTCTCTGCCCTTGTGATTTTGCTGCAAAATGACACCACTATATTATGATCATGGTCAAAGCCCATTTGTTCTCTAATGTTTAACAAGCCTCTTGAGTAATGAATTATAGGGTGTGCTCGATAAGATATGAAGTCCTTTGTTAGCTAAGATTGACTTAAATTCATCACCTTAGACAAACATTCACCCAAAGTTTGTAAGATATTCCTGGATGAAACATCCCATGGTTGTCAACAAGGTTCTTTTTGTCATGTTGGGTCTACTACCTCCTTTGACAAACTAGACCAGAGACCATGACATCTCGGGATGACAGAACCATTGGATTTTGATCGGGATCATCATCATTCCCCCATCACCCGCTTTAAGTATATGGTAATAAATTTCAAGTCATAAACCCCAACATTTAAAACAAAATTCAAATCCTAAAATTATTTCTATTATATGTTAGGAAATTATTGCAACCTATTTAATGACTAGCCTTAATCAAAAGTTTTATCTTTTTATCAGGAGGGGTAATTAACCATAGGGGCTTGTGCCTATGAGAAACCAAAACTCAGATCATAAAGTCATAAAATGAGGGCGAAATCTTTAGGTAGTATCTTATCTAAAAACTGCACTCATTAAAACTCTCCCCTTCAACAATAGAGGCGCAGATAGATCGAGGTGCGGATTTTTAGATCCCACACGTGAGAGCTTGACTAAGATGATTGATGATCTGCTTGGTTGGTGAGGACCCTTCTGGTTTTCTAGTGTGGGGCAAGCTCTTGAGTGGATTGGAGTGAGTGACGTCCTCTCTTTGGGCAAGTTCTTCTAATAGACACGGGGAGTCCTTACTTGCTCCTGAGTATTCCTGTCACGACCTTGTTGCTACCTACATGGATACCTAGGAAGGTGATGCTACATCTTCCGCCTCACAATTCCCTGGGCAGTCACTCTTCATGACCACGACATATTCTTTTTTGATAAAAGACACGTGAGAACTCATTGGATTTTTTTATTTCATTTTTATTATATTTATTTATTGTCTTTCCTTTTCTTATTATTTATTTAATAATAATATTATTATTTGCATCGGGCGAGCTCGTCATGATAAAATTTTTCGTATTGTAATGTGGTTTGCCTTAGCTGCTCGACCGAGAATGAGGGGTTGGGCTTTGCTCGAGCAGTAATTTGCCTTTGCTTGGGGTTTTTGGCTCGCTTGCATCTCTTAGTTTTGTGAAGGATTGCGACTATCTTATATGGTGTATTTCTGCACGCTTTCCTACTTAGACCTGGATGGGGACTCGGGTGGTTTCCATTGCGGTTGGTTGTGCCCGAGTATCACAGAGTCGTGCACTCAAAACTTATTGGTTCCCTTTCTTTTCGTTTTATTTGGAGCTCACCCGAGGAGGTGGTCGCCCACATGTTCGATCTCGACGGCCCTTGTTATTTTATTATTTTTAGGGTGAGTTTTTTTATTATGTTAATCCTCAAGGTTATTCGAGTTCCCTTAGTGTTTTTGAAGATTTTTTTTAAATGTACTAGTTTCATGTACGAAGGATTCGCTCATTTAGGCGAAAATGAAAGCAACTGTGAGAAGCTTCTTGTTGCCATTTTAAAATAGACCACATGTATAAACATTGAATACCAGTATAGTGGGGCTTCCCCTTCATGGTTAAAATGCTTTGGGATCTTCGACTCTCCACGTTTATAGCAGCTGTCTACCATTGTGTGTTTGTAATTAATAGGTACTTGAGCCATCTTCTGCCTTGATGATATATGGTCCTTCCCTGTTGCTTGCTTGCTTGTTGAGTACAGAGTAACGAGTAGCTGCGGCCAGGGTTATATAACTAAGCCAAGTTGAGCTCAAGTCATAAAAAACTCGAGCTCGACTTGTCACTCAAATAAATAGCTCTTACTCGAGTCACGCCCAACGAACAAGCTCAAACTCGGCTCATCATTCTTACTCAAACTCGAGGCTCGACTCGATATACAGTCATGTGGCAAGATTTTTTTCCGCTGATGATGTCATGTATCACAAGGAGCCGTGGAGGTTGCAGCTGAAGCTTGCTCTTTGGAAAGAAGGAAGCTGGATTAAAAAGCTGTTGTATCATACAATTATTTTAAATGTTGTTATTAAATATATAATTTTTTAATTGTAGTTTTAAAATTTTATTTTATCAAATTTTTTTAATATTTAATTTATTTAAACTGGCTTGCGAGCTGACGAGACGAGTTTAATCAAACTTAAACTTGAGCTTATTTAGTATTCGAGCTCGAGCTTGTGCCTCGATAAGCTCGATGAGCTCGTTAACGAGCTGTGTGTGAGCCCGCTCATGAGTCGGTTCAACTCATTTACACCCCTAGCTGTGTTTGCTTTCTTTAGAACGTGGTCGCCAAGTCAGAAGGCCTTCTCTCTAACATGCAAGTTATAATATTTGTCTATTCTTTTCTTCAAATCCTATTGCCTTAACACTACCTCTGCTCTAAGCTCCTCCAAAAGATTAGTTGCTGTCTGCAAATATTCTTGGTTGGTCGTTTCCCATATGTTTATAGGGTCTCCACTCTCCACTATCGATAATAACAACCACCCACTAGCTTTGCAAGCTAAGCTTGCCTAGCAAGACAACCTCAACACCGTGGGAGAGTGAGTTGGGTGTTTGCCTGATTTCTAAAGTTGTTTTCCTCAGGGCCCAAAGTATCGAGGGGAGCACATTGACCCATTTGCCTTTGGCACCTTCTCCTTTCTTCTTGAGGAGGCTAAGAATGAGCTTATTGGCGGCCTCAACTTAGACATTGGTTCGAGGGTGGTCGATTGAGGCGAATCCTTGATGAGTTGCAGAAGTTCTTTAAGCTCTGGTAGCCGAATTGTTGTCCATTATCTGTTATGATGGTGAATGGAATATTGTACCGTTAGATGATTTCAGTCAAAATGAAATTTCTCACAATGGTGGAGGCTGTTTGGGCAAGTGCATTGGCCTCTATTCACTTAGTGAAGTAATCAAACCATGACTTAAATGAATTTCTTTTGCCTTGTGGACGAAGGAAACTGTTCCAACAAGTCCATTCCCCAAACTGCAAACGGCCATGGGCTATTGATAGTTCGTAGTTTGTGCGATTGAAGCTGCATGGGGGTGAACTTCTGACATTAGAGGCATTTCTTTTGGAATTCTTTGACATTCCTCGAGGTCGGCTAAAATAACCTTGTTTAAGGACTCGATGGGCGAGCCCTACCTTTAGAGTGACTTTCACATCACTCGAATGAATTTTCTTTAGTACTACCCTCTTTTCTTGTTCTCGTGCACACTTCAAATTGATTTAAGTCGCTAATCTTCTTAATAACTCGCTTCCCAAGAGAAAATAGTTTGTCTCTTTGATCTTGAATCGCCTTGGGTCATCGACTTCAACATTGATAAGACCAATGTTCAGATGCTCCGTCGTGATCAACCTAACTTATTGGGCGGCTTTCTTTGATTTGCATGACTTATTCCTCTTCGATGGTTGGCTTCATGATTTTGAATGTTGGTCGCCCACCAGGATTTTTTTTGTTTGGAAATGAGTTCGACGAGATGATTTTGGTCTCTTTGGATCTAGGAGATTCAAAAGTATTCAAGATTGCCGATTTTAGCCTTTACCTTGAACAAGTACTTTAATAATAACTCATCCCTGACCTTGTATTCTCCATTGATTTGACTGAACATCAATTACGAGTCCGAGAAAACTTCTAATTAGGTTATCCCCAATCAAGGCCAAGGCATTGGCTAACTAGCAAAGCTTCATACTCAGCATGATTTTATGTGGCCTAAAATTCTATGCTCGTAGCCTGTGAAATGATGATTCTTATTGTGCTTTTCAGTATCATGCCCACACTAACTACTTGTTCACCTGAGGTGCCATCAACAGAAAGGGTCCAATGCTGTTGCGGGATCTCTCTCTTCGTTTCAGTGATGGGACAATTGAAGTTAACTAGGAAGTCAATGAATGTCCGAGCTTTGATAATCGTTCTGGTGGGTAAGTGATTCAGAATTTGATGAACTCTATTGACCATTTGAACAATTTGCCAGAGTGATATGGCTTCCTAATATTGGCTTTGAGTTGGTAGTCTGTTACTACCTTGATTGGATGGGCCTGAAAGTAGGGTAAGCATACTAACGACCGTGCAAGCGTCTTCATTATAGGGTATTTTAATTCCGCATCTCAAGTGTTTTGCTCACATAATAAACCGTCCACTATTTTCTTCCTTCTTTAATGAGCATGAAACTAATTGCGTCCTTGCTGACTCCCAAATATAACAATAAAGTCTTTCTTGTTCATGGACTTTGGAGAAGGGGTGGCGAGGTGAGGAGAAGCTTCAGTTGCTGGAACACAACATTGTACCCCCCTCCCCCAATAAAAAAAAAAAAACTACTCGTGTTAGAGGACTTTGAAGTACGATGAGCACCTCTCGCCAACTCTGGAGATGAAACAAATAAACCTGGTGATCCATCCGGTGTGTTGCTGCACATCCTTAGTCGTTGTGGGTGACTTCATATCAAGGATGGCCTTTGCCTTGTCAGAGTTTAGTTTGATGCCTTCTAAAGTGAGGAGGAAGCTTAGAAACTAGGGGTGTCAATATTGGACACGACCTGAAAATCCGACTCGAACCCGACACGAAAATTTTGGGTTTGGGTCAACCCGAAAAGAGTCGGGTTCAAGTCCTGATTTTCGAACCGTTTGGAATTCCAGGTCGGGTTCGGGTTGACCCAGAAATCCGGTTTTGACCCGGCATCACGAAACCGAATGATGAAGCGCACGAAAGGGAGAAAGTTTCCTTCATAGCAAGGGAGCTTCCGTTGTTGCTTCTAATCAAAATGTTGCAACTTCCGATCTGAATGGAAGGGAACGTCATGCGTCGTCCAAGGAGCGAAGTCTAATGCGCACAAAAGGGAGAAAGTTTCCTTTCCTTCACAGCGAGCGAACTCCCATTATTGCTTTCGATCAAAATGTTGTAACTTGCAATCCGAATGGAAGGGAACATCGTGCGTCGTCCAAGGAGTTAAGTTGAACACGAAAGGGAGAAAGCTACCTTTCCTTCTCAACGAGCAAACTCTTGTCCTTGCTTTCGATCAAAATGTTGTAACTTTCGATCCGAATGGAAGGGAATGTTGTCCAAGGACAACGAAGTCAAACAACCCACGGGGAGAAAGTTTTCTACATAGCGAGTGAACTCCAATCGTTGCTTGTGATCAAAATATTGTACTTTCCATTTTGAATGGAAGGGATCGTCGTCGAAGAGGGAACTGTGCGGGTCGGGTTCAGGCCTGAAAAATTGTCCCATTTATAAAAATGTGTCGGGTTCGGGTTGACCCGAATAATGTCAGGTCAGTTTCGGGTTGGACCCGAACTCAACGTGTGACCCAATTTTGACAGCCCTATTAGAAACATATTAGAAGTTGCACCAAAAGTACATTTTACTGGGTTCAAGCGCATGTTATACTTTTTCAGAGTGGCGAACGGCTTCTTTAGGTCTTGAATGTGCAGGATGGGCGATTTGCATTTTACAGGAGGTCGTTCACATATACTTCAATGTTTCTCTCCTTTTGATCTTTAAAGACCGTGTTGAACATCATGCGGTAGGTGGCTATTGCATTTTTTAGTCTGAAAGGCATGATCTTATAGCAGTGCAAGCCCTTAGCTATGATGAAGGATGCCTTCTCGCAGCCATTTATATGCATTTTAATTTGGTTGAAATTGGAGAAGACTTCGAGAAAACTTATTATTGAATATCCCATTGCCAAGTCAATCACGGCGTTGATTCTAGGCAATGGGTAGCCATCTTTGAGGCATGACAAATTCATGTTTGTGAAGTCCATACACATCTTCCACTTATCTATTGCATTCTTTACTATTGAAACATTGAATATCAAGTACGAATATTGAACCCCTTTAATAATGTTGACATCTATGAGCTTCTTTACTTTTTTCTTGATGGGCTCAATGAGTAAGACAACTATTTTCCTAATCTTTTTCTTAAAGGAGACAACATCTTTTCTTATATTGAGTCTATGGCAGGCAACATCTTCACTGATGTCTGACATCTCTGTAGTCGTTCACGCAAATAGACCTAGGTCGCCCCAAAATGCTTGATTGAGCTTACTTCTCAATGCTCCTTATTGAAAGAAGTGCTAATTCTAAGGGTTGTATTCTGCTTTCCTTTGATGGCGGGCCCTTTTTTGACTGTTTAAGTGGTCTCCAAGCTTGGACCTTGCTCCACGTGTAGTTGGAGGACTTCTGTGGTTGCTTCCACCTTATTGATTGCTCTTATGTAGCAAATGCGCGATTGGGTGAGGTCTCCCCTGACCATCATCTCCTTCCCATTTGTCGGGAACTTGATATGATATGTAGATACCACAACCCTAAAGGTATTTAGTAGAGGCCTGCTGAATATAGTGTTTTAAGTTGCTAGGGTGTCGATTTTGATGAAGTTGTCCGTCATAGTGTATTAGTGATCGCCCTCACCCTAGGTAGCTAGTAAGGTGAGTACTCCTTTGGCATTGTGCCGCTTACCAGAGAAACTATTAATAGGTTTTGTAGTGGGGGTATGCTTGTTGAGAAGCAAATTCATTTTTATCAAGGATAGATTTTAAAATAATATTTACTGAACTTTTTGTGTTATTCAAAATGTTGTCGATCTAATAGTTGACGATTAGTACAATGATAACCACTACGTCATTGTGGCGGTTCCCTCAACTTGGTTTATCTTCTTCACAAAAGGTGATGGGCGCGATGCCCATTACGGCAGCTCGAGAGGGCCATGCTTGAGTTTGCGCGTTCTTTGCCCATGATGGAGGGCACTACTCTGGCTACGTGTATCGAGTGATCAGGTACCTGCTCATTTACATGGCCCTCAATAAGGGCTTTTCTTGGTCTCCATCCTGGATTGTCAAGCATAAATTCCTTTAATTTTCAGCTTTGATCAATTCTTCAACTAAACCACGGAGGAAACGACAGTCCTCCATATCATGGCTGTGTTTTTTGTGGAAAGCACAATACTTAGAGGTATCGTGGGTGTTTGCGGTGGCCTTTATTAGTGGTGGATGCCTGTAGTACTTGTTTTGAATAGCTTCTACAAACTTGATCACTGACACTGTTAGCGGAGGTTAAGTGGGGTAAGTGGGAGGTTGATAGATGACCTTTTCATGATGAGGTCGAGTGGCGTGAGGAAGTTATTCAGCTGTCGATTCTAGTCTCCTTGCTATCCTCAAGGGCCTTTATTGCGCAGGCACCGGTTGCTACTTAGGATGTCATGGTCGTGTGGCAAATTCTGTCTTTTGTTTCTCCTTGGGATGAGTTCTTTCGCTCTCTTCCTCGATGGGGTTCATGATGGTGGGTAGCTGTGAGAAATTTTGATGTTCGATTGTACTCTTTAGCCTTCACATGATTGTTGGCAAACTCCAACAGTTTGACGAGAGTCCTCGGTTGCTATAAGTCGAGTGCGTATCTGAAAAGACCTTCCCTTACTCCTTGGATCAAGCAGCCTTAGTAATTATGGGCTCCAGATCTTTGACTTTCTATTAAGAATCTTACTATGAAGTTCATCAGTCATTCCACAAGCTCCTACCTCATCTTCAAAAGTGCGTGTGAATTCTTTTGGTGTATCTGGGTGCTAGTGAATTTTATCACAAACATTTGCTTCAATTCAAGAAATGAGGTGATTACTCCTAAGGGCAGGCGAGTGAACCACATGAACGCTAATTCATTGAATGTCGGGAATAAAAGGTGACAATTAAGAGTTGTTTATATCTAACAAGGGGGTCATAGACTCGAAAGTGTCCACATGATTAGTGGTATTAGTCTTGCTACGATATGACTCTAAGTGGGGCTTTTTAAACCTGAGAGGCAGCCTTGCCTCGACGATCGCCCTTTTAAAGGCATTGGTCAACCATGGCTCCTCTTTCCTTCCTCGCTTGATCGGTGGGCTATAGTCATCATTACTATTCTAGGTGTGAGTGTGGTCAACAATAGGTATAGTGGCGTCTGCCCTTTGAGAGTGTCTCTGGCGAGCTCCCGAGTCAGATGATCACTCGTGCATACCTTTAGCCTGCGCTCTTCTTGCAGGTCTGCCTAAGGCTTCCTGATTGTCTTCATAATTTGCTCTTCCATCTCTTGTAGATCCCGACAAGTGGTGTATTCCATGTTGTCCATGATTCTTGCGAAGGTCGCTCATCAAGCAAAGTCTATCTTCTGGTCTTTTGCATCAATCCACATCACCACACTTAAGAGGATATTGAATTAATATTTGTTTGGTGGATGATACCAGACTTTACTTGCATATTCACTAAGTGAGCTTGAGAACCTATTAGTGAGAATGGAGGATGGAGAAGAGTAGAGAATAGAGAATGAAGGAGAAATATGCTAGCGTAATCTTAACTATCTCAGTTATGCATACAAGAATAAGCTCAGAGCTAAAAAAGATCTACAAACCCCAAAAAATTGAAGTCCAAAAGTTCTTCAGCTGTTCCTCCTCATCCTTTATTTATAAGCATTTTAAGGGCTACAGGAAATACTATATAGAAAAAAGACAAATAATGTGGGCTAAATATAGTTACTCATATAGTGCTACATGCTAATCTAGGATACTTGGTGCCTTTTGTTTGACCCTTAGAAGGTGAAGTCAATGATTCAGTAAACTTTCTGTCGTCAGGCGAGCTCCAGAGAGGGCGATAATCCTAAGAGGAGGTTGACACATAGCCAGAAAGTTGTCCGACGTTATTTGGTGAGTGACATAAGAGGCTCAGAGTCGCCCAATTGATGAAGGCGAGTTAACTTGAGGCTGGCATGGGTTGCAACTAAATGAGTGAAGGGTCAATGTAGTAGGCGCTTTCTTATGAATAAGTTTAGCGGACTCAGCGGGATTAAAGGGTAATAACTTGACTGAGATGAATGATGATTTGTTTCCTTGGTGAGGAAACATCTGGTCTTCTAAGTGGATGTGGGTGAGTGACGCCCTCTTTTTGGGCGATTTCTTCTGGTCCATGGGGAGTCCTTGAAGGCACCTATACATGCGATAATACTTGAAGGCAATTAATGGTGTATAGGAACCTATAACCAGATCTAGGAAACCTTGCTAAATATAGCGAAGTCTCTTGGTAGTGGTTTATTTACAATCCAGTTTACCTTTTTAAAATTTGCTCAAGACCATAGCTCTCATATATGAGCTGGGTGTGAATTTTCACATGCCAAATGTCTGACAAATTTGGGAGAGAATGGAAGCAGGAGAGTGACATATTGGAGTGGAGTAGGAAACTGTTGACCAATTGAGCGTGAATGGGAAGTAGTAAGCGAGAGTGGGACTGATTGTGCGGTTGAGTGCTAAGTGCTAGAACAAAGTTATGCAAGCGCAGGATGATGCACTTGAGAGAGAGAAAAAGACAAGCGCTTGAGTCTTAGATTTGTGTCAGAGTGTTGGCTTCTTAGCTTGAAGCTTGCAGGGGACCAGGGCATTGATGGCATAGGGTAAGTGATGCAAGCAAAAATTTGGGAGAGGGCCCCAAATTTTTGCAAGCAAATGAGACTCTTCTTATAAATTAAAAGATAACAGAAGATATAGAAAATACTACAAACAGATACAAAATACGATAAACCACAACTTTATATAATAAAAAGACTTACAAACTTAGACACTTACAAACTTTCGAAAATAAAAGACACCTTACAACTCTTGACGCTTACAAACATAAACATAAACAAAGATTCCTAAAGTTGCTGATGAGGACATCGTCAGCATTTTCGACGCCGGAGATCGACGGCCACGAGCATGATTTATATTTTTTCATTTTATGTAGTAGCTTATTTTATTTTGATGTTTTTCCGCTTTTGCCCTTATGGGCATTTAGTCGCTTATGTAGCCCGGAAGGGCATTTGTGTCATTTCTTGTTATTTCATTTTGGCCTATTTAAATGAGGCCTCATGCATTGTAATGGGAGTTTTTTGGATGAATAAAATTTTGACATTTCTTGTTCTCTTTGTGAGTGCAAACCTCCACGATCTCTTAGTGAGTTCGTAGGAGAAGCTAGATCTCTTTGTGAGTTCTAGGTCTTCTTGTTCTACTAATTTTAGTTCGTTAGTTCTCGTGCTTGATTCGTCGTCGTGGAGATTGGATTAAAGAAATTGTGGATAGTGGAATTCCCGTTGGAATCCCAAGTTTTCCCCTGCCGCTGGCTCCCTTCCCCCCTTCCAGCCGCCGCCTTCCTCTTCCCCAAGCCCCTTGCCACCGGCCACCTTGGGCCGCCCAAGCCGCCGGCCACCACCACCTGAAAGTTCGTCCAAGCCGCCGCCCCTCTTCCCCAATTTTCCTTCCCCACCTCTCCACCCTCCGGCTCCTCTTGGAGTTTGGAATTTGAAATTCAAAGCTCTCATGAGACTCTGATTGCTTTCCTAAATTGAACAGTAGAATAGAGGCAAGTGTCATAATTGAATTTTAAAGCCATTTTGAAATTCAAAACGTTGCCTCTTATTCCCATTCAAGTAAGGAAACTTTCCTTATGTTTAAAATCTGAATTATTACAGATTTTTAACAAAACCTGTTTCAAACCTTGAAATCCCATGCCAAAGCCTTAAATTATTTCCTATTCTACATCCTCTGCTATTTGGAAAGTTAGCCTGTTTATTCCTTCTCAATTAACGGGGTTCTTCCAACGTGTCTATAGGCAATTTTTTTTTGGAAATCCTCCTGTAACAGCAAACCTGAGAATTAAATGACAGATTTAATAATCCCATGAATTTCTCTAGAGAAGCCATGTCATGGATCTGAGGCTCTCTCAACTCCCCTTAATGGCCCTCCCTCTCTCTCCAATTACAATCAATACTTCCCATTAACTCCCTTAATCCCTCACACAACTGCCACCCCCTTCGTTTGGAAATGGTTTTGATTTTTCAAAGCAGTTTCCACTCTCCACGTGCCCTCACCAATTCTATTTCAGAAATCTGAAAATTTTCCTTCAGTTTTCTCTCCTACCCGAGCTCCTCTCTGCCATGGGTTTGATTTTTCTCACCAATTCTGCATGATGGTAATTTGCTGTCCAGCAGATTTCTGCAGGTCCACACTAGCTGGACAGCTCCAGAAGGCAACCCATTGCTGTCCAAACATCTCCTGTCTGCTGTTTTGCATTTCACGCACTTGAAATCTGCTGTTTAGGAGATCGGGAACATGCTTTCTTGCTGTCCAGCCCGCTAGAAGGTCTTCAAACACTGTCCAAACATTCCAGACCGCTGAACACACCTTTAAGAAGCCGCTGTCAAGAATTCTGTACTCCGGCCACCTACCCAAGAACGACGATCTTAGGCTCCTCCCTCGGAGTGACCTCGGATCTAATGTGGAGACTCTTCTTCCGCTAAAGCCTAGTCTAGTTGAGCGTATGGGCTCCAAAGGTGAAAGCTCTCATTATTAAGTCATGGATTCTTGTGTATCGTCGTAGTTTTACATTTACTCTTTGTGGTTTCTTAAATCGTTTGGGAATTGGATTTGCTCTTCTCTACCTAAATAAGTTAAAAAAACCAAGAATTCTAAGGATTAATCATTGTTATAAGTAATAAACTTATTGTGGGATTATTTTGTTCAAATTGCTCTCTTTAATTTCCTTAAAATAACTCCTGAAAGAGTTTGTTTCACATCTGTTGCATTTCTTTGAGAAGAAGGATACAGGTGGAGTGGAAACTTGCGGATAGAAGAAGAGATTAGAAGCCGAGACGAAGATAGGAGGACAAGCTCGCAAGCTTTCCTAGGAGAAGGAAGGAATGGAACAAGCTTGCAAGCTTTTCCACGAAGAAACCCGCAGGTTCTATCCAAAAATTAGCCACATAACCATCTCTTTTTATCCCAAAACATCTCTTATATATAGGGAAAAGAGGGCAGCCTAACAGCCACCTAAAAGCAAGATTTAAATCCATTAAAATAGGGAAATAGAAGGCCATAAGTCACCAAGAAGAAGGCCAAGAGACAATCCAGATTTCTGTCCAGAAATCACACCAAAACAGCACCCAAACATCCCTGCATTCATGCCAAAACAGCCCCCAAAAAGCCACCAATGAGGGCCAGCTGGCTACCCAAAATCAGCAGCCAAACAGCCCAAAACAGCAGCTGAAAAGGCAGAAAAAACTGCTGCAGATTTTCTGCACAGAAAAACAGAGAAACTCCCATGGAATCCCCCTCCCCCTCCCCCACCCCCAAACAGCCACTGAAATCAGCCAGCAAGGGGCCCGAAAACAGCACAGGCGACAAAGGGACAGAGCACGTTAAACCAGGCAGCTAGGGGTCCAAGAAACCAGCACAGGAGACAAAGGGACAGAACACGGGAAACCAGCCAGCAAGGGGAAAACCGAGAAGTCAACATAGGAGACAAAGGGGCCAGGCACGGGATCTCGAGCCAACCACGGGAACCAAAGGGCAAAGATCCACCATAATGAGCTTCCACTAAACTTACATAAATGAGCTAAACTTTTTACTTCAATAAATGAACTAAAAAATAGCTCATAATGAGCTAAATTTGAGCTCAAAGAATTAATGAGCTAGCAAGCCTAAGAGTAGTCAAAAACCAAAATTTAGGATTTGATTTGATCCCCCTTGCCTACATCAGTAAGTGAGAGAGCAGGTGGTTTGCGTAAATGTGGAAGAGTTTTTAGTGTGAGAAAAAGAGTGCTGGTGGGAAGTTAGGCCAGGAAGGAGAAACAAACATGCGAGAGAGGCATGAAGAGTGGGAGATACTTGCATGTCTTTGTGGACTTCAACATGTGTTAAGACAGCTCTTACCTTGTTCTTATGTCTATCGTGGAAATGCACTGCAAATTTGAGCTGAATGACTGTTGCAGTTTTAGGCTCACACGACTAGGAGATAAAAACATGGCTCTGAAGTCAACGAGGAGATGAAAGAAGAATCAAAACGCATATGGAGATTGCTGCATGAGCAGTTGAAAAACATAACGTATTTTCTTAAAAAATAGTGGTGCTTGTCCATGGGATTCGAGGAAAATAAAGAATTTAGTTGAAAAACTTGGGAACATGACTTTGAAGAGGCAGTCTAGAGATATGAACAGCATGATAGATGAAATCAGTAATATGATATGGATGAGGGACAACAAAAACAATAATTAATGTATATGTGAAGAGGATACCTTCATGATGAGAGATATTACCTGGCAAATACGTTATGCAAAAGCAATACAAAAAATACAAATATGACTATGGCCATCAAACTTCTAGCAAATTAATTAATTTTCCAATTAATTAGTTATTATTATAGGAAAATAGGTAGCATGTATATTGTAATAAATTATATTAATTCCACTTCATTTTTTAGCCACTTTTTCATTTGAGTTTGTCTTTTTTTTTTCCTTCACAGTATTCTGTTTTGATATGGCTCCAGAAATTAATTGTTTCTGGAGATGTACTTTTGCACTTGGAGCTAACTAAGTTTCAACTCTGCTGTCACAGGAGGTCACTGATTTGAAAATAAAGTTAGAAAAATGTGAAGCTGAACTTGAAAAAACCAGGAAAGCTAATGAATCGAGCCTTCTTCCATTGTCAATTTTATCTGTTGGCTCACACGTGGAAGAGCTGTACGTTCATGCCTTATTTTTGTCTGTGAATTTGGATTTGCTTGTTGATAGTTTTTTTGTGGAAGAAATTCGTTTTGTGGGAACGTCTGATAAAGCTGTTGAAGAAAAGAAGGGTGCTTTTGGTTGCATCTTTTGTTTTCCAAATATGTTTAGATTTAAAAACAATTTAGAGAGGGAGTATACTAATAACAAAGCATAGTTTTTAAATGGCTGCTTGTGTTGACGAGGTAGTTATTATGATCATTCAACGTTATTACATGCACTAGTTATGCTTAGTAGGTCAATTTTTTTAATGAACTAACATTGAACTATTGAATTCATGCACATGACTTAGCGTATGACTCAATAGATTAGATACAAAAATATGTTTTGTATAGATTAATAATAATGCAGGGAGGTTAGCTTTCCAGGTATAAGCTGTTTGCAAGAGGGAGTTGATGTTTCTAGTTATACAAGTATTTTTGCATGGCGGTGAAATGTCATACTATCAAGTTTCTTGCAGGGGGGAGGAATCCAGGAGGATTCCAAGATGCTTTTATAAGATTTCCAATTCTTATGTTTCCCAGGAGTTCTGGGAGGATTCCAATGAAGATATACCTTCAGTTTAGTCCAACCATGGGAGGCATTTATGCATTGGATTCCAAAATTGGAACTGCTATATAAGAGGTGTAAAATGGGTCTATAACACACCTGCAGCTCGTCCTTCTACATGCTTTGGAACATTTCAAGGGGCTGTTATTTGAAGGAATTAGTTTTCTAAGTCAATGGTTTCTGTGTATTTAAATGTTTATTTTTTGATAGTTCTCAATTGTTACAAATAGGAATTGTTGTGATTGATTGTAAGGAAGTTAGGTTTTATGAATTAGTAATTCCATATTTTTATCTCCCCTCAAACCCCTCTCCATCGCTAGCTTACTTTTCCTGTCTGCTCTTATGGTTATCATCACAGAAGACTTTCTCCAACTCTCTCTACTCTCAAGTTTTGGTCCAATTGCATTAGTGAACTCTCAGCTTGATCTTTTCAGATTTCTTCATGCTGCCACTTAGACAGCAGGTTCAAAGTCATCTTGTCCAATGAATGTTCCTTTTCTCTGTTTAACATCTTCCTTTCGAAATGACAATAATTAACACACTAAATAAGACACAAAGTCTAACAATAACAAATAAAAAGGACACAACACGAAACACATGCACGACATCTTACAACTTGAAATAAAAGGACATAACAACACTTAAAAACTTTTATATATTTTAGAACGAACAACACATATAACTCACACGACAAACTATATTTCAGAACATAAAAACACCTAAAAGGTTTTCATTGATTGAGAAGAAAGATATGGGGTGGAAACTTGCGAAGAGAAGAAGTAGATAAGAAGCCTAAGACGAAGTTATAAAGAGGAGAGGAGAAAGGGGGACATAGCTCGCAAGCTATCAAAGAAGAACCTTCAGGATTTCATGCTACAAAAATCATCCATAATCTCTCTTTTAAATGCTACAAAAAAACCCCAATATATAGGTGAAGAAAGGGAACTAAACAGCTAAACAGTCGCCTATGATGCACGGACACGGACACGGCGACACGAACACGAACACGAACACGACACGACACGGACACGGGACACGGGACACAGCTTTTTTTGAAAATATGGGACACGGGTACGGCGAGGACACGGCAATACATTTTTTTATATAGTGTTTATATATTAATGTAATATCATATTAAAAATGACAAACAATAATAAATGAATGACATGATAACTTGTCTAGCTTATAATATAAAATATTTAGTACAAAATATCTAGTACAACCACAAAAATATAAACAAGTAATCACTTACTACAACATCAAGCATTCAATATTCAACTACTAGGATTAGCTTTAGAGGTTTATTTTTGACCTTCAATATCATCATCATTGAATATCACTGCTTTCAACTCTGGTTCAGCAAGATAAAGATTTGTATTTGTGCAAAAAGAGAGGAGATGAAAATACCTTCACTGCCAAAGAGAAATGAAAATGAGAATATTCGATGAATGGGTATTAATTGCAGACGTTGATTTGGTGTTGTGGATAAGAAATAAGAAATTTAGTTTAAATCTCGCCAAATATAAGAAATTATATTTTAAAAAAATTATAAAATATTTAAGATATGCGTGTCGGACATGCGTGTCCAATTTGTTTTAAATATTTTTTTTAATCGGACATGTTTTCGGCGTGTCCGACAAGTGTTGTAGGAGTGTCGGACGAGTGTCGTGTCGGACACGGTGTCAGACACTGCACGGCCGCCCACTTAAACCAATAAGGCAGAGGGAGGTAAAAATGCCAAAAGACCACCGTCTGGAGCAGCACACAAAGGGGCATGCGGGAAACAACCAAAGAACGGACAGCGCCAGGGGAAGAATCGGGACAGGCAAAGGAATCAAACAACCCAAAGCAAAGGAACCGAGAAAGCCATGCAGGGACCGAACAACCACAAGGGGAATTGGGAATGCAGGGGGGCTTTGCCTACATCCAATCTCCCCTGGTTTAGAGTTGTCATCTCTTGATGAGATGACTTTAGAACTTCCATGACGTGTCGAAGGAGCCACATCCAACACTTGAATTAAGGCCGCTATTTTCTCTGAATCATTTCTCTTTCTTGCTTAAATTGGGCTTGAAGAAATTTCTTTCTCTTCTCGAATTTTTTTATACACAAGTACATTTGATATTGAGTTTTATACAACTTGTTCTGGATGGAATCATTAGAGCTTCCTTGGGATGGGATCCATCGGTTCTAAGGAATAGATTCTTCAAGATCACTTGGTTAATTTTCACCAACTTCAGAGTCGATTTCTTCTTGCTTTGGATCCTCCAATTATTGATGAGGGTTCATAATATATATTTTTTTAATTTTTTGAAATAGAAAGGAAGACACCAAAAGCTAGGCTCTGGTACCAAAATGATGCAACCAAAATTTATAGGAAGCTATGGTTGCAAAAGCTAAACGTCTTCCTTTCGAAATGACAATAATTAACACACTAAATAACACACAAAACCTACAATAACAAATAAAAAGGACAACATGAAACACACCCATGATACCTTACAACTTGAAATAAAAGGACATAACAACACTTAGAAACTTTTATATATTTTAGAACGGACAACACATACAACTCACATGACAAACAATATCGTAGAACATAAAAACACCTAAAAGCTTTTCATTGATTGAAAAGAAAGATACAAATGTGGTGGGAACATGTGGAGAGAATAAGTAGATAAGAAGCCCGAGACGAAGTTATAGAGAGGAGAGGAGAAAGGGAAACATAGCTCGCAAGCTATCAAAGAAGAACCCTCAGGTTTTCATGCTCCAAAAATCATCCATAATCTCTCTTTTAAATGCCACAAAATAGCCCCAATATATATGTGAAGAAAGGGAACTAAACAGCTACCCACTTAAACCAATAAGGCATAGGGAGGTAAAAAACCAAAAGACCACCGCTTGGAGCAGCCTACAAAGGGGCACGCGGGAAACAACCAATGAACGGACAACGTCGGGGGAAGAATCGGGACAGGCAGAGGAACCGAACAGCCCAAAGCAAAGGAACTGGAAAAGCCATGCAAGGACCGAACAACCACAATGGGAATCGGGAATGCAGGGGGGGCTTTGCCTACATCAATTTATTCACTGATTTGAGATATAGATGCGGAGTAAAACCCACAAACAATGAGATAAAGATGGGGAAGTCTTGACAAAAGGAGGGGAAGTTAATGGGGATAGTTTCTATATAAACCCTAGCTTCAATATGGTAGTGTTCTTTTAGTTTTATTGAAAAACTCTAGCAATTATGCTCGGGAAATTAGCTATCCTATTAATTTTATGAAAATCCTAGTTGATTTCATTTTTTTGACCACTTTACCATAATATCCGTATGGTAAGTTGGTGAAAGAATTGTGATAAAGTCTCATTAGACCTTAAAATTTTCATTTGGTAGTTAGGTTGGGAAGCACCAATCCCTCAACCCTTTGGACACTTTTTTGAACACAGAAAGATTTTTGATGCTATTCTTATCCATGAAGGTTTTGAATCATTTTGTTATACATATGATGTTTGCAAGAGGAGAGAAGGTAGATGAAATTGAAGTTCGGGGGATGAGTTGGAGGTGAGGTTTTGGATGGAGTTGAAATTTTTAGATATACACTCAATTTAATTACAGGAGCGGGGGGGGGGGTCTTAAGGTCTTTGATCATGCACTCAAGTTGTATGCAAGAGGGATATTAGCCCTAGCCCGAAATTTTTAGTGACAACTGAGATTCCACCAAAAAAAGAATATTTTGACAGATTTCGAATGAAAATCCATGGAACTTGTAGTGAAAAAAGTGATGGAAATGCAACTTCAAAATATATGGATGGGCTAACCAACGGATTTGATCTGTCAAAATTTTTGACAGGGAAAATTGCCAGTTAGCCCCCTCTCCCTAGGTTATTTTGGCTCTTTTCTATTGCTTTTCTCATTGCAATCATTCGTATTCTAGCTGAAAATCCTTGAGAAACCTGAAGGAAGTTTTTTTTTTAATTTTTTAATAAATTTAGTTAGCACCTCCTCAAAAAGTTCAATCGTCCATACCCCCAGATACCTCATATTATTGATGATCATTTTGTGTAACTAGCTAAATGACAATAAAATTGAACAAATTTGAATGTATGAAATATCTCATCTTAAACACTATACATTAAAGGTAAAACAAATGTTGCATTAAAGTTTAAAAAGCATAAAAATAAAATGTTTGCCTTACTTCTCTTACTTTTCTTCCGTGTCTTTGGTATCTTCTGTTGCTACTTATTGCTGGCTTTTCGGTATTCACTGAAAAAGGTCCATAAATCTTATATGCACATCTAGTAAACAAATCATTCATATAACAGTAGAGAAAACATGGATCTAACAATTAAAAAAAAAAGAAAAAATATAGAAAGCAGAAAAATCCTTGATTTAAATGTGAAATCGATGCTTGTTGGAGGTCGAGAACTTGCTAAACCTGTAGTTCTAAGGGGGAGAAGAGTCGATGGGAGCTAATCAGGCTGAATAGGGTGGTTGCTACTTGCTAGAAGATGATAGGGTGGAGCGAATCGAGAGGGCTGCAACTGCTAGGAAAAAAAAAGAAGAAATGAGAGAAATAAGGAAAGGGATCGGGAAAGGTCGGGGAAATTAAAATATACTGATCTCACAAATTCTACTGGAAATCCTAGCAAAAGATTCCGGTGGTGTGGCTGTTAATAAATGTGTGTGGTGAGAAAAACTAATTGTTTAGACTTGGTGCTCGTTACTGCTGCTTTACAAACAGAGATCAATTTAGAATGTAATAAGCAAGATTGAGACATAGTGTTATTGATCTAGAAGTTACTGGAAATGAATTTTGATTTTAAATTCAAATCCTGAATACTTTCTGATGCATCTTTACTTAGCAATTTTTTTTCCAGTTATTGATTTGTTTATCACTAGAGAGGGAGTTTAAGGTAAACTTGAATTATGGTGGTCAACCATAGAGTCTATCAAGGCTTTCGTTTGAGTAGATCTAAAACTGAATATATGGAATGTAATTTTAGTAATAATAGATTTAGTGGGGGGGATTGTAACTTTTTTGGGCGATCAAGTCATCAATAAGAGCACATGTTTTAAATATCTTGGGTCTATTGTTCAGAGTGATGCTGAAATAGATGCGGATATTATTAGTAGAATTAAAGTTGAATGGTTGAAGTAGAGGGGAATGCATTGGGCTTGTTATGTGTTAGAAAAGTCCCTCTCAAACTTAAGAGAAAATTCTATAAGATGGTAGTGAGATCTACAATGATTTATGGTGCAGAATATTAGCCATTAAAAGATAAGCATAAGAGATGAGGATGCTCAGGTGGATGAGTGGCTTTACTTTTAAAGACATGATACGAATGAGCATATGCATGAAAAGGTTGGAGTAGCTCCAGTGGAAAATAAGATTAGAGAGAGTCGCTTTAGATGGTTTGGTCATATAAAATGGTGGCCTTCCGATGACCCTGATAGAAAAGTAGATGTATTAGATTTGACTTGTATTAAGATAGGTAGAAAGACTTGGTTAGAAAATATTATAAATGACGTTTCTTTATTTGATTTAAATGAGAATTTGACCCTTAATATGACACAATGGATAAAAAAGATTCATCTGTCTGACCCCACATAGTGGGATAAAGGCTTGTTGTTGTTGTGTTGATTTGTTTGTCGGTTATTCTAAGTTGCTGATTAATTTCTTGCCTTCTCATGCATGGTAAGTCCTTGCGTCTTTTTTGTTGTATAGCACTTATTTCTTGCGGCTGGTTGATATATCCTTCTTATATCTTACTTGTGTTATCTAGTTATGTCGTCTCTTTGTTGATTGCTATCCTATGTTTTCATGTGTCTTTGATTTACAGGGTAACCAGTGAAGCTGGATGTGATGTCAGCCAGATGCTTGTCCCTAGGATAGCAGCAGGTGTTTCTGGAACTGCATTGGCTGCTTCATTGCTTCGTGATGGTTGGAGTGTAGGTGTCAATTTATATTTTGTTTTATTATAATCTGGACTTTTTAGCTCTTTTATAAGTTTTAGTTTTCTTGACCTTGTTTTTAAATGTCCTCCCCTGAGAATAGCTTACTAAAATGTATGAGAAATATCAAGAAGCTTCAGATGCTCTACGACATGAGAAATGGGGTCGAAAACATGCAGAAGCAATATTGGATCGGGTAATTATTGGTTTATACATCTTTCAGCATGGTTTGCTTCTTGAAATTTGTCTCTTGTATGAAATCACATTCTGCTGCCAGTTTGCCCATACCTGCACTCACGTTTCAATATCTTTATATACAGATACTGTATTGCTAATTGCATTCCTTCTGTTTTTTGTTGTTAACATGTGGAATTTCTTTCTAAACGAAGTTACTATAGTTATGCTGGCTTTGCATGCACATGCACTTATTGGACTCATTCGTTAATCAAGAGCAGTGTTTAATTGTTCATCCTTTTTTTTTTCCATTGTGTATTGTTAACACTTTCGTCTTGTTCTTGCATCGAGTTCTTCAAAACATTAATTTACTTACCTCAATATATGATTGCTTTGTATACTTTAAATCTTCATCTACTGCAAATATCCATTCATCTAGTTAATGGATTGGAATTTTGTAGGCTATAACTTGGTAGGATCTTATCTGCTGGTTCACTTGGTAGTTTAAGTGCAGATTTTGGCATCTTTAGTCCATGTATTGAAAAGTGGCCATTGCAAACAGAAAATTTATCAGTTTTTGGTTATTCTTGTTGATTTTCTACCCATATTTAACTTGGTTAGGTCATTGAGTTATTGATGTTTGAGGCATTAAATTATGCTATTATGCCCTTTTTGCACTTTAAATAGCTTAGTTCAAGCTTATTATTAGGGATGGTTATTTGTTTGACTTTAGACAGCCCAGTTTGATTTCTAAAATTGGTGGCTAATCCTTCAAATAAATACTCTACCTGCCATTTGAATGGAATTAGAAAACCTTCGATTAGTGGGTACCATCTTCTTCAATGTTAAATAAATTTGGATGAACTACTTTCTATGTCCAATGTCTGTCAGTAATAGGGTTAGATTAGGTTCGTCTAACTAGGCAAACTTCCCATCTTCACTGATGTTTGACAGACATCCACTTTATCCAACCTAAGTGGGGATTACGCTGTCACACTTCACGACGCCCCTCACCAAATCACGTTGGGTGCAGCAGAGAAAAACATACAATTCCTCAAATGACCAAAGCTCATAACCATTCCATTTAACATTTAGATCACATTTCACTACATTAATCTAGAAATGGGAATTATTCAAAATCATTTACATCATATGTATATAATTTTACTATGTAACTAACCACCCAATTTTTTTTTTTCATAAGAATAGTTCACATTCCTTTGTGTTCAAGACTCATCTTATATCACTATAAAATAAAACATAATTTGAAATTGACTTGAGTCTACTCAGCTTTCACCTTATCCTTGCCCTTCCTATATCAACATCCAAAATAAAATCTTATAAATTATGAGGCTTAGAAAGATATTCAATTCTAATACAATATTCAAGTATATGAACACAATACTTACCTGTGTATCAACAAACACTTGTAAGAAAAGAAATATGTCTATAATCTTTTAATAGTAATGATATAAAGGAGGGTATAACATAACAAGTGAAAATGTTTCTACATGTGAGAGTTATGCGGATTGTTATTTTAATATCATTCCATATGGTAGTACTATGTTAACATGAACCTCGCAAGTTTTTGGCTCCAAAAATTCTTCACATTATCTCTCTTTTTTCTCTTCAAAACATCACATATTTATAGGAGAAAAGGGGAAGCCAAACAGCCTAAAATACCACCAACCGAACCAATCAGAAAAGGAGAAACAGAAGGCCAGCAGGCAGCCTGGAACAACAACCGAAGGAACCACATGGGGGAGAGGAACGGGGAACCACAGGGAATAGCACCAGGCAACCATGGGACAGGAGCTAGGCGGAAACCGAAAGGCCAACACAATGTGGGGGGGGGAGGGGAATGAACCAAAACTTGCATTTATGAGCTAAAAAGGAGGAGAACTACAAGTAGTAATGAGCTGAAAAAGAAGCAGTAACTCAACATTAATGAGCCAGAAAACAACAAAAACCGAATAGTCAAGCCCAAACCGAGAAGACAACATCAACCCAAGAGCCAAGGCAAATCAATTGCTCCCCCCTGCCTACATCAAGGCTTCATATCATACCCTCTCAACAAAATTTTATCCGCTCATAAACCTATAGAGCGAGCTACTTTACTTGATCTAAATGATTGAAAGAAAGGAAAAAGGTTAGCGTTGAACATAAATACTAAATATCCAGAGATACTACAACGAATTCATTTTGTGAAATTCACACAATAAATTCGTTGGGAGACAATTTATTTACTAAATGAAAATGAAAATAAAAATTTGAACAGGTGCCGAAACAATACACCTGCCTCCGAGCCGGCCCCACTTCGCATGATCTCCCAAACAACGCAAAGCTTCGCTTCTCTAATTTCCCTCACAACATAAAACTACCCTAGTCATCCGCTCTCAGCATTCAAACTCCTCCCTCGCTCATCTCTCTGTATTGCACGCAAACAGAAGCTGAAGCCCCCAACTGCTTCGCCCAGTCCGCCGCCGCTTTTCATTGGCCTCCGCTTGCTCTTCCAACGTCCCAAATCCCACCTGAATCAAGCCAACACCGGCCTACCTATGTGCCACCAAACCAGTCCACACAAAGCCTCCTCCTGCTTCCGCCTATTTTGTTTGGATAGTTCTAGCGCTCAACGCATCTGACTGAATACCTGTGCGCTTGAGCCCCTCTCCCCGTCCGACTCAAAGCCATCACTCACGTGCTCAAGTCTCCTCCTGCAACCTAATCCCGTCGTGCGTGAAGCCTCCTTGTGTAAATTCGCAGTGCAAAGTTTCTAATTATAACTCCTCTATCCCAACCGAGTATAATATCATGATTGTGAGCAAGTGCTCAAGAAATAGTATATTGCTCTGATTTATTAGTCTCTAATACAAAGACAACAACGATAATTATCTATAATTTTATTTGTGTATAAGTTAACGATGACAGCTACTAGTGAGAGTAATTAAATTAATATTCTTGTATAATTAATCAAATAAAAAGCATGGACAATAAAATCAGGACTCGCTCCGTCGACTGTAAGTCCGACCGAAATGGTTTCAAAATGAAGACCTCGCCGTCGACTTTAAGTCCGGCCGAATGCCTCAGAAATCTACAGGGTAATTAAATTTAACCGTTAATTAATTCAATTAAAATGGTAAAACTGATTTTTAATATTAATTAACTTATTTAATTAATTAATATTTAATAGAAATTAATTAACTAAATTAATCAAAATAATTGATTAATTGAGATTTTTAAAGTTTTCTATATTTCCAAATGCATGAGAGTTGAGAAGCTACAAACACTTATCTTCTTCCAGACTCTCTTCTCTAAATATTTCCTTCTTTTTAATGATGGTTGCAATCATCATTGCAATTAAATTCATTTGAGTTACTAAAAAGCTTACTACCAGAGGGGCGAACATGTTCTTCCATTTACTTTTATCCTGCTTCTCATCATTCTCCTAAATATTATCCGGCATAAATTAGAACTTTTTGGAGATCATTTCAATCCAAAGACTATTTTGAAGTGCTTCAAACGTCTCTAAATGAGACATCTCTTCAAGAGATTTCAACATAGATAACATTGAGTGGAAGACTTTGAATTATTGTGGCATTTTATATGTTATTTTCCTTTGAAATATTAGAAGTATCTGGCATTCTCCTTTTGAAATATTACGGCCTATGGCTGTCAAAACATTCTCTCTCTTTCTCTAGTTAATGAAATAGCTAAATCAAAATTAATTGACTAGTCAAAGTTAATTAGTCAATTAAATTTAATTGATTAATTTTAAATCAAAGAGCATTTGAAATCCACAAAATTAATTGACTAGCCAAAGTTAATTAATCAATTAATTTAATTGGTTAATTTTAAATCCAAAAGTATTTGAAGTCCGAGGGTTTTAAAATATGATAACATTTTAAATTTGAGAGTTTTAAAATATAAGAGTAATTTAAAATTTGAGAAAAAAATTATATTGAAGAACTCTCATTTAAAATTTGAGAGTAATTAAATTTAAATTGATTAATTGGCTAATTAATTAATTGATCAATTGAGTTATTTTAAATAAAATACAATAATTAAAAGGGAGGGGGAAGAATCTTTTCCTCTAATTGACATATTCAACTCTACTCAAAACAACACAAAACTCAACCAACACTAGCAACTCTTAACATAGCTCTCAAACTCAACATATTAAGTCTCTCCAACATAAAAACAACTCTCAAATAACTCACAAAATAAAAGCTCTCATACTCTCCAGATAGAGCAACTCTCAAACTCTCCAATAAACAAAACATTCTGCATGCTCTCCAAAGTTTTTCTTGTATGAGCTCCTTCAAACAAGTAAATAAAGTTAATTAACTTTTGAAAGAACAAGTGCTACGTTAAACTTCTAGTACATCGGTGCAAGAAAAGTAATATACTAAAATAGAAAAAGAAACTATTGTAGCAAGAAATACTAGTGTCACAGCATCTGCAAACTAGTAAGTGTCAAACTAGTAAATAAATTGTTAGTAAACAACAAAAAATCATGGTCTGGTTTCGAACAACTGCTGTTCACTCAAACAACCAATTTCAAACTAATGGGTGGGCATATTAGTTTATAGGTCTAGGTTTTAATACTCTCCAATGAGCAACTTATAAGTGGAGTGATAAGACCCATTTTCAGGCATATCCTAAAAGAAGTTGTAAGATCTGTTATTTCAGACGAACTTCTCTCAAATTGAATTTGAAACCCCACACAATTTAACTTATAAGGTTAAATTGTAAGACCCACGAATGAGCTACTTTTATAAAGAAGCAGTAAGACCTATTCTATCCAAATAATTATGCGACTTCTAATAGGAAACATGAGATTTATTATTTGATAAATTAAAATAATATACGGGCAACTCTTAAATACGGCACTCCACATTAAATCTTTAGGGAACTTTCAAATGGAAGCTTTAAGACCTACCCAAACAATTAAATCCCCGGGCAATCTTGCTATAGAGCTAGGTTGTGATGCGAGCAAAAATCTCTCCGGGGAGAGGGGCCCCAAGAAAGGATTCTTGATCACAAAAAACAACAAAAAAAAGACAAAACACTTACTTGGTAATAGGGAAGAACAAACTCTTACAATTCAAATAAAAAAAAAAATACAAACTCGACTCAACCAAGACACCCTAAACTTGCTTTACTTAAGAAGAAGGATACATGTGGGGTGTAATCTTGCGCAGAGACGAAAGAGGTTAGAAGCCAAGAAGAAGGGTGGAAAGCACTCGCAAGCCTTTCCTCGAGAAGATGAGATGAGAAGAAGAAGGTGGACAAAGCTCGCAAGCTCCTCTAAGAAAATCCCAAGGATTTCTTTTCAAAAATTAATATATCACTCTCTCTAAAACATTACAAAACCCCTCATATTTATCGGTATAAAAGGGGAATAAAACAGCCATAAACATTAATTAAAAGCTTATTAAATAGGGAATATGAAAAACCAACAGTCAACTCCAAGAAACAAAGCACCAAAGCCATGGAAAAGCCCCCAAAAGCCACGGGAAGCAGCCCAGCACGGAACCGAAGAGGCAGCCGCGGAAACCCAAGAGGCCCGCATGGAACCGAGGCACCAGCACGAGAAAAGCCACCCAGCACGGAAGACCAGCGGCCCACCGTGGGAACCAAGGAGCCAAGGCACGGAAACAACCAACTCGTGGAAGCCAAAGAGCCAAGCACGAGAAACAAACATCCTAGGGATCCCAAAAGCCATTTTGGAATCCCAAGGGACAAACTAATATTTAAGATATAAAAACTATTACATAATTAAGATAACTAATGAACTAAAACCTAGCTAATAAATGAGCTAACCTTTAGTTCAATAAATGAACTAAAAACCAGCTCATAAATGAGCTAAATTCCAGCTCAAAATTTATTGAGCTAGTAAGCCCAAGGGAAATCAAAACCAACTTATTTTGGGTTTGAGTTGACCCCCCTTTGCCTACATCAGATTCCCCTTCTTGAGAACTCATCTCCCGATGAGTTAGCTTTTGCTTTCTTTGGAGGAGGTGAAGACGGAGCATCCAACTCTTTGATCTTTTCTCCAAACTTTTTCAAAATGTCTTCTTGCTCTTTCTCGAACTGTCTTTGGAGAAATGTCTTCCACTTCTTGAATTTCTGATCACATAAGAACATGTGATATTGAAGCTTGTATAATCGGTCTTGAAGCGGATCTGTAGAATCACCTTCTGTAGGAATCCTTCTATTCAACGGAAGAGGTACATCAGAATTATCTTGATTGATTTCCTCCTTGAATGAAGCCATATTTTTGTCTTTTTCCATTTTTAAAAGAAAGACTCAACAAACAAGACTCACAAGACTCAACCTAAAAAACTTAGACTCACAAGATTGACAAAACTTACAACAAGACTTGACTTGACAAACCAAAACAAGATTTGTCAAACCAACATAGGATTTTCTAACTTGCTCTGATACCAAAATGATGCGAACAAAAATCTCTCCGGGGAGAGGGGCCCAAGAAAGGATTCTTGATCACAAAAAACAACAACAACAAGACAAAATACTTGGTAATAGGGAAGAACAAACTCTTACAATTCAAATATAAAAAAAAAAACACTTAAAAACTTGACTCAACCAAGACACCCTAAACTTGCTTTACTTAAGAAGAAGGATACAGGTGGGGTGTAAACTTGCGGAGAGACGAAAGAGGTTAGAAGCCAAGAAGAAGGGTGGAAAGCACTCACAAGTCTTTCCTCGAGAAGATGAGAAGAAGAAGGTGGACAAAGATCGTAAGCTCCTCTAAGAAAATCCCAAGGATTTCTTTTCAAAAATTCAAATATCACTCTCTAAAACATTACAAAACCCCTCATATTTATAGGTATGAAAGGGGAATACAAACAGCCATAAACATTAATTAAAAGCTTATTAAATAGGGAATATGAAAAACCAACAGTCAACTCCAAGAAACAAAGCACCAAAGCCATGGGAAAGCCCCCCAAAAGCCACGGGAAGCAGCCCAGCCAGGAACCGAAGAGGCAGCCACGGAAACCCAAGAGGCCCGCTCGGAACCGAGTCACCAGGCACGGAAAAACACCCAATAAAATTAAAATTCACATCTAACCATCTCGGTCAGCTCGGGATGCTTAAGAGGAGGCAACTAATGATTGCTAATCAGATTCCCTAGACACTACGATCAATGATTGTGTAACAGCCCAAACTCTTAACTATCGATTTATTGTATTTTTTGGCCTAAGAGTCTCACAGTTTTGTCCTGTTGGTGTAACTTCCCAATAAGTTACCCATCTTAGAATTGCTCTGGGATGAGCACACTTAACTACGAAATTTCTTACGGAAATTCCGGCCATTACACCGAAAGGCGCCTCAATGTTTAAGAGTTAGCTTTCTTTTACTTAAGGGGTTTCACAATCTCCCCCACTTAAGTAACTGACGTCCTCGTCTAAATCTATATCCCAGAATTGTCCACCAGGCAGATAGGACTCTAGAGGTGGCCCCTACAAGTTCAAGTGGTGGCTCCTGTCATGTAGCACATTGTCTCATACAGGGTTCAAGATGTGGTTCCAATGGCGTAGCACTTTGTCTTGCATGGCTCTTAGCTTACATCTTCCGGCTGATGTATTGATCTGATACCATTTGTAATAGCCCAAACTCTTAGCTATTGAGATATTGTTCGCTTTGGTCTAAGAGTCTCACGATTTTGTCTTGTTAGTTTAGCTTCCCATACCCATCCCATAATTGCTCTGGGATGAACACACTTAACTGCAGAGTTTCTTATTGAAATATCGGCCATTACACCAAAAGGCGCCTTGATGTTTAAGAGTTAGCTTTCTTTTACTTAAGGGGTTTCACAGATTGTTAGTGTTGGTAGACTGAAACCTACGATATACCCGAGACGATGGAACCATGGGATCTTCATTGGGTGTACCTCTATTTTCTCTGCAATTGAAACTAAGCACCTAAAAATTTTTCATCTTTAATCGAGAGTTTTCTCTTATGTGTTAAGAGGGGTAATTAATTATGAGTGCTTGCGCTCATGGAAAGTAAGAACTCCATATCCAATTAAACTCTAATACTACCTGATTAATTATAATCTGACTTAAGTGAAATGGAATCTTACAGCTATAAAGCGGGATTCATGCATTCATGTCATTTTTCTTGAGCAAAAAAAAAGATAGATAATAATATGGTTGTTAGGTGCATCAACATATAAGTATGTATGACTATATAAATCATATAATACAAATCCTTGTATGAAAGATAAATAGCAGTATCATATAACAAAATCACTTATTACAAGAAGTTACTCGTGGAATGGTTTGTTGACTCATAATTTCAGATTAATCACAGCAGGCAAGAGTATGAAATATATATCACCTACAACTAGTTTAAATGCATTTATACTGATAATATTCAGTCAACTTGCATATTGTTCTAAAAATATATATCTTACCACCGTGGCAAGTTATTTCTTCACTTCTGACACTACGCAATTTCTTTCACTTATAATTTACCTACACAAATAAAAAAAATTCAAATCCTTCAATTTATTTTTCTAATTATATAATTAAAATCAATTTATTCTTAAATAATATTTTTACCTCAAAACTTCCCCTCATAAACCTGTTGAAATCCTAAATAACAATAGGATACAATCAAAATTAGACATTTTATCTAAAAATTTTGGGTATTACATACACTAAATATCAGTTAGCTAAAAATACATTGTACCTAGTTTATATAGGGTACACTATGGACAATTTTGCCAATATTGGAACAATTTTGCAATTTATGCACTTCATTCTGCAATATTATAGTGGGTGCAAAATAGAAATCCCAAAAGTTTCAACCCCATCGCATTTGATGTTGTCCTCTCCACTCCTATGACCTATCTTTTGCTTGTCGAAAATGACTAGCAAACTTAGAATATGCGGTGCACTTATATTTATACTTTCTTGACGTGATTGTTTTTTGTGTACTATGTGGATGCTGAATGAACTTCCCAAATTCCCCTTTTTAATTAAAAATGGCAATTTAGTTGTATGTACATTATCTTTTTCATTTTCTCCCAGTCAAAATCTTGTTGAGGTGCTAAATATTTAAAGGCTGTTTAACCCTTATGATATGCTTAATTGTTATTAAATTGATTACCATTATTATGTTTTTCAGTAACTTTTTTTTATCTATTTAGTGAAGATTCTTATTTTCTGCTTGCATTCAACCTCCGACATCATATCAGTTTTGTTTATGTTTTTTGCACTCTCTTCATTTTTCTTAGTTGACTAATGCAGGTTCTACATGAGATTGAGCAGAAGGCTGAAATGATTTTAGAAGAGCGAGGTGGCTGCTATCTGCAATACTGTTCTATTTGTTTTGTCATCTTTTTTATTTCATGCACTGAAACATGAAATTTAGTTTTTTATTCTTTTTGAATTTTTATTTATGGATTATTCTACTGCAAAATAGTTTTCATGGAATTTATGCTGTTAGTTTATTTAATCTCATATTTATGCATCCCAATGTAAAAAGTGAAAATTTTAGTTTTGAAAACATTATTTTGTTCTGGTGATCATTATGACATGAATCCTTTATGAAATTGTGTTAATGCTAGGCGTCGCTTGGAAGCGACGCGCTGTATGAACTGAATACAGTGACAAGTGTGCAAGGACCGCTGCACCAGTGCCCGGGTGCAGTGTTAAATAGGCAAGGGTTCCCACATCAAGGACGAATGTGGGCAAAGAAGCTTGTCCATGATACTAAAAAACATGAAACTAAAATTAGGATAAGAACTTGGAATATAGGTTCTCTTACAGGAAAATTAATGGAATTAATAGATATTATGATTCATAAGAAGTTAAATATTTTGTGCATTCATGAAACTAAATGGGTTGAAGAGAATGCTAAGGAAATTGATGGTTTATGATTTAAACTTTGGTATTCGGGTAAGAGTCGTACTAGAAATGGTGTAGATGTTATTATAGAAAGAGTTTGAAGGATAATGTTATAAAAACTAATAAGATTGGAGATATAATTATATTTTTAAAGATTGTTGTTGATATTAAGATTGTTAATATTATAAGCGCTTATGCTTCCCAAGTAGGTTTGGATATGTGTTCTAAATTAAAATTTTGAAATGACTTAGAAAAATTAATACAAAATATACCTCTTGAAGAAAAAGTTTTTATTTGAGGAGATTTAAATGGACATGTTGGTAGAGTGGTAGATGATTTTAAAAGCATTCATGGTGGCCATGGGTTTTGAACGATAAATGAAGGTGGCAAGGCCATATTAGGATTTTGTTTAGCTTATGATTTTTTAATTGTTAATACCTTATTTAAGAAAAGAAATGAGCATCTTATCACTTATAAAAAAGGATATATTACAACTCAGATTAATTATTTTCTTATAAGAAAATTACATTTGTTTATATTGCAAAGATTGTAAAGTTATTCAGAGTGAAAATTTATATACCCAACATCGATTATTAGTTCTGGACTTTAAGATAAAGGGGCAGAAAATAAAAAATAAAGTAGAACGATATTCTAGGATTAGATGAGGACATTTAAATAATATTAATAAAAATATTTTTGAGAGTAAGATTTTAGATCTTAAGATTTTGTCTGTGCATGAGGATGCTAATGTTATGTGAGAAAAAGTGGTTAGTGATATTAAGAATATTGCAAAAGGTGTGCTTGGAGTATCAAAGGGAAAAACGCCTAATAGTAAAAATAGTTGGTGGTGGAATCCAAACGTGCAAGAAAAGGTTAAAAATAAGAAGATTTGTTATAAAAATTGGTTTAATTCTAAAAATTCTGATAATTGGGAAGGATATAAAAAGGCTCGTAAGGAATCTAAGAAAGCAACATGCAATGCAAAGACCTTAGCTTTTAGTGATTTATATAATAGATTAGATACTAAGGAGGGAGAAAGATATATGTATAAATTAACCAAACAAAGAGATATGCATAGTAATGATTTAGTTCAAGTGAAGTGTATTAAGGATGAAGATCAAAAAATACTTTTTTTAGAAGATGATATTCAACAAAGGTGGATGAGATATTTTGCTAAACTTTTTAATGAAGATTATAAAAATAGGATTGATTGTAGTTACCTTAGCACCCTAAATGAAAATAGAGATTTATGTTTTTATCGGCATATTAGTAAAATCGAAGTTAATGAGGCTTTTAAAAAAATGGAGGGTGGAAAAGCTGTTGGACCTGATGATATTCCAATAGAGGTGTGGATCTGCTTAGGAGATGAATGAATTTCTTGGCTTACTAACCTTTTAATACTATTTTGAAGACTAAAAAGATGTCAGATTAGTGGAGATTGAGTATGTTAATTCCTATTTTTAAGAATAAAGGTGATGCACAAGATTGTGCGAATTATAGAGAAATTAAGTTAATGTGTCATACTTTAAAACTATGGGAGCGAGTTATGGAGCATAGGTTATGGCGTGATACTAATGTTTCTCAAAATCAATTTGGATTCATGCCGGGTAGATCAACTATGGAAGCCATACATTTATTAAGAGGTTTGATGGAAAAATATAGAGAAAATAAGAAGGATCTACATATAATATTTATTGATTTGGAAAAAACATATGATAAAGTTCCTAGAGAAGTGCTATGGAGAGTTCTTGGTAAGAAAGGAGTTACTAACGCTTATATTCAAATCATTAAAGATATGTATGTAGGAGCTATTATTTGTGTTCAAAAACAAGGTGGTTTGACCAAGTATTTCCCTATTTCAGTTGGGTTACATCTAGGATCAGCCTTAAGTCCATATCTTTTTGCTTTAGTCATGGATGTTCTCACTAGACATTTGCAAGAGGATGTACCTTGGTGTATGCTTTTTGCTGATGATATTCTTCTTGTTGATAAGACTGGAGAGGGAGTTGAAGGTAAACTTGAATTATGGAGGTCAACCTTAGAGTCTAAAGGTTTTCACTTGATTAGATCTAAAACGGAATATATGGAGATTAATTTTAGTAGTAATAGACATAGTGAGGGGGTTGTGACTTTGGACGATCAAGTCATTAATAAGAGTACACATTTTAGATATCTTGGATCTATTGTTCAGAGTGATGGTGAAATTGATGGGGATATTATAAGCAGAATTCAAGTTGGATGGTTGAAGTGGAGGAATGCATCAGGCTTGTTGTGTGATAAAAAAGTACCCCTCAAACTTAAGGGAAAATTCTATAAGATGGTGGTGAGGCCTGCAATGCTTTATGGGGCCGAATGTTGGCCATTAAAAGAGAAGCATAATACTAAGTTAAGTGTGACAGAGATGAGGATGCTGAGGTGGATGAGCGACTTTACCCTTAGAGATAGGATACGAAATGAGCATATACGTGAAAAGGTTGGAGTAGCTCCAGTAGAAGATAAGATTTGAGAGAGTCGCCTTATATGATTTGGTCGCATAAAACGGTGGCCTTTCGATGACCCGGTTAGGAGAGTAGATGTATTAGATTTGACGTATGTTAAGAAAGGTAGAGGCAGACCTAAAAAGGCTTGGTTAGAAAATATTAGGAATGACCTTTCATTATTAGATTTAAACGAGATTTGACTTTTAATAGGACACAATGGAGGAAAGGGATTCATGTAGCCGATCCCATGTAGTGGGATAAAGGCTTGATGTTGTTGTTGTTGTTGATCATTATGCAACTTTTATGTTTAATGAAACACTTGTTTTACTGAATATTTTGTAACATCGATTAAATTTCCTATTCACTTATATTAAGATTAGTTAGCTGTCCTGATTTGTTTGCGAATCTCGACCAGATGAGTCTTTTGTAATAAATTTCATCACATGAAGAGTCACACCGTTTCTCTGTTTGCAATGAGTGCTGTAGAAGAGATACATTGTTGGAGTAGATACTGTATCCAAAGATTGTTTTGTGAAATTTTCTGAATGGGTTTGAGCTGTACTAGGTTCTCACTTTCCTTTATAGAGCAAGGCGAAATTTTTTTAATATCCTTGGTAGCTTCTTATTTTTGTTAATTTAATTAGATTTATATTACTAAACAGTGCTCTAGCATTCTGGTTATCTGTTAATGACTATGGGGCATGCAGCCATGTATATTGTGATCTAGCAAGCTATCAACACTTTTGTGAGTTTTAGAGTTAAAACTCACTAAAATTACTAGCGCTATTATTTAAATTTGATCAGATACGGCTATGTCGTGTCCAATTAAAATATTATTTAGATTTGATCGGACACGCGTATCGGATACGCGTGTCCTATTAAAAAAATAGAGCCGCAATTTGCCCTATTCATTTCGACCATCCGTTCGATATCCCTATTCATTTATGCGGCTTAAAAATTTCGGCGAGCTAGGTTTTTCGTTTCCGCACAGGTGTTCGTCTTCTTCGTTATAGTCGAAGGAGCCATTCGACGACGCGAGCATAGAAGCGGACATGATCATCCTTCATTGACAAGGAGGCTTGAAGACGCGAGCCTTAAAGCCGACAGAATCCTTCGTCGACGGAGCAACTCGACAACACGAACACTGAAGGCGACGTGAGCATTGAGGGTTCATTTTCTTCATTCTTCGTTTTCTTAATGGTAGGCTCGGTACCGGAACTCTGTACCGCTCGGTACTCGGCACCGCTCAGTACTCGGTACTGCTCAATATCGCTCAATACTGCTCGGTACTCGGTACTGTTCGGTACCGCTCGATACTCGATACCGCTCGGTACTGCTTGGTACTCGGTACTGCTTAGTACTGCTCGGTATAGGAACTCGGTATCGCTCGGTCGAACCCCGCCAGGGGGCAGCGCCCCCTTGGACCCCCAATAGAGGCGCAACATATCTACACTTTTAATTAAAAATTTTCATGTTTCAAATTCATGTAGATTAATTTGTGTCGATCCTTCGTAGGATAATGAGCTCTGGTGGTGTAGGAATTGGGTCTATTGATGGTCCATCAGATACAATTATTGAAGATAACAAATCTCTGTGGGGTTATGTGACAAAAATAGGTAAAACGTCATAAGAGGGTGGAAATATTGCATTCAAATGCAATTTTTATAATGCCACATATGAAAGATCATATTATAGGGTGAAAGCTCATTTGTTGAAGATTAGTGGTCATGGAATTAAAGTATGCCCGAATATAAGCTCATCACAAATGATTGAATTGCAAAAAAAAACAGTGAAGCTGAGCAAAGGAGTAAAAAAGAGCTTCCAAAATATTTTACACTTCCAAGTACTCATGCTTCATATCCTTCATTATCTTCTTCAATTAGAAGTGATGACAATACTGTTAATAAGGGGCCTTTTCGGATGGAAAGATTTGAACCAAAAAGAAGAAAACATGTTGTAGATAGTGCTTTGGAGAAATCATTTAATTTACAAATGCGAGAACAGCTAGATGGAGAGATAGCTAGAATATTTTACTCAGTTGGACTTCCTTTTAACCTAGCAAGAAATCCACATTACAAGAATGTCTTTACCTATGTATGCAATAATAATCTTGCAGGATATGTGCCATGTGTATATAATGTCATTGGAACGAAGTTGTTGCAAAGAGAGATGGATAATATTGAGAAGTTGCTCGAGCCTACTAGAGGAGTATGGAAGGAAAAAGGAGTTACTTTGGTTTGTGATGGATGGACAGATCCACAAAGAAGACCACTTATCAACTTTATGGCTGTAACAGAGAGTTATTTTATGTTTATCAAAGCTGTAAATTGTGAAAGACAGTACTAGGATAAGTTCTTCATTTCTAATTTAATCAAAGAAGTTATCATGATGGTGGGGCCTTCAAACATCATCCAAGTCATTATTGATAATGCACCTGTTTGTAAAGCTGCAGGTCTACTTGTAGAGCAAGCATATCCTCATATTTTCTGGACACCATATGTTGTGCATACGCTTAATCTTATTTTGAAGAATATTTGCGCAGTTAAGAATACCGAGGAAAATGAAATCACCTACAATGAATGTCATTGGATAACAATGATTGCTGGAGATGCAGTTGTAGTTATGAATTTTATTATGAATCACTCCATGAGACTCTCTATGTTTAATGATTTCTCTAATTTGAAGATGCTTGCAGTTGTTGAAACTCCGTTTGCCTCAGTTATAGTGATGTTGAGAAGATTAAAAAAAAATAAAAAATGCTCTTCAAGCTATGGTGATCAGTGACAAATGATCATGTTATAGGGAAGATGATGTTGTAAATGCTAGATGTATAAAGGAGAAGCTTTTAGATGATTTATGATGGGATGAGATTGAATACATCATAAATTTCACATATCCAATTTAGGAGATATTGAGAGTAGCTGATATTGATAAGTCTTGTTTACATCTTATTTATGTGATGAGGGATTCAATGCTAGCCAAACTAAAAGAAATAATATATATACATGAGAGGAAGACACTTCATGAAGACTCAAGCTTATGGGATGTTATTTATGCTATTCTAGAAGATAGGTGGAGTAAAAATAATACACATTTCCATTGTTTGGCTCACTCATTAAATCCCAGGTAAATTTTAACATTTTTTATTATTAATTCACAATTTGTTGTTTAGTAATTTCAACATTTTTTCATTATTTCATTTTAATATTTTTTTGAAGATATTCAACTAAAAAATGACTTCAAGAGGATCTTCAAGGAGTTTAGAAATTTCAAATATGAGGAAGACATGTTTGAAGTGTTATTTTCCAAATGAGGAGAGAAGAAGTGTCAATATTAGGCTTGCTAAATTTTTTGGTTATTTAGAGGACTTTGGTGACCAAGAGTCATTGCGTGATAGGTGGAGAATTGATTCGAAAATGTGGTGGATTATACATGGAGCTTCAACACCTCTACTTCAAACAATCACCATAAAATTACTTGGTCAAGTTTTATCCTCATCTTATTGTGAAAGAAATTGGAGCACATACTCGTTCATCCAATCAATGAAGAGAAATAAAATTACTTCACAACGGGCTGAAGATTTAGTTTATGCGCATACAAACCTTCGACTTCTCTCAAGGAAAACTCCAACTTATATGGAAGGAGACAACAGGATGTGGGATGTTGCTGGAGATGGATTTGAATCTCTTGAGGATATGAGAATATTATAAATTGCTAATCTTTCACTTGATGAGCCTGAATTAGAAGCTATCATATTTATTGAAGATGATATAGAAACTCAAAGACAAACCACTGAATAAGCTAATCTTATCATTCCTTCTATTGAATAGTTGAAATTTCATGTGCTGGACAATTTTTCTTCTTGTTTTTGTTGTTGTGCTAGACATTTAAATATTTAATGCGTACTTTTATTTCAATTTTTTTGTCATTTCAAATATTGCACTTTGATTACTTTCATAATTTTTATGTATTATTTATATATTATAATGCCGTATCCGCGCCGTATCCGTATCCTGTATTTTTAAGAATTGGCGTGTCCTGTATCCGTATCGCGTCGTATCCGTATCGCCGTATCCATATCGGTGTATTGGTGCAACATAGTAGTTTACCCAAAGACAAGAGAGATACGAACTCCGGTAAGATCATTTGAATGTTGGAAAAGAAGTGGATAGCAACCACAAGCATTCATGATATTATTGGACAGCAATTTGAAGCTTATTGGTGGTGGGACATCAATAATAGACTACGGAAGTTACTGGATAGCAGATTTGAGCATTTAAAACAATTATGGGCAGCCACCTATAGGGCCTAGGAAGACCTTGGACAGTTGCTATGGGACATCTGGAGCTTCTGGACAGCAATTAGCGATGTTCCCGGATGCAGGGCAGCAAGTTGTTTGCTGAAAACTGCTGACTGAGAGCAGGAATTTCTTGGGTTGGAGAGGGAGGCGTGATGGGGAGGTAAAGGCTGGCAGGGGCGGCTGTTTTAGGAGAGATTTAAGGAGTATTAAATGGGATGGGGGGTTTAATTGGAGAGAGAAATCCAAGGGAGGAGGGGTCGGCCATAGGGGGAGGGGTGAATATGTCTAGATGCGATGTATGTGGTTCCCAATGGAGTTAATTTGATTTAAATCAAATCAGATTTTAAATTCAGATTTGATTTAAATTGAGGTAACTTCCTAATGAGGGGTTATTTTCAAAGGAAGGTGTTTGAAATTCAAAAATAGATTGAATCCCAATAATGAATCTTTCCTAAATAGCATGGATGTATTTTATGAAAGTAATTATGGGTAATTTGAAATTTGAAATTCAAATTTAGGGGAGTATGGGGAAGATTTGAATAAGTTTCCAAACAAGGTTTGCCACATAGGAAAGAGAATAAACAACCCTTTTTAATTTAAAATTAAATTGGATTGAAATTTAAAAACTTCCTTATTTGCAAAGTTCCAAATAAGGAAAGTATTTGAAATTTGAATTTCAAATTTTAAAAAAGGGTCATTACTTTCTTTTTTCCATGAAGCCAATTGGGAAGGACATTATGACGATTGAAATCGCCATAATTGAGGTGAGTCCAATGGGGAGGCCAGTGGCAATGGGGGCTTGGGGGGATGATGTCGCGTGTGAGGAGGGGAGGTTTATACGCCGGTTGGAGAGGCCAATTTGGTGCTTCTAGAAGGTAGGATTGGAGTCGGAGCGGTAGGAGGGTGGTTGTTGGCCGGCAAGTATGGAGAGGAAGGTGGGTAGGGAAGATGGAACCTAAAATAAAGAACCAAGAACTCCCAAAGAGATCGTAAAACCGTGAACCTTTGACTCCAAAGTTTGACGGGTATTGCTTTCACTCACCTAGGGTCTCTTCTCCCATGAACTCACTTAGAGATCAAGCAAAGAAAACAAAATTTCATTCAATATTCATCATCTTCCAATACAAGAAAGCTAGCCTATAAATAGGCTTCATGAAATGAAAATAACAAAGACTAAAATGCCCTTCGGGCTACAACACCACATGATCACTCCTAAGAGTAAAATGGGAAAAACAGTAATATAAGATAAACTAATACATAAGACATCAAAAAATAAAATAAAATAAAATAAACTCATGATCGCAGTCGTTGATCTTCTGATATCCTCATCAGATGAATGGGGAAATTATTGAGGATCATAAGGCACACAAGCCAATCAATCTTGGTAAGAATTTTTGAGCACATTTATTTAGAGTTCTAACTATTGGATCGTTCTTCTTATGACCTTTAGATTGTAAGCTGCGTGCCTTTTTTTTCTTCCTATTCTGATGTGGGCAAAAAACAATTCCATGGGTAATTATTGTTGGGCTGAAATTCATCTAAATGGGTTTGGCTCATGTTTCTTTAGTTGTTTGGTGTTTGAAGAGTTGTGGCTGATTGGGGGCAGTTTTTTTGAGCAATTGGCTACTTGGTTCCTAAGCTACCGTGCTCCTTTCTCGGTGTCTGTTCGGGTTCTGGCTGTTCTGATTCTGGCCAGTCTTTTGAGAGGGCCTAGCTGCTCGGTTTGTGGTTCTGCCGTGCCTTTCCTCTTGAGTTTTTCCTCTGTTCTGGTTGGTTGAATGGGGCGGCTGCTTTGGGTGTCTTTTGAGCTCCTTTTCCCTATTTAAATGAGATGTTGTCTGCTGTTGGGAGGCTGTTGAAGTTTGATATTTGTTTCTAAAATCCCGTGGGTTTCTTCCTAAGCTTGAGAGCTTCTCCTTCTACTTATTTTATCCTCTAAGACTTCTATCTATTTCTTCTCTCCACAAGTTTCCCTTCCATTGTATCCTTCTTCTTAAGTTTTTATAAGTTGTAGTGTGCCTTTGTTTTAATATTATTGTTATCTTGTTTATGTTTGTCTATGTTTTAAGAAAGGAATGTTGTGTTTTGCCCTTTGTTGTCTTCTATTCTTCATTTATTCTTTATAAAAATATGGATAATCAGCAAGCTGAATGGCAACGTATATTTATGCAACAACTGGTTAACCTACAATAACAAATGGAAGCAATGACTAATATACTGGTTGCACTAAGACCAAAAGGCAAACTTATTTTGAAACAAAATGTGGGATCCAATAAGGTGAAATCTACATTCCAATGAGCAGATTCTAGTTGTCTACACAACCCACTTTGGAGAACGCCTATTGATGAAGTTGGTTCTTCAATTAATCCTGATTCAGTTCATAATCTTGGTAGTAAGTTGCCGTGTTTTCCTCCTACGAAGCAACATCCTAAAAAAAGAAGAAGAAATGCAACCAGGTTATGCTATTCAAGATGCTCAGTTTACTATTTAACCAATCAATGATATTGTGAATAAATTTGATACTCAAACAATAGACAGTTGAAGTCATGGATAGATTGGTAGCGTGTGAGGAACAATGTATTAAAAATGAGATGCAAGACCATGAAAGACAAAATGGAGAAACTGTTATTCTTGAATGTCAATCTGATGAAGCAACGTTGCAGTATGTTTATCAACCTGTCTGCTGCAAAATGCCGCTGAATGAAGTAAACATAGAAGAAGAGAAGGTGAGGCAGCCAGAAGAACTGCAATCGGGAACAACAACCATGGAGGAAGCTGTTGATAAAATCTTTATAGCTCATTAAAATATTGAAGGAAACATGCAACTTATAGAGGATGAACAACTTGAATTGATGAATCTAGCTGCGTCAAGTAAAAGTTTATCATCAATTATTTTCCTTGACAAGTATACTTTGGTTAGCAGTATTTTATCAAAAGATGTTGAGCTTTTTGAAAGAGTTGGTTCAAACATATATCATGAAAAATCTTATTTTGAGAAAAATTCTTCAATTGTTGAAAAGATATTAACAGGCAATGCTAAAAGCAAACAATTGTTGCCCCTTACTGTTCCTATTGATGCTGTGGATATCTGTACAGCCCAAGAAAAACATGGAGTGCACCAACGACTTTTGGTTGGATGGAATGGATGCCCCCCTAGCTGATTTTTGAAGATTGGGAGTTGCAATTTCATCATCCTGATATCTCTCAACAAATGATTGAAGCGTTCTCATCAAGAGATGAGATTCTCCACCTGGGGAGAATTGATGTAGGCCAAAAAACAATTCCTTGGGTAATTATTGTTGGGCTGAAATTCATCTAAATGGGCTTGACCCATGTTTCTTTTGCTTTTTGGTGTTTGGAGAGTTGTGGTTGATTGGGGCTATTTTTTTGAGCAATTGGCTGCTTGGTTCCTGAGCTGTCATTCTCCTTTCTTGGTGTCTGTTCGGGTCCTGGCTTTTTCGATTCTGGCTTGTCTTTTGAGGGGGCTTGGCTGCTTGGTTTGTGGTTATGCCGTGCCTTTTCTCTTTGGTTTTTCCTCTGTTCTGGTTGGCTACATGGGGCGGCTGCTTTGTGTGTCTTTTGAGCTCCTTTCCGCTATTTAAATGAGATGTTGGCTGCTGTTGGGAGGTTATTGAAGTTTGATATTTGTCTCTAAGAACATGACGGTTTCTTCCTAAGCTTGAGAGTTTCTTCATCTACTTCTTTTTTCCTCTAAGACTTCTATCTATTTCTTCTCTCCACAAGTTTCCCTTCCATTGTATCATTCTTCTTAAGTTTTTATAAGTTGTACTGTGCATTTGTTTTAATATTATTGTTATCTTGTTTATGTTTTAAGAATGGAAGGTTGTGTCTTTGCGCTATTATTTTATCGCATCATATTCTTTCCACCTGCCCTCTTGAGGAATATTTCATTTTTTTAAATAGCTTTGATTTATTTTTATTATAATTTTTCTGGAGAAATCTATAAATACTTTCACATTTTGTATAAAATCAAGGAATAAAATTTAAAGTAATTATTTTCTACTTTTCTATCATTTTAAATTTTATTTGAGTGAGTTTAAGATTTTCATCTTTTTATGTTTGTTCTTTTTTGTCTTTCTTATTGAGCTTCTTTCTTCTCTTCATTATATGTGAACGAGTTGATCATCATGAATGATGAAAATTAGATTAAAGGAGAACTCTTAGATGTTGCAAATCACATATAGTCTAAATGGTATAAATAACCTAAGATGATACCAAATTATGAAGACCTTTATGAAAGTAATGGGAAAGATCCATTATCTTAGGGATCCTTTTTCAAAATTGAAATATCCTTTTTTTTTTTTGAGATGAAGCAAATTACATGATTAGCGCATGATCGTGGAATATCATGATGCCTTATATTAATAAGCTATATATAATTGTTCTTTTGTGAAAGAAGTTTGGGACACTGTCAAATAAACATGCTACACTTATCTATGAGATCAATACTAATATTTCTACAATCAAGTAATGTAACATTTCTGTTATTAAGTGCTTTAATGCAATAATTGTTTATTGATTTGAACTTGATTATTAAAATGATCTCAAGTTGATATGTTGTGATGATATAATAATTCTCATGTAATTTGTAGGAGAAAAGGTTGTTTGAGTTCAACGTATGACTTTACAATGATTTTGATCATGTTCGTGTCTAAATCTTAATTAGAGAAAATCTACTATCACCAAATAAGATTTTTTCTCTTATACAAGGAATGACAATATTGCTCGACTCCCCAATCTCTCGGCATCTGACATGAAAACCATTTAACCTGAAGGTAAGGAACTTTATTGCTAAAGACATTTTTCTTAAATAAAGGAACAAGCTTTCTTTCAAAGGCAATCCATTGTGTTACTACTACAAAGAAGAAATAATACATAAAAAAAACTTTGACACAAGGTTATGGTGGAAATAAAGAAAGTCACCCAAAAGATAGCTATTTTTGTTAAGTCAGAAGGGCTCGTTCCAAAAGAAATTGATAAATTTAGGAACTTATTCAGCTTTTTGTAAGAATCATATCGATGATGCTCTCTTTAGCTCAAAATAGTATGACTTCTAACTCTTATATTTTTTGTGCCATAAACAATTTCTCTCACACTTGAATGCCATATCAACTAGCCACTGATCAATCTTGTCAATCTTTTTTCAAACAAATAAGCCTTGCCTCAACAATAGGAAGTAAGTGGCTGATGGTTCTCTAAAAATTATCACAAGTCAATAAAATGCTTCAATTTCCTCCACATTTATCCTCAATAGTGTATTGCATGCTCATTTTTTTTTTAAATTTTCTATCAATTCATAAAATCATTATAGACAAGGACTGCAATGTAATATTTTTTATTAATCATTGTGTATTCCATGATCGCACTATGAGGAAGATGGTCAGGCAAAGTTGAGAAAAGGATGCACTATTTCTTCTTGAAGACAAAAATCACTTGTCATGTTCACAACAACTTTTGGATACATCATTATAGGCCACTTCTTGTTCAGAACAACTGTTTGGATACATCATTATAGGCTAGGACATTTCTCTTTCAAAACCCTAAAATGTATGTTTCTTTTTTTTTTGATGTAAATATTAAAAAAAATTATTATAAGATTTACGAAATTATCAAATATCATTGTATTATTCTTTTTGAAAGTGATTCTAAATCCTATATTCCTTTTATGATTCTTTATTTTGATGTTTGGGGACCTTTCAAAATCCCCATCATTTATGGAGTTATAGGGTTTGCTAACTTCATTCATGATCGAACTTGGAGTTATAGATATATCAAACCATTCCATTGATAACATCAATATGTTTTGAACTAAGAATGCTTATGATTATTTTGATCACACATTATCATTTTCTTCCAGAAAGAAGGTATCATCCAGTAATCCTCCCTTAATTTCACTTACCAATAAAATGGTGTGGCAAAAAGGAAAGATCTTCTTATTCTAAAATCACTAGGACTCTTTTGTTTCAAAATCAACTGCTAAAAAGATATTGAGAAATCCTAACTTTCATATTTTAAATCAAAGAATACGGTTAAGGGCAATTTACTTAAAAGTACTATAAATTATTGATGTGAATCAAGGTAGGAATTGCAATTAGAATTGAAAATGAAGATTATTCAAAACATTGTCATCACAAAGTTAATTACCAACTAAAGTCAAGGATTAAATTGTTCAAAGTAATTAACTTGCTTAGGCGAAGATATGCTTTTGAGTTTACCAAATCAATCTAATCATTCAAAGATAAAAGAAACAATTAAATGCTCATAACGACAATCCCGCAATTAATAATAAAGAAATTCACCTTGAGAACCTCTCTCTCTCTCTCTTGTTCACTCTTGGGCTTAAGCGGAGAATAAGAACCATGCAAGGATGAAGAGCACCACTATGATGAAGGCGATGGAAGACTTTGTTGCCGGAAAAGTAGTCACCGGAGAAGATGGTGGTGGATGACGTCCAATGATTGTCCAAGTGTAACCACGAAATCGTCGGTCAAAGATACTTGCGAGGATTGGAACGACTCGCTCTAAATATTCTTCGATTGTGGTTTCGTCTTCAAATCCGACGTCGAAACAAGGCGAGCGTAGGATATCGATGCTCCCGTCGGCGTGGAAAACTAACCCCCACTCAAGCTCCGGATCCGCCATTCGACATTGAGGCGAGGCGGGAAGGGGGCAAGGGAGGGGTCGGCCAAGAGCTAGGGAAGAACAAGAGAAGAAAAATCTGAATTTGAATTTCAGATTTTTGCCTTGGGTTGGAGGGAGATTAATTGCTATGAAACTTCCCAAAATTTGAATTAGGATGGGTGGTTATTATGGGAGAATTAAGAGAGGGGTTAATGGTTGCTTATGTGGCAAATAGAGAGAGAGAACCATGCATGAAAGGGCCGGCCAAGCAAGGAGGAAAGAGAGGGAGGTTTGATTATTTGGTGGGCCCCATGAATTAATTAAAATCTGATATTTAATTTTCAGATTATAATTAATTAAGGAGTTACAAAAGAGAAAGGGAGGGGAAATTTGAATTTGAATTTGGGTAATGAATTCTCAATCAATTGCTCCCTAATTTGAGGAGCCAAATTAGGCAAGCATTAAAAGAAAATAGATGGCTGAATTCAACCTCTCCAAGCTCTGGTTCGGCGGGATTGGTCAGGGAAAGAGGGCTGGGCTGTTGAGGAGGAGGCGGTGGCTGTGCTGGGGCCGGCGGCTTGTCCAGCCGGCGGCAGGAGGGGGACGGGAGGGGGGCACGCGGCGGGTTCTGGGGAAAATTGGGAGGGGCAGCTGCAGGGGAAAATGAGGAGGGGAGGGGATCGGGTTCAGCTGAGAGGAACGGGTGGGGGGAGGAAGGAAAACAGGAACTTACAAGGAAAAACCAAGAGCTCGCCGGAGCGGGCTGTTGGGTATTGCGGCCGGAGCCTCACCTAGGCCTCCTCTCTCTTTTCCCTCAAGCTCTCAAGCAAGAAGACAAAAGGAATTTCAGAAAATTTTATTAATCAAACATTAACCTCATACAACAAGAAGAGACCCCTTTATAAAGGTCTCAAAGCATGAAAAGAGAAATGACTCATATGCCCCTTGGGCTACAATAGACACTACGCCTACATAAGGGCGAAAACGTCCCTAGTACATGAAAATAAAAGATACATGAAATAAAATAACATGATAACATCAAAAATATAAGCTCCCGATCGTAGCCGTCGATCTACGATTCCTTCGCCGATAAACCTGCCTAAAACGTCTGTCGATGACCTCATCATTCTCCCCGGTGGGAGAAAACTCGACCCCGTCGAGTGAGCAGCTCTGGAACTCTCGTACAACTCCAAAAGGTCTGGGTCTAGGATCTGTAACTCCTCTCGATCCATCCAAGTGTCCTCCGTCGGTGGTGTCCCTTTCTAGTGTACTAGGTACCTCCGTCGTCCTCCTTCTTTCGTGGAAATGATCTCATCATCCAGTATGGTTTCTATTTTCTCCGCAGTAGGTAAAGGGGGCAATTTGGGAAGTGGAGCTGGGCTGGGGATCTCACTAGGTGGGTTCACACAGGGCTCATTTGTAAGTGGATTGTGGGGGTTAAACTCAGGTCCCTCGAAGGCTACTAAATCTTCTATATTAAAAGTAGGATTGATGTTAAAACCTCCGGGGAGGTCCAGCACGTAAGCATTGCTATTTATCTTAGAAATGATTTTGAACGGTCCGGCGCTTCTCGCATGCAATTTCTTCGCGGATCCGGGAGGAAAACGCTCTGAACGGATTCGCACCATCACAAAGTCTCCGACCTCGAATTCTTTAAACCTTTTCTTTTGATCAGCAATTAATTTGTATTTGGCGTTGCTTTGTTCAATTTTCATTTTGATTTCTTTATGCAATTCCTGTATGTGGGATGCAAATGCAGATGCTGACTCAGACACTAACTCTAGGACTCATGGGAAGCAGGTCGATGGGTTGTCGAGGTAGGTATCCATACACGATTTCAGCAGGGCTCAGACCAGTGGTTCTATTGACGGAGTTGTTGTAAGAAAATTCAGCAATAGGAAGCTTGGAATCCCAGTCTCGTATATTTTCCCCTACTAAAGTCCTTAGAAGATTTCCTAAACTTCTATTAACCACTTCTGTTTGTCCATCGGTTTGGGGGTGGAAGGCTGTGGAGAACTGGAGTTTTGTGCCCATTTTGTGCCACAAGGTCTTCCAAAAGTAACTAGTAAACTTGACATCCCTATCGGAAACGATGGTCTTGGGTAAACCATGGAGTCTAACAATCTCGTCAAAATAGAGTTTAGCAATGCGAGAGGCATCGAAAGTCTTAGTGCAAGGGAGGAAATGGGCCATCTTAGAAAAACGGTCGACAACTACACAAATCGAGTCATGCTTTCTTACAGTCTTTGGTAATCCCAAAACAAAATCCATGCTCACGTCCTGCCATGGACAATTGGGTACGGGTAAGGGTGTGTAGAGTCCTGTGTTCTGTTTACGTTGCTTAGCGAGCTGGCAGGTGTGGCATCTCCTTAGAAGTCGACTAACATCACGCTTTAAGCTAGGCCAAAAGAATCGGTTTTCTAGAGCAGCTATGGTCTTGGCTTGTCCGAAGTGACCTGCTAGCCCTCCTGCATGTAGTTCCCAAACAAGGAATTCTCGCAGTGACGTGTTGGGAATGCAGAGTTTTTGTGATTTAAATAAATACCCATCTTCCAACATGAAATCTCCAACGGCTCGCTCATTTCCAGTGGTAAGTGCAGAATAGGTTTCTCTAAAATCAGGGCATTCAGGGTAGTCTTCTTTGAGTCGATCGAAACCTATCACTTCAGTACTCATTTCTCTAGTAATCATTATTCGACGGCTTAAGGCATCAGCAGCCTTATTATCAGATCCTGCTTTGTGTCTAATGGTGTATGTGTACTCTTGCAGGAATTCCACCCAACGGCCATGTCGAGCATTGAGTTTCTTTTGAGAGTTAATGTATCGTAATGCTTCATGGTCCGAAAAGATAACAAATTCTTGAGGTAGAAGGTAGTGTCGCCAATACCTAAGGGATTGAATGATGGCGTAAAATTCCTTGTCATAGGTGGAGTACCGTTGTCTAGTGTCATTCAATTTCTCGCTAAAGTACGCTACTGGATGTCCCTCTTGGGAAAGGACTCCGCCTATACCAATTCCAGACGCATCACAAGTCACCTCAAAAACTTTGGTAAAATCAGGTAATCTCATCACAGGGGCTTCCATCATTCGCTTCTTAATCTCCTCAAAAGCCCTAGTTGCGGCTGGGGTCCAAAGAAACTCTCCTTTCTTGAGGCAGTCAGTTATTGGAGCTACTATGGTGCTAAAGTTTCTAATAAACCTCCGGTAAAATGTGGCCAGTCCGTGAAAACTTCTAACGTCTCGAATATTTTTTGGTTCGGGCCACTCATTGATTGCTCGCACCTTTTCAGAGTCCGCGGATATTCCTTGGGAGGATATAATGAAGCCCAGAAAAATTACATGATCGGTTAAAAACGTGCACTTCTTGGGGTTGGCAAACATTTGTTCTCTCCTTAAGGTTTCACAGACTTGTCTTAAATGATTCAGATGTTGACTTTCCGAGGTACTATAGATTAAAATGTCGTCAAAGTATACAACTACAAATTTCCCTAGGAAAGGCTTGAGGATTTGGGTCATCACTCTCATGAATGTGCTTGGAGCATTGCTTAAGCCAAAGGGCATCACAGTCCACTCGTACAATCCATCTTTAGTTTTGAACGCAGTTTTCCATTCATCCCCGGGACGGATCCTAATTTGGTGGTAGCCACTCTTAAGGTCGATCTTAGAAAAGAGTGTGGCTCCAGTCATCATGTCCAACATATCATCTAAACGAGGGATTGGAAAACGGTACTTGACGGTGATTTTGTTGATAGCACGGCTATCAACGCACATTCTCCACGTCCCATCCTTCTTGGGGGTAAGAAGGGCAGGAACCGCACACGGACTAAGGCTCTCCTTAATGAACCCTCGCTGTAACAATTCATCCACTTGTCTCTTGAGCTCCTCGTGTTCGGTAGGGTTCATTCGGTAATGGGGTATGTTAGGTAAGGAAGCTCCGGGCACTAGGTCTATGGCATGCTGAATGACCCTTAAAGGTGGTAGTTGGTTGGGCAAATCTTCAGGAAAGACATCAGAAAAAGTCTCCAACAGTGGTTTTACCTTTTCAGGGATTGGTTCGTCTTGATCTACATTTATCTCCCGGGCTACTAGTGCGTAAAGAGGGGCTCCTGACTCCAGTTCCATACCTAAGTCCTTAGCAGTTATCAAGTTCAAGTCCGTGTTGGGTTTAACTCCTTAGTAGACTTAGGTTGAGTGGGTAACAGTTTAATCTTCTTGCCCTCGTGTTCAAACACACAGGTGTTTGATCGTCCATAAATGTGTACATCGTTGTCGAACAACCAAGGGCGGCCAAGGATGATTTGTCCCACATCCATTGTCAAAACATCGCACCAGATTTTCTCTTTGTATCCAACGAATTCTATAGGAACAAGACTCCTATCTTTTACCTCCAAGGTGGTCGAGTTTATCCACGCAACTTTATAAGGGTTTGGGTGCGGAGTGGTTCTCAATTGCAGTTTCGAAATCATGGCAGAAGATACAACATTAATGCAACTTCCACTGTCTATTATGACTTTGCAATTCTTGTCTCCAATCTTAGTGAAAGTGTAGAAGATTGAGGTTCTTCGCCAGTCGTCGCTAGGTTTAGGTTGGGAAAAGGCACACCTAACAACTTGCAGATCCAATCGGTTCATCTTTTGGAGGTAGTGAACAACGGCAGTATCTTCTTCGTCGAAAAATTCTTCATCGTCATCCATATGGTGGACTAAGTCAGTTTCAGGTTCACCTTCTTCCTCCGTCACTTCCTCAATTATGGTGACCTTAAACGGGCTGGAGCACTGAGAAGCAATGTGTCCGTACCCGTGGCATCTAAAGCACTTAGTGCTGGCAGTGGTCTTGGGAGTCTCTCGGTCGGGTGTTTTCTCTTTATAATCGGACCGAGGTTGGGTTTGGTTAGGAGCAGGCCGACTACCTGAGGGTCCAGTGGGTTTGTTGTACGGTTGGCTAGAGGAAGACTTGTAGGGGTTAGGTCTAGAGTCTTGGGTTCTAGGGGCGTGGCTCCTAGATTCTTCTAAGTCCAAAACAAGACTACAGGCGGCTTCGTATGTGTTTACTCCCCGAGCAAAGAGTTCATTTCGAAGATCTTCTTTTAATCCGGCTCTGAACATTGACAGGAGTTGCGTAGGAGTGGTAGTCTCCTCTCCGTTACAACGAATCAGGAAATCATCGAAGGTCGAGATATACTCCTTGACGGTCTTGCTCCCTTGGGTTAGCCTATTCCATCGATCTAGAAGTCTTGGGTAGTATGAGGGAGGGAGGTATTTCCTTTTCAGTTCCTGTTTCATTGTTCCCCAGTCAGCAATGGGGTACTCGCCTCGCGTTTCCCTCATGTGCTCTACATTGGTCCAGTACTGATTCGCCCTACCAGTCAACTTCATCTCAGCGAATTTAACTTTCTTATCTTCCGAGATATTGTACCACTTGAAGTAGCTATCCATTCCCTTAATCCAGTCAAGAAAGAGTTGAGGCTCTAGCGTACCGTCAAACGTCGGGGCGTCTACCTTAATACTTTTGAGGAGTTGGGCATCGTTGTCTCTCCAAGGGGCTTCTCTTCCTACCTGATCATGGTTGGGTCGGGGGTTAGGTCGGTAAAACTCTCTATGGTGTCCGTAGTCCGTTCGATTATCATCGCCGTAAGGAGATTGTGGACGGGAGGGAGTGTAGAGAGCGGGGTGACCTATTCTTTCAATGTTATCTAGTCTTTCTCCCGTATGTCGTCTAAGTTCAGCGACACTCGTTTGGGTATCCTTCATTTGTTGCGTAAGTGTTCCTAATTGTCCCATAATCATGTCTAAAGTTGTTTGCATATGGGTAGGATCCATTGATAGGTGTTAGGGACCACTAAGAAAGCTTCCTAAGTCAAGGGCAGCAGCTAAAGTCACAGAAAAACTTGCTGGAAAAGTGGTTCCAGCAGCTGGAAAGCCAACAGCAGCAAGCCCACAAGAGGGGAGAACTGCCTAAGGGTTTCGGCCAGATTCCTGGGTGTGGACAGCACAAAAACAGCACCTATGGACTCTCATAAATGATGTTCACGGTTGCTGGAAATGATGGGACAGCAGTTCTAAACACAAATCCAAAAGTCCCAAGTAGGTAGAAACACTACGGACTCAAAGGCAGCAGCTAGACACACACTATGACGACTTAAATGCTCATGAACAGTGCAGGAAATGCAAAAACAGAGGCTAAAACAGTGGAAATTACGAAACTACGCAATGATATGCATGCAAAATTAAAGCTATAATGAACGGTTAAACCCTAGGATGTTTTTCTAACATGTTATGCATGACAAACCTAATTCACATAGATATCTACTCGACGGGGTCGAGTTTTCTCCCACCTGGGGAGAATGATGAGGACATCGTCAGCATTTTCGATGCCGGAGATCGATGGTTACGAGCATGAGTTGTATTTTCATTATTTTATGTAGTAGTTTTTTTTTATTTTATATTTTTCCGTTTTTGCCCTTATGGGTATTTGGTCGCTATTGTAGCCCAAGGGGCATTTTAGTCTTTTGCTTTTTATTTGTCATTGTGAGGCCTATTTATATGGTCCTTCTCTTGTAATAGATAGTTTTTTGGATGAAATAAAAATTTATTCTTGTTCTCTTAGTGAGTTCATCTTCTCCCACGATCTCTTAGTGAGTTCGCCGGAGGAAACTAGATCTCTTAGTGAGTTCTAGTTCGCCGGAAAAGACTAGATCTCTTTGTGAGTTCTAGTTTTCAAATTATCTCATCTTGTGGAAAATCAACGTGGAGACAATCGAGGTTAGTAAATCCGTAGTCGTCGAAGCCTTGAAATCTCCATTTTCGTCCTCTTTCCCCTTGCCCTTGCCGCCGTCCAATCCAAGAAGCAAAGCCGCCGGCCACCTGTATTTCCCCCCCCCCTGTTTTCGCTGGCCATAAATTCTGCGGCCACCGGCCAGCCTCCCACCGGCCCAGCAGCCGGCCACCCGCCGGCTAGCCACCCGCCGGCCAGCCTCCCGCCGGCCTGCCCAGCAGCCTATTCCCGCCGCCTCTCCCTCTTGAAGCCTCCCACCATTTGAATTTCAAATCTCTTGAGTTATTAACCTCCTTAATTGGTGCTTATGCAATTAAGCCACCCATTAAAGAGATTAAATCTAAATTCGAAATTCAAATTTGATCTCCCTCTCATTTTAAATTTTGGGAAGTTACTTAAGCTCTAATTAAATCTGAAATTAAAATTCAGATTTAATTGAATTTCTTACTTAAACTTGGGCCCCACCATCATAACTCCTAAATCTCTCTCTCTCCTCCCTATTGGGCCGGCCACTCTTAGTGGGCCTCTTTCTCCTCCCAAATGACATATGAACACCACAAATTCAGCCCAAATTTCTTCCCCCTTCACCGCCCCATTAAACCCATTTGGATTAATTTGAATCCATCAAGTTAATTCCCTCCCACCTCTATCAAAACTGAAATTCCTGCAGGAATTTCCAGTTTTTGTCTTTGGAATCTTCCCCCAAGCAACCACAACAAGTACTCAGGATAATTCTCCTCCACCACTCCGGTCACCTATCCAAGAACGACGATCTTATGCTCCTTCTTCCTTGGAGTAACCTCGCTTCTACTGTGGAGACTCTCCTTCCGCTAAAGCCTAGACTAGTTGAGCGTATGGGCTCCAAAGGTGAAAAATTCTCATTATTAAATTGTGGATTCTTGTGGCCATTGTAGTTTTACAATTATTCTTTGTGCTTCTTAAATTGTTTGGTTGATTGATCTTGCTCCACTTGCCTAAGCAAGTTAAAAATTAAGAGTTCTAAGGATCACTCTTTTATGACAATGATAATTTTATCTTGGGTTATTATGCTACAATTGCTCTCTTTAATTTCTTAAAGTAACTCCTCCATCGCATGTACGTTTCACATCAATTATCTTGTTGAATTCCTTCTTACAAATAACATCTTCTAAAAAATTCTTCCAATAATCTTTTGGTGCATTGCCTATATCTGCATCCTCAAATAACACGGGTAAACTTAATCCAAGAGCCCTCAATGTGTCTTTACTGGATATTCCTTCACTCAGAAAGGGTTAAGTGTTATTAACCTATCATAAAAAATTTATTTGCTTCAAATATACTCTGTTAATTGTATTAGAAATACTTTAGAAAAATCAATTTTAGGAAGAGATGGATGAATTAATGTAACCGTATACCTGATAAAGAAAGTATAATTATTGAAGGTGTAGTAAGTGCTCTAAGAAGATATATGATGGATATGGAATAAGAAATATAGAGGTGTGATAGGTGAAGCTCTGGTTAATTTGATTGAAGCAGATGACCTTGCAATAATGAGTATATATTTTAATAAATGAGAAAATTTATAAATACACTTTAAAATATGGTTATCTTACAAATGGACCTTTTCTTTCTAAGAAGGAATGGGGAAAAAAATCCTTTCTGGAATGGTTGAAGTGGAGGAATGCATCGGGCCTGTTGTGTAATAGAAAAATACCCCCTCAAACTTAAGGGAAAATTCTATAAGATGGAGGTGAGACTTGCATTGCTCTATGGAACAATATGTTGGCCATTAAAAGACAAGCCTAAAATTAAGTCAACTATTGTAGAGATGAGGATGCTTAGGTGGATGAGCGGCTTAACTCTTAAGAGACATAATGCAAAACGAGTATATAATTGAAAAAGTTGGAGTAACTTCAGTGGCAGATAAAATTTGAGAGAGTTGCCTTAAATGGTTTGGTCACATAAAACATCGGCCTTCCGATGATTCGGTTAGGAGAGTAGTTGTATTAGATTTTGTCTTTGTCAATAAAAGTAAATGTAGAACTAAAAAGACTTGGAAAATATTAGAAACTATATTTTTTACTAGATTTAAATTAGAATTTAACTCTTAGTAAGACACAATGGATAAAGCCTTGATATTATTATTGTTGTTGTTGTATAGTCTTAATATATTATTTCACCTTATCTTATAATCTTATTTATGACCTATGATGTTTTTATATTTTATTCTATCACTTATCCGTCTAGGATTTCTAAGCAGAATCATTTTCTAGATTATCATTAGCTTGATCTAATAATGCTTGGAACTTCATATATTAGTAATTTGTATGGATAAGTTAATCGTATTTATGGTAATATGCAAAAGTAAAATGTCTTATTTCATTTAATTCTCTTCAAATGATTTCTCGCTTACTTTTACTATGAAATTTGTGTAAAAGTGTGCTTTATCGAAGTGGATATTAGTTTGAGCATAATTATTTATTTTTTTGTGTATTTTGTCTTAATAGCGGAGCATGAGAGAATGATAGAAGCATATACTGCAATGAATGAAAAATTGCAGCAGGCGCTTGTGGAGCATGATAGTTATGAAAACACTACAAAGAAATTGATGGTAAATGACCTATTCACTCATTTTTACTTGTATCCACAATAATGGTTTCTACTTTATTTTAAAGGCTGATTTGAGGCGGCATGAGCGAGAATGTTCTATTGCGCAAAAAGAAATAAATGATCTCCAAAAGCAAGTATGTTCCTTCACAACTGATTTCCTACTCTCTTATTATGGTTCTAATGGAGGTTATTTTTTTGTTATGAACATTTATTTGAATTTAGCCCTTCTGAAAGTTAGCGGTGTTTTAAAATAGCGATCGGAACAATATATCTCCTGATTTGTCTTATGTACAATTATTACAGTTTTTTTTTTTTTTCATTTCAACTTTTTGGCACAGTTATATTATAATTCATGAAGTTAGATTTTTAATGCAGGTAACGGTTTTACTTAAGGAATGCCAAGATATTCAACTTCGCTGCGGAGGTAATCCACCGATACCGATGGAAGATACTTTGACCACTGTTTCTGCAGTTACCGGTGATCTAATTAGTGTTGACACGGTTATTTCTGAGCACATTGTTAGTTATGCTTCTTTTCAAGTTTTCATACATCTTAAACTGGAGTAACCCCTTTGTGCTCATACTTTCCTTTTCACAACTTGATGCAGTTGACTTTCAAGGACATAAATGAACTAGTTGAACAAAATGTTAAACTTCGAAGCCTTGTGCATAGACTTTCTACTGATGAGGAGAAAAAGGAAGCAGAATTGAGGGTCAGTTTTAAGCTTTTTAAACAAGTCTCTTTTTAAAAGTTAATTCCATCTGTTTGTTTAAAATATAATATTCTATGAACTCGCTCCTCTCTTTCTCCCCATTCTCTATTCATCCCTTACTCTATATTCCTTGTGTATGCACCATGGAAAACTTGATCCATTGTCATATCTTTTTTGTGAACGGAGAGTTCCTTTATAGACTCTGGAGTAGGGGAAACTGCATTGCAATGCTCTTTAAGCATGCTTGTTGTGGGGCGGGGGATATATTTTTTTTAAAGTTTTATTGCTAGGATCTTGTTTAATAAAGTCATAGTGTCGACTAATTTCTCGATACTCTCTTAGAAATGGTGTTATTTCATTTCCGCTTCCTCTTTCCATCATTTTGTTTTGATTTGCATATGTTAGTGATGAAATTTTGTTTGTTTATGTTTTGACTATCTTTCTGGTGGATGCTATTAGTATAATTTCCAAGTTGAACTTCAAAGAGTGGCTGATGACGCATCAACTAAGGTTGAGGTTGTCCTAAAAAGATCTGAGGAACAAGCAAGCATGATAGAGTCTCTTCATAGTTCAGTAAGTCTATTTTTCAATGTTCTTTTCTTAAGGCCCTTTTTGCAGTAAGAGCCAACTGGCATTCTCACTATCTTGGAAGGATAACTAAATATCGAGAATCTTTTTTGTTGCTCTAAAGGAATTCTCCTGATCTCTGTAGGTTGCGATGTATAAAAGATTGTATGAAGAGGAACATAAATTCCGGACTTCAAGCTATGCATCTACGACAGCTGTTTCAGGTATGTTTATGGTACTTATTTTAGCAGTTATCAGCTTTTGATCTGTATTTTCTAGTACTTCGAAGTTTTTTATGAAAAAGTACACTAGCAGATGTGCAGGGTGTTACATTTGTTTTGTTTTGGGTGAGGTCTTGCTTGGATACCTACAATTACTTTGTCTTTGCATTTCTAATTGGATGTCTTCGATTCTGCTGCACTTTCTATTACAGTGAGGTTGCTTATCTTCCTGTATCTTGATTTCTGAATATCTTGCTCCTTAACTTAGTTTGTTATAATTTTCTTTTTGCTTTTTTAGCTTAATCATATCTGTCTATTTGGTCAAGTTGAATTCATCATTTTTGAAGTCATCACTTATCGTAACTTCATTTTGATTTCTATTTGATTAATGCTATCAACATAATTATTTATCTAATTACATGTTGATCCAGTTCTTCTAATTAGTTTATAAGATGAATGCTTTTACCTTTTTAATTTTTTCAACCTTTTTAGCTTTAGCTGCAAATATTGTCCAATGAAATCTAAGGAATTTTATGAAGGTTGCACCAGTTTATAGTGCTAAATGAATAATAATAACGTATTGGTAGAACTGGTTTGCAATGCAACATTTTTTTTATGGTGATGATTTGGTCTTATATACTTTATGGCCATGGTGATAATAAGCAAAGGAGAACTTGACCTTGGACATCTCTGTGAGATTAATGGAGACTTTATTTTTCATAATACAGGACGATATGAGGTTACCCAACTAATCTTTTGATGAACCTTGGCATTTAAAATTTTTTCTTGGTGATGACCGATAACAGCATAGCATGGTACAACCAAACGGAGCCTTAACTTTGGTATTTACAGTATGGCACTACCAAACCAAGCCTTAATCAACTTTGTGTAGGAGAAGATTGATTACAGCACTACATAATGGGCACTAGACATCACTAAACAGAGCTTTATTCAGGTTTGGCATTTAAGAATTTGTCTTGGAGAAGACTGGCTACAGCACAGCTTGAAACTAAGGCTTCGTTTGGGACGGCTTTTTTATTTCTTCTTGAAGTAGCTTTTTAGTATAAAAATTAAAATTTTTGTATTCGAAAGCTGCTTCAAGAAGCAGTAAAGAAGCTATCCCAAACGAAGCCTAAATGCGGCCTAATCCATCTTGGCTTTTATGAATTTATCTTGATGGAGACTAATCAATTTACCAACTCATGATTATTTCCTTGTTTTATGAGGCCATCTGTAAATTTTGTAGATAATCAATTATTGATTTTCGTACCATTTTAGTCCATTTTATGCCAAGTCTTTGAAATTTGTAAATTAAATGAAATCTATTTAGCACATCAGCTCAGCTAAGAGAGTTTTGATTTTTTTGAATCAAAATTTCAGAAGACTGATAATGTTGCAGTAAGGCACTAAACAATTTCACCATTATGTAGCAGGTGCTCTTAGATATTATTCCAGGATTCTCATAGGTGCAAACTTCTATAGTTAATTATCTCTCATGATAAGAGAGAACTTTTGATTAAGGTTAGTTGTTTAATTCTAAATACTTAGTGTGTAGTAGTACCAATTTGGCTTTAGATTAAGAAATTTTACCACTGCAACTTAAAATGGATGATGAGAAATGACGACGAACTAAATTAAGATCCCATGATTCCATTATCCATTTTTGTTATGAACTATATTCTTTTAGTCAGAGGAGGTTGCCGATCGTCTAAAGGTTCCTTGTCAACGCTAATGTATTATGTCGTTCAAGTGAATCTTATAGACCTGAGGTAAATGTTTATGATGAGGTCATCGATAGCAGATTTCGGCGCGTCTATCAGAGACGACCACGGAGATCGACGGCCATGATCGCTAGCCTTTATTTTTGATTGTACTTGTACTATCAGTTTTCATGTCGTGCTTTTATTTTCGTAGTTTCCCATTTTTACCCTTGAGGGTAGTAGTTGCTTTTGTAGCCCCAAGGGGCATTTTAGACTTTTGCACTTTATTTTCTTTGGGGCCTATTTATATGGCCATTGTATCTTGTATGAGGGATTATTGAATGAATGATATTTCTTGCTTGTTCTCTTTGTGAGTGCATGGAGATCTCTATGTGAGTTCTTCAATTGGGATCTCTTAGTGAGTTCTCCACGTTTTCCCTTTTATTTTATCCAATTCCTTTTTCTTTGCAAGAAGAACTCCCCCTACATCCCCCCCCCCCCTAGAGGTTGCCGCCGACTTCCTCCCTTGAGGAGCTCCCGCCGCCGGCCACACCACCCACCTCCGCTCACCCCTTGCCGCTCCATCACCACCCGCCCCTAACCTCTCATGATGCTTTGAATTTTGAATTTTGGGCTCCAAAATTCTTCCCAAATTCATAAATTCTATATTTGGAAAGTTTGTAATTGAATCCAAATTGAATTTAAATCAAATTGGATTTCATTAAGATTCATCCTAGTCATCATGCCAAGGTTGGAAACCCCTCACCCTCTCTCCAAACCCACCTCCCTCTAGCAATCCTGCCGGCCCCCCTTATCAAGCCAGCCCATTAATTTTGCAATCAATCACCTCATGTAATTTAGGATCCTAAATTGAATGCAAATATTTTTCCCCCCAAGTTTACTAAAACTGAAATAATTTTCAGTTTTCAATCTCCTCCTTTCTCTCCTCACCGCCGGCTCCCCATTGGCTCCACTAAAATTTTTAAATAATGCCTTAATTGCATTAATTAAGAATTTCAAATCCCATTACTATTTCCCCCCAAATTCATAAAACTGAAATTGAATTCAGTTTTCCAAAAGCTCTCTTCTCTCCTCACCCTAAGTCCACCGCCGGCCTCCCCCCCTTGCTCCCAACCCGCCGGCCCCCCAACTCCCCCTTTGGAGATTCCGTCGCTGCACTCCTCTATCCCTCTTCAATGTTGAATGGAGGTTCCCGAATGGAATTTCGGTTTTGAATACGACGACCAAGGGCGAGTCGACATCCTCCGGTCTCCGTTCTTTGACGTCGGATTCGATTTCGACGATACCGTTATGGAGTATTTATCACGGATCGTACCCACCTTGATAGAGACCGTCGACGATCACTTTTCCGACTACACTTGGCTTATCGAAGGTCGATCTACCGTGCCTCCTCCGCCTCCGAAATCTTCTTCCACGACGACGTTCCTTGGCGCTTCCGTCTTAGTGGCAACCTCCATGCTAGTTTGGTCAATCTTCCGCCGTTCAACTTAGTCTTCGTAGGAAGAGAGCGCCAAAGACCTCAAAGTGTGGACAACTTGGTATTAATCGCGGGATTTTATTTACTAGCTATTGTGTTATGTTTTCTTTTGCAATTGCTTAAAGACTTGGCTTTCTTGTTGTAGTTTCTTTGCCTAGCATATTGAACACCGCGAATGATTTATAATTGACTTAACTTTGATGCATGATTAATTAATTTGAGAAGCTGAAATTTAATTCTCGTTTTAACTTCTTGTGTAACTCTCCATTGCATCACATCAGTTTATCTAAAGGGATGCATTTATGTTTAGCTTATCTTACGAAATGCATTGTATAGCTCAAGGGTTTTTAAGCTATTGATAACTTATGGGCTTTGTTTGTGATCATAATTTAATGATGTCATTTTCCTGTGAAATCACTCGGTTAGTAACCCTAGGTCATAGTTATTTACTTGTGGTACTTTTGGCATTAAAACTCCTTTTAGAGGACACATGACATGTCCGTGTAGCAAGAGGTTGTTTGAGAGTGAATATTGTGATACACTTGATAAGATGTCGACTCTTTATAACTTGAGATTACTTTTTAAATTTATCATGCGCGACAAATGATTAGGGAGGGTGGATAATTATTGCTTTAAATTTATGGCTAGAAATTTAACTTTGTAATATTTTTATGATTTTATTTGAATTTTTATATTATTGTTTGAATGTGACATTGTAATAACTTGCATTTAGATTTGGAGGTATTTTGAAAGTACCAATTGATACTTGCTTTCTGCACGATCATCATCGGGGTGACATTGAAGTCAATTAATGTTTGCAGTTTGAAAATTTAATTTTTGAGAATAAGCCCTTCGATTAAGATTTTCTATTAATGTAGCCATTTTTAGTGTTTTAAATACAGTCGGATTGAGTTTCTCACTCATGTATCATTCAATTTTACTCGAACACTTTTTGCACTATTCTTATCGATTCTAGTCCTTAAGATGGAGGATCCAAATTGAAATGTGTCTTACAACCTTGTCTTTTTGACAGGGTGGCTCACTCAAGAACATTGCACATCATATGGAGGAATTTTCTTTTAAAAAGAAAGATTTCACAATTTCGAAAGAATGATTGCTTGATTTGTCAAAGCATTTATGTGATTTTTGGAGTGGGTTGAACTTGCCCTAATATTATTTTTAGTCTACGACTCTACGTGCATTTTTAGACATTAAATTTGAGCACTTGTTCGCTTTAGCAAATGTGTGTGATGAGGACATCGCTCTGATATTCCGACATGTGTACCAGCGACGAAATCGTAGATCGACAGCTACGATTCAGAGTCTTTACTTTTGACGTATTTTTATGTTTTATTTATTTTTGCATTTTCAGTTTTCCTAGTTTATCCCTTTGGGTAGTGAGTTCTTATTGTAGCCCTGAGGGCATTTGAGTCATTTTTTTTCTTTTCTTTTTGATTGAGACCTATATATAACAGTTTTGTGCTTTGTAAGAGTTTTAATGAATGATTCAATAGAAATTTGATGTTTGTCTTCTTCATCTTGTGTGTGCACTATAGAGAAGAGAGAGCCCGTGGAGAGGGCGAGCGCAATACCCACCAGTCATTGGAAGAGTTCATGGCTTATTTCCCTTCTTCCTTGTTCTTTCTCCCCAACCATCCACCCCTACACCTCCCCCATGGCCCATCCACCAGCCGCAATCTCCTCTGGCCCCAACCGCCGTCCACTTCTACACCCCATCCAACCCCTTGATCCCTAGCTCCCTCCATCCCCACCCGTCGGCCACCCTTGATGTAGAACGGATATCGGGGGAGGGATCATTTGAAAGATTAAAATATGAATTTAATTTCAGATTTAAAAAAAAGGTGAAGTGGAAAGAAAATTTGAATTTCAAATCACCTTAATTAGGGAGGGTTTAATTGGGATTTGATGAGGGATGGGGGCCGTCTGTTACTAGGGGTGATTAGAGTTGATTAAGGGCCTTAATGGAGAGGCATTAATTAGAGAGGAGGTGAGAGAGGGGGCCGAACATATGGAGAGGGAGGAGAAGTGTCCACATACAATGTATGTGGATCGAACATTAAATGGGATTGGGGGAATTAAATATGAAATTAATTTCAGATTGAGAGTAATTGGAGGAGGCTCCCTAATGTAGAATTTATTAAATTGAAAATATTTTGAAATTCAAATTTATTTGAATTCAAAATTGAATGACTTTTCAAATTAACAAAATCTATTTAGGAAGGTAATCAAGAGGGGGGAATAGGGATGTCTAGGTTCAATGTATTTGGGTTAGGGATTAATTAACCAATCAATTTCAAAATTGATTAATTAATTGAATGAATGAAGTTTTCAAAATTAATGTAATTAATACGAATGGATTTGAAATTCAAATTAGATTAATTTGAATTTGCAATCTATCCAAATTAATGACACTTAAATAAGGAAAGAGTGAGTTTTGGAGCGATGTGGGGCTAAGGAAGGAGGTGGCTGGCGGGTGGGTGGAGCCATGGTGGATTTCGGCCAAGGGGAGGGAGGAGGAAGGGAGGGGCTATGTAGGCCGATGGTGTGGAGGTGATGGGGGTGAGAGAATTGACGCTTTGGTGGAGGGCTTGAGGAGGTGGCAGTTTAGGGAAATAAGGAAAAACAAAACAAAGAAAAAAAAATAGAACCGCGAGCCTTGGACTCTTCCGAAGACTGACTGGTGATACGATATGCCCTTCACCAAGGGACTTCAAGCCACGAGCCCGGACCCATCCCGCGGCTGGTGGAAACTACGATTCCCTCCATAGGGATTCTCACTAACGTTCTCCCAAAGAATAAAAGTGTAGAAACAATTTTTTTTATTAATAATCCATCATTCCTAATAGAAGAGACGGGATCTCTATATATAGGCCTCAAAAGAAAATAGACGACAAATTTGCCCCTTAGGCTTATATACGACAAAACTCTTAAATAAAAGGGTAAAAAGGAAAAATTGCAAAATTTAATCAAGATACAATTAATAAACTAAAATAAAACAGAGTGATCTCGGTCGCCGATCTTCAATTCTTCCGTTGAATATCTTCCACCATCGGATGTCCGCATCACCCGTCTTCCCAAGCTCCACCGCCGGCCATAAAACCCCCTTTTTCCCTTTAATGATGAATTCAATCATCATTATCACTTACCTAAAATAGCCTAAATAATTTGGGAAATAAATCTCCTTAATTTAAAATTGAATTTGATTGTTTTATCTTTTACCTAAATTAGAGAGCTCAATTAGGAAGCTCTTAATTTTCCTCCCAAAACCTCCTCCCTCTCCCTTAATGCCGCCGGCCCCTTCTATTTCCCACCTCCATTAATTTTTCCCCTTTAAGCCTTAATCCTAATTTGAATTTGAAATTAAATTTCAAATTAAATTCCCTCCCAATTTACTTAAATCTGAAATTAATTTCAGATTTATTGATAGCCCCTCACCTAAACCCTTAACTTAGCCCACAAGCTTCCCCTCCTCCTTGGCCGCCCTCTTCCTCTCCACTTATCCCTCTTGGAAAACCTAGATCTCTCATGAGTTTTGGAGCCAAGGAAAGAAGACAAACTCCTCCTTCCCTTCTACTATTGGTGCATGGCCGACCCTGAGGTTGACCACAGATTCACCTACAATGTTCAAGGAGAAATCGTCATCTTGCTCTCTCCTTTTTTTGATCCGGATTGGGACTACGAGGATTCAGTGGAAAGCTACATCAACTGCATACTCTATTACCTCGCATAGACGATTGACGAGCAATGACCCACGAGACATTGCCAAATCGTTGGCCGACCAACAACCTCCCTTCCTCCTGCTACTTCTCCGGCAAACAAGACCCTACGCATGACGTGTCTTGTGGTGGCAGCACTTGGGTTGCTCCTACCCTTTCTCCGCTAAGCCCCAACTTCAAGAGCGAAGTGAAGGAACTCATGGTGAACACTTCTTGATGTTACACAGTGGATTTTTTTTTTCATTGCCATTAGTTTTACTTTTATTTTGTTGCTACTTGCAAGTATTTTGTTAACCTCAAATTGTAATTGATTGCTATTACTTGATCTTTTGACGAAAGTTCTAAGAAATCTAACTTGTTGAAACATAAGTTATGATTAGCTGAGTTAAAGTTCAAAGTATTGTTAATTTCCAAAGGCAATCCTTGTTCACTTACATGTTTCACATCAGTGTGGAAGTTTGATTTTTGGTACTCAAGTATATTTTTCATTGCATATGCATTACACAATTGCATATTATTAGTTTTGATTGTGCACTTGTGTGATACACTTGCATGCTTGTACGATGTTTGATGCTTTTGCATAAGTGTACTAGCACGCTTCACGAGATGAGTCAAATTTAAGTTTGTTTGTATTTTAGTCCATGCAAAATTCATATTACTTAAATTTAAGAATTTTATGTATTTGTAAGAGTAATTATGTGTAATTAAATTTTGGCGATTCAACGTGCATTTTGGATGACATGTACACTTGTGGATGTGCTTACAATGTTTCACTTATCTGTTTTTTGATGCATTTGCATAATGTACTTACATGCATTTCAGTGTGCCTACACAATGTACTTCTATGCTTTTTGATTGATAGTATACTTTTATGCTTCACAATCTACTTGCGTGTTTTTGATACATTTGCATGATTTTAAAAATAGCGACACACTTCTTAGAGTAATTACATACTTTTCGAGGCATCCATGTGCTTCTTGAGGTAATTGTGTATTTTTTGTAGTAGTTTCATGCTTTTTGAGGTATAAAAATATGGTGAGATGCGTGTGCAATTTCTAGATTTCTAGAGTTTAATCATTTATGTGAACATTTATTGTTGAAATATGTGCAAATTTTAATATTGAAGTTTTAAAGAATGCCTTCTATTGGCTTGCGTGTACATTTTGTAGATCTGGTGCGTGGAAGGCTAATATGATTCTTTTCATGCATTTTAAACAATTTCATGTATTTTTATCTTAGCGAGGTTGGCCTTGTAATAATTCATTCCACCTCCCATAAATAAGTGGGGCATTACCTTGCTCATTTTCATATTCATTTGAATTCATTTGTCCATTATGTGGTTGAGAAATTCTTAGTATTTAAGAGGGTTCTTAGAGTGCGGCGATGTTCTAGTTCTTCATGTAGCCAAGTTGTGGCTTTTATTAAAAGTCCCTTATAAGTCTATTTTCAATTCTGTATTAGTGACATTTTTTTCTCATTTTGATTTTTTTCTTTCATTTTATAATATTTTATTTTTATTTTTTCTTTTTTAATTTTAGTTGCATTCATATCCATAAGTCCCTTATTTGTTATATTTTTTCAAATTTGTTGAGTCTATACATCGATAGCCTTACAACATCTCCTTCACATAAATGGCATTTATGAGGAGTCTGGGCCTACCTACTACTCCAATGAAGGTGTGCATGGTCAGTGTCAAAAGACACATTGATTGAAAATTTTAAAACATACCGTGCTAAGAAAGACGTGTAGAGTATGCTCGAGAGATATTCATAATATGTATTTTCTCTGTCATGCTTTGAAAATCGTGCACATGGCCCACTCGATGCATTGTGAGTTTTACATGAGTTTCTCTCACCGTGTTAAGAAAAATGTTCATTGTTTTTGCTAGTCATATAAAACTCATCACAATTGGGAAATTTAAGAGTTTTTAATGCTTTATGAGTTTGTACCTTTGCACTCAAGCTGGTTGATGATGATAAGGTGAGGTGGCGAGATAAAAATATAATTTTTTTCTCTTTTATTTGTTTGCCTCTTTTTTTTTTTTTTGCTTCCTTTCTTTAGTATTAGAGAGGCAAATAGAGGGCAAGAGAATTAGAGAGAAAATGAGAGGGAGAGATGGAAGGTATTTTTTGGTGTTCTCTTTGTGTAGAGAAAGAGGGGTAGAGGGGGTAGGATACAGATAAAAAGGGAGTGGGAGAGATTGAAAAGAGAACTAGCAAGAGAGTTTTTTCTTTCTCTATTTATAGAGAGAAGAGGGGGGTGATTTAGGGAGAGGAAGAGAGGGAGAGGGAGAGTGAGAGAGCCAGCAAAAGAGAGAGGAGAGAGATTTCTCTCTTTGTTTAAAAATAAAAAAAAATGAGGGAAAGAGAGAGTGATAGGAGGGTGACAGATAGATTGAGTCAGACAGAGGAGATAACAAGAAAAGGAGTGAGGTGGAGAGAGGAGGTGAGAAGAGAGAGAGTGTGTTGTCGTTAGAGTTCGATGTAGGGGTGCTGCGGTGACGAAACTCAATGATGTTAGGATATAGGTGGTGGATTGTGGCTGTGTGTGGATAGAAAAGAGGGAGTGATCGAGAGGGGAGTGCGGTTGCTGTTACAAGTTGGTCAGCAGCAGCTGGACATAGGTGGGAAGAGAAGGTAGGTGACATACAAGGAGTTTTGGTGGGTAACACTATAGTGTGTGTATGAGTTCAGATTTTAGGTATTTTAACGTGGGGCAACTAGGAGAGGGAGTGCTATAATTATTCCTCGCATTTCTTGAATTTCATGTTGTCGCCTCGCATGCGGATAAATCTTGTGTTTCACTTTTGTGCGGCAATCCTTATAATATGACTGTCTTTTTCTAGGTAAGTTCGATGTTCCATACGTGCTGGTGTAGTTCTTTTTGTGAACATGCAACATTCGAGTTACTTTTGCATGATATTGTGTCTGATGTTTGACATTTTTGTTGCATCTAATTGAATTGAATGCAAGAGATGCTTCTTTAGTGATTTGACTATTCGGAGATGTTAGCATAATTTTTTCGTGAATGAATGATGTTTGAGCGAATTCAACTGTGATTGAGGTATTTTGGGCTTTTTTTCAGGTGACATCATGTTAGTTAAGCGTCGTTCTCATAACGTTCACTCAAATTGGTTGAGAAACGCATAAGCATGTCAACAATTAAATATAAGATAATCTATGGTAAACTGGGTGCAAATGAGTGAATTTGACATTATACTTCTTTCATTTTTTCACTAAGTATTGCGTGCCTGGTTTGGAATTTGTCCTTTTTGTTTTTTTCAAGTGATATAAACAAATGAATTTCCTTTTGTAGTAAACAAGAACTTGTATTCTGAGAAGTTGCCACATTTAGTTATAATGCGGAATTTTTTGGAAATTGAGCGGCGTGATAGGCCTTGATTGCTGCAGTTTCATGACTTTTTACTGCTTTCTTATCAGACGGAGCTCTCTCAGAATTTCATTGCCTAATTGTTTTTGCCATTTAATTTTTCCAGATGAAGGCAAGAAAGAGCTCATGCTTTTATTTGAAGGTTCACAGGTGAGCTGCTAAGGGTCTGGAAAAGTGAGTGAAGGTTATCAATCTATATTCTATTTAGCCCCATTCGTTTGCCTTCTTTCAGGAAGTTTCCAAGAAAGCCTATGAGCAACTCTCTAGTCGTGCCAGAATACTGGAAGAAGATGTAGCAAGATTGAGGTATTATAACTTTTAGCCTATTATCCCTTCTCTGTCCTTCGGATTATACAATCCTTCTTGAAATATTTCTATAAATTTATGCGCTTAGTTTATTTCTACTTTCATTCTAAGCATGCAGTGTATTTTTTTTTAACGTAATTTTGGTTTCCCTTCTTTAAACATTGAGTTTGAAAATAGTTATCAAACAGGAATTAAACTAACTTGCTCATACTGATTATATAAAAAAGCAATTTTCCAACTTAGGTGGGCTTTGGATTGTCCAGTCAGCCAAGGCTAATGGAGTCTTTGATTATAATATTAGTAAAACTGTTTTGTGTTTGTGTTTGTGATGATGTGCATGGTTATATATTTTTATTGATAAACAGGTGAACTTGTCAGTAGATTGTAGAGTCGCACCTTGATACTTGTATGCATGCGTACGTGCATGAGCAACAAGGCTGTTCTTTTCTTTGTTTAGTTTATAGTTTTCAAGTTGGTTATCCAAGGAAAATGAAAACTACTTTAAGTGATTCATGCAGAGATCTTGTTTGTCTTATGAGTCAAATGGATTAGGCTGTAAACCTCTTTAGAAACTTCAAGTTATTTTTTAATCTCAGGTTATGAGATGTCCTGGAGTGAAAGTTAATTGGCATTTATGCTTTTTCTCTCTCCAAAATAATAATAATAATAATAATAATAATAATAATAATAATAATAATAATGGAGATCCTCAGATATAGGTTTGACAAACTTAGAAAGGGTTTGTCTTTAACCCTATGAAGTAAGTAAATGGATAGGGCATTATGAACTCTTCATATCCTTACGGTGACATGACATAATTGTAAAAAGTAGGGCATGCCATGCAATGATGAAGTATTATATTTATGACTGTCTTATATAAAATATATAACTTATTTTATTTTCTATTAAAGGCATCGTCCAATGAAGTATAGTTACACTGATATTGCCAGGTCACAAATCCTGGATAAGAAACGTGGAGGGTTGCGTTAGGTAGTTGACAACCAGCGTAAAACTTGATAATTATGACATGAATCCTTGAATCCTTTGTGTTAATGCTAGAGCGCTCCCTAGAAGCAACACGTTGTATGACCTAGATAAAACGAGAAGTGTGCAAGAGCCGCTGTATCAGTGCCTGTGTGCAATGTTAAATAGGCAAGAGTTTTAACATCATGGACGGATGTGGGCAAAGAAGCTAGTCCTTGAAACTTTTATATTATGGTAGAAGTTGTACTAGAAATGGTGTATGTGTTATTATAGATAAAAATTTAAAGGATAATGTTATAAAAATTGATAGATTTGGAGACAAAATTATTGCTTTGAAGATTATTATTGATGCTAAGATTATTAATATTTTAAGTGCTTATGCTCAAGTAGATTTGGATGTATGTTTAAAATAATAATTTTGGAATGACTTAGAGAAATTAAATTAAAAGATTCCTCTTAAAGAAAAAATTTTTATTGGAGGAGATGTAAATTGAGATGTTGGTAGAGAGAAAGGATTTTAAAAGTATTCATGGTGACTATAAGTTTGGAGTGACTAATGACGGTGGCAAGGCTTTATTAGATTTTGCTCTAACTTATAATTTTTAATTGCTAATACCTTATGTAAGAAAAGAGATGAACATCTTGTTACTTATAAGAATGGATATGGTAAAACTCATATTGATTATTTTCTTATAAGAAAAATGGATCGTTTAGATTGCAAAGATTGTGAAGTTATTCCGAGTGAAAGTTTATATACCCAACATCGCTTATTAGTTTTAAATTTTAAGATGAAGGGGCAAAATAGGAAAAAATTAGTAAAATGTTTTTCTAAGATTATATGGGGCCTTTTAAAAAACTCTAACAAAAATATTTTTGAAAGTAAGATTCGAGATCTTAAGATTTTGTCTGTGCATGAGAAATTAAATATTATGTGGGATAAAATAGCTAGTAATATTAAGAATATTGCAAAGGATGTACTTGAAATTTCAAAAGGAAAAGCTCCTAATATTAAAAATAGTTGATGGTGGAATCAAAATATGCAAGGAAAGTTAAAAAAATAAAAAGCTTTATTATAATAATTGGTTTAGATGTAAAGACTCTAAAAACTGGGAAAGATATAAAGAGGTTCGTAAGCTGTCTAGGATTGTAATCTGCGATGCAAAGATTTTAGATTTTAATGATTTGTATAATAGATTGGATTCTAAAGAGGGGAAAATATATATGTAGAAGTGATGTAGAACGAAAGCACCGGCTTTGCTACGGAGAGGATCTCCTCTCCAAAATCTGAAATTGTTCCTTGCAAAAGCTGAAAGAAATCTGGATTTATTCCAGCTCACAAAATCGGAAAATTTCCTTCAGATTTTTGTTCCAAAACCTGAGAAAATTCTCAGGTTTCAACCTCCCTCTCGTGCAGGACAGCAATTTAAATAAAACAACCTGAGAGAATTCTGCTTTGTGAAGAGGAAAGCTGAGAGGAAAATTCTGGAATTAATTCCAAAGAAAAAAAAACTGTGAGCTGGGAAAGAATTAAATGAGTTTCTAATCCTGAAATCAGCTTTTATGAAAGAATTAGGGATGTGAAGTACTTTCCACGTGAGAGAGAGGGGCCGGCTGAATTGTGGGGAGGAGATTAAGGGATTGATTGAAGGGTTAAATGGGGAATTAATTAGGTAGGAGAGATAGGGAGAGGATGAAGTGTGGAATCTGAAATCACGCTCAGATTTTACCTATAAGAGGGTTAGGGAAATTTGAAAACAGAGGAGGTTGGGAGGGAAAAAGGATATAAGTGTTTTAATTAATTGGATCCTTAATTGGATTCCAATTAATGGGGTTGGAGAGAGAAAGGCAAGGGGAGGAGGGGCCGGCCATGTGAGGAGGGGGTTGGATGTGTCTAGGTTCGATGTATGAGCCCGGGAAGGATTTAATTAGAGATTGTGATGGGGACATCAGATTTCGACACGTGTACCATCACCGGAGACGCCGATCAACGGCCATGATTTAGAGTCTTTATTTTTGATGTTTTATTTTATCTATGTGATTTCTATTTCATGTTTTTCCGTTTGTACCCCTATGAGGGAATTAGTGTTGGTTGTAGCCCAAGGGCAAGGTTGTCTTTATGTTTCTTTTTCATTTCCGGTTAGCCTATATAAAGGCGTTGTCATTGTATTTTGGAATATTTGTTGAATGAATGAAAATTTTTCTATGTTCTCTTTGTAAGTGCAATGAGGATCTCTTGGTGAGTTCTTCTTCGAGATCTCTTAGTGAGTTCTCTAGGTAATTGTAACCCTAACAATTTCTATCCTCCATTTTCCCTTCCTTTTCCCCTCAAGAAATTCCACACAAAGTTTCCCCTAGCCCTTGCCGCCGGCCTCCCCAAGGCTTCCCCACCGCCGGCCAAACCCACCTCCACCAGCCGCCCCTCGCCGAGGATTACTCCTCACCGGCCGAACCCCTTTTCCCCTCACCGAATTCCCATGCAAAATCTGAGAATTCTAGTTTGAGTTGTTTCCTAATTTGGAAATCCCAATTAGGAAAGTATTCATCATTTCCCAATCTCAAATTAATTTAATTTGGAATTTCAAATACGTCGCCACGTCATCAAAACCATTTTGGAAATCTATTTCCCCTCTCCTCAATCTTCTCTCTCCCTCCCAGCTATCCCGCCGGCCTTCCCCTCTCAATTGCCATTAAGGAGTTAATTACTACTTTTCCCCCCAATTTGAAATTTGAAAAGATTTTGAATCCCCAAATCCTCTCCCCACTAATGATAAAACTGAAATTAACTTCAGTTTTTTTTTCTCTCACCCCCTCCACCTCTCTCCCGCCGGCCTCATTGGCCCCCATTAAGGGAGCATTAATTCCCTCCCTTAATTTGGGGTTCCAAATCAAAATCCCAATTAAGCTTCCCTCCCAAATTTCAAAAACTGAAATCAATTTCAGTTTTGGCTTCAACCCCTCTCTCCCTCCTCCTTTGCTCCACCGCCAGGCATCCCCCTACTCCCCTACATCCCGCCGGTTCACCTCTCCCCTTCCTTGGAGAATTGTGCCGTCAACCATCCATCCTCCTCTCAAATAATGCATGGAGGTTCCCGAATGGAATTTCGGGTTTGAATACGACGACCACGGACTAGTAGACATCCTCCGATCTCCTTTCTTTGACGTCGGATTCGACTTCGACGACACCGTCGAGGAGTATTTGGCCCGGATCGTACCCACTCTAATAGAGACCGTTGACGATCACTTTTCAGTTTACACTTGGAGCATTGAAGGGCGTCGTCTTCCACCACCTCCACAACCGGCACCGACCTCTTCCTCCCTACAGATCTACGGCACCCTCGCCCTAGGAGTGGTCTCATCCATCGTGTGGTTCTTCTTCTCCCAACAAGCCTAAGCGTAGGTAAATGAGAGCGGCCTCAAGGTGAGACAATCGCTTTGTTAACCTTGGGATTCTAGTTGGCCTCTTCATTCGCTTTACGTTTATTAAAGTTGATATTTTCTTGGTCTTGCTAATTTAGGTGCAAGTGCTTGCCTAATCATAGCTAACAACTAAGATTTTCGAAAGCTTGACTTGAGAATAAGATTGAATTTTCAATTGTCATTACTTGAATAATCTTTTTGTTAAATCTCTAAATACAATACCTGGATTCACATCAGATTGGCATTAAATCTGAAATTAATTTCAGATTTAATGTAAATAGAAGGTTTCCTAAATTAAATTATTAATAGGGAAAGTTTGAAATTCAAATATAATTTGAATTCAAATGAGGCAAATTTCCAAATTAATAATGGAGTAAATTAGGAAAGTAATGAAAGAAATCCAAATGAATTTAAAATTCAAATTGATTTAAATTAAGTACTTTCCTAAAATAGGTGGACTAAATTAGGAAAGAAATTTGAATTTCAAATTAAGCCCTAATATCATGCACCACAAATTAGGAAATACAAGGAGAGAGGGGAAAGGATGAGGCCGGCGGTTAGAGAGCAATGGCCGGCGGTTTGGAGGAATTTCTGGATGGGTGGCCGGTGGCTTTTGGTGAGCTCGGCATGGAGCTTGGACCGTGAAGTTGAGGAAGGAAGAAAAGATGACAAAACAAAACAACGATAGAAGATAAAACGAAAGATGCAAAGAGAAAACCACGAACCCGGCCGTCTGTTGGTGGGTGATACGATTGCCCTTCTCCAAGGGACTCAAATCACAAGCCCGGACCCATCCTGCGGCTGGTGACAACTTCGATTCCTCTTCAATGGAATCTCACTCTTGTCCTCTCTCAAGAAGAAAAGAACACATTATGGAAAACAAATTTTTTTCATATTAATCAACCATCTATTACAATAGCTAAAGGCCCTATATATAGGCCACAACATGAGAAAATAAAAAATTACAAAATTGCCCCTTGGGCCAAAACACTCACATAAACTATCCTAGGGGTAAAATAGGAAATACATAAAACAAGAGCTAAAAATTCAGAAAATAATACATAAATGAAAATTTAAACAATGGCCGTCGATTTACGACGCCGCCTGTGATAGATGCGCCAAATCTTCGTATTGATGTCCGCATCAAGATGTTAGCCAAACAAAGAGATAAGAGTAGGAAGGATTTAGTTCAAGTGAAGTGCATTAATGATGAAGATCTAAAGATGAAAAAGTGTTTTTTTTAGAAGAGGATATTCAACAAAGGTAGATGAGATATTTTGTTGAGCTTTTCATTGAAGATTGTGATAATATGACTAACTTTAGTGATCTTAAAACTCCAAATGAAAATAGAGATATTTATTTTTATGGGCATACTAGTAAAACTGAAGTTAGAGAGGTTTTAAACAAAATAAAGTGTTGAAAAACTAGTGGACCTGATGATATATTCTAATAGAGGTGTGGAAATGCTTATGAAATAAAATAATTTCTTGGCTTTCTAAACTTTTTAATATTATTTTGAAGACTAAAAAGATTCAAGATTAGTGGAGACTGAGTGTGTTGATTCCTATATTTAAGAATACGATGCACAAGATTAGGCGAATTATAGAGGAATTAAGTTGATGTGTCATACTTTAAAACTTTGGGAGCTAGTAATGGAGCATAGTTTGCGGTGTGAAACTAATGTTTCTCAAAATCAATTTGGATTAATGCCTGGTGGGTCTACTATGGAAGCTATTCATTTATTGATAGGGTTGATGGAGAAGTTTAGAGAGACTAAGGAGGATCTGCATATGATATTTAATGATTTAGAGAAAACATATGATAAAGTTTCAAGAGAAGTGCTATGGAGAGTTCTAGGAAAGAATGAGGTTAATAATGCTTATAGTCAAGTCATTATGGATATGTGTGCAGGAGTTGTTACTTGTTTTCAAACACAAAGTGGTTTGACCAAGTATTTTCCTGTTTCAATTGGATTACATCAAGGATCAGCCTTAAGCCCTTATCGTTTTGCTTTAGTCTTAGATATTCTTACCAAACATTTGCAAGAGGATGTACCTTGGTGTATGTTTTTGTTGATTATATTCTTCTTGTTGATAAAACTAGAGATGGAGTTGAAGGTAAACTCGAATTATGAAGGTCAACCTTAGAGTCTAAAGGTTTTTGTTTCAGTGGATCTAAAACCGAATACATGGAGTGTAATTTTAGTAGTAATAGTTCTAGTGGGGGGTTTGTGAGTTTGTGCGATCAAGTCATTGATAAGTGTGCTTGTTTTAGATATCTGGAGTCTATTATTCATAGTGATGATTAAATAGATGGGGATATTAGTAGAATTCATGTTGGATTGTTGAAGTGAAGGAATGCTTTGGGTTTGTTGTGTGATGGAAAAGTTCCACTCAGTCTTAAAAGAAAATTTATAAGATGGTGGTGAGACTTGCAATGCTTTATGGCGCAGAATGTTGGCCTTAAAAGAGAAGCATAATGTTAAGGTAAATGTTGCTGAGATGAGGATGCTCAGGTGTGTGGGTGGACTTACTCTTAGAGAAAGGATATGAAACGAGCTTAGATGGTTTGGTCATGTAAAGCTTCAGCCTTCTGATGATCCTGTTAGGAGAGTATATGTATTAGATTTGACCAATGTTAAGAAAGGAGAGGCAGTCCTAAAAAGACTTGGTTAAAAAATATTAGAAATGACATTTCTTTATTAGATTTAAATGCGAATTTGATTCTTAACAAGTCATAATGGAGAAAAAGGATTTATGCAGCCGACCCCACGTAGTGGGATAAAGGCTTGATGTTGTTTTTGTTGTATAAGAAACATAACAATAATAAAGGAAATAAATACTATTAATACTAAAAAAATCTTTTGGAGATGTGTCTGTGTTTGACAAGATGGAAGGAATTTGGAGATGTCTTTCTAGCTTTTAGCTTGCTTCCATGTGTAGAAATTCTTAATAACCCTTCTCTGGCTCCTCCAAGCAACATTCGTTCTCTGGTTCTTCACTTGAGTGCCTGACCCAATGCAAGTTAGTTTGTTGATCCATGTGCTCATGCATGTTTTTGGCAAAAACCCAATGCAAGTTAGTTTGTATGCATTGGGGGTGTGTTCTTTGCACATATGTGTGGTGCACCTTGTTTTAAATAAAAGTTCTACTATTTGTATGACCATGCGTTCCTTTATGAAGGCTTGTGCCCATTGATTTTGTTAGAAAGTATAGGAGGAGAATATAGGTGTTGGAGTGACTATGATACATGACCGCATTTGTGATGTATTGTGGGGGGGAAAGGTGGTGGGAGCTGGGGTGCAAAGTAGGTGGGCAGCAATTGTGATTGCAGTTTTGGAGATGATGGAGAGAGAGTTATGTGGTGGTGGTAGTGGACAACTAGGGATAATTCTAACCCTGCTTTGTTACCTTGTTAGAGTTGAAGTCATGAAAAATAAAGAGGAGCTCACTGGACATATGTAACTTGGAACGATTCTCATACTCAATTTAAATCTAATATTATCCAACAAAAGATAAATGTACTTAATATAATAAATTAAATAAAAAAATCAAAGAAATTAAACTATGAAGAGAAATATATAAAAAGCTTCAAAATGGTTTTGTTTCAATTTTGTTATGATCTAGTTTGATTCATTCTAATTGGCTAATGGCAAGTTGGGCTTTTACAAATGATTTGTCCTGGTTATAGTGGCCTAAATTGCATCAACTTCACTGGAGTGCAAAGAACTCTACTCGAGAGATTAAATATCCATATAGTCATACAAGAGATTAGGGATAACCTCTTTAGTTCATCCTTGGTCATTGAAGTATCATAAATGAGATCTGTAGTCTTACTGATGTAAAACGCACGAGCAAGGTTGACTAGATTAAGGAAATTGCACGCTTAATTTTAGGAGCCACAATAATTATATCATTTATATTGATTTTAAATGACAAGATAAAATACAAGAGCGGTAAAGCAAGCTTAGGCTAAATTACATGCATATGAGTTAAGATCGTAAAATAGCCAATTTAATCTAACATTGCATACATGAATGATTTTCAACAATAAATTCCAATGCTAACAATAAGATTAGGCACTAAGCAATAATCCCTCACTCAACTCTTTAGTTATCTAAGCTTTAGCGGGGAAGAGTTAGCATGATCGTTGTGAATCAAAATATAACCACGATTGAGATAAGTGAATTGGGGGAAGAGTTTACCCAAAGAAGGAGAGTTACGATGTTCCGGTGTGGTCGATTATGAGCTTGGGGAAGAGCGGACAACGATTTCAGGATTGGAAGCCTTCATGATGGGGATCAGAGACCCTTCTGGACAGCGGGCAAGCCATATAAGGTCACCAAAATGGCTGAACAGCAGCTAGGGACGTCTTAGACAGCAGCAATGAAGGTCGGGACAGCCATTTGACACATGAAATGATTCTGAAAAGCAACTTTGCAGACCTGGACAGCAGTTCCAGCACTTGAAAATTCTGGACAGCAAAGTTTATGGCTTGGTTTGGCCGTGGGTGGGAAGGGGAAAGGTGGACCGTATTAGGAGAGGGTGAAGTAGAGAGGCCTAGGTTAAAAATCTGAAGTTAATTCTCGAATTTAGAGGAAGGGAAACTTTAATTTGAAATTTAAATTAATTCCCAATTGATGACTTGATTGGGGCGGCATCCAAGAGAGGTTTAATGGGGATTTAATGAGGGTCTAGGTGGCAAATTGAAGAGAGAAAGGTGCTAGAGAGGAGGCCGGCCACATAGGATGAAGTTTGAGGTGTTTTCATTTAATGCGTGGGCCCGAGAAGGATTTACTTGAGGATTGTCATTAATTCTGAAATTGATTTCAGATTTTATTGTATTTAGGAGGTTTCCTAATATACATTATTAATATGGAAAGCATTAGAATTCTAATTTGAATTTGAATCTAAATGAAACAACTTTCCAAATTAATAGGGACGTAATTGATGCATTCATGTTTAATCTATTTTTATTTTGATGTAATTGAACAATATATAGTTGTGTTTTTTTTTTTAGCTATCCAATGATGGTGGGCCTCCAATGATCATGGTAGGAATGTGCTTGGCATGGAGAACCATGGGTTTGCTGGTTTTTTGGGTCCACTTCATCCTTGGGCTTCTTGCTGTTCACGGTTTGCAGCTTGTTGTGCTCTCGGGTTGATCTTGGCTGCTTGGTGATGAGCTGAAATTTTTGGTTACTACTTGGTGTTAGCTCATAAATGCTTGAGCTGAAGTTTAGCTCGATGATAGGTGATTAAATGCACTTCCTAGCTCATTAAATCATGAAGGTATGCTTTTAGTTCAAGCTCATTATTGAAGGATTTATTGGAGTGGACTTGTGTCTCTTCTCCTTTCTTTTGTCTTCTCGGTTTCCTCCTGAGGGTTTCTTATCTCTTGGAAAAGCTTGAGAGCTTGTTCCACCCCCTTGCTTCCTCTCTATTTCGTCTCGGCTTCTTACCTCGTCTTCTCTACGCAAGTTCCACTCCACCTGTATCCTTCTTGTTGAGCTTTGGAAGTGTTTGTTGGCTGAATTTTGGAGACATTTGCTGGAGGAGTTTGATAGGGCGTTCGACTCAGATTGCAGTGGTGGACCCTTGGTTTGCAAGCCTAAGAACAATTTTTATATTTTCCTACATTCGTTGCATGTGAGGAAACTTGCTGGACGAGTTTACTGAGGATAGCGTTTTTTATTTTTTTTCTTTTGTTTCATTTGATCGCACTTCTCGTTTATCTGTCGGGTTTATGTTTTTTTAGATGATTGCTACTATTTGAATCGAGTTTGGTTTATGTTTGTCTGGGTGTTCTCCAATTGGTCTCTTCTTTCTAGTCTTTGCACGCATCAGTAATTTAGGAAAGTAATTAAGGGTGATTTTGAAATTTGAAATTCAAAATCCATGGGTTGGGGATTGATGGCCGGCGGTTGGTGGGGCTTGGGGGAGGCCAGCGGGGAGGGCTAGTTGGGGATTCGGTGGTGGTCGGGTGGGGGGCAGGTCGGCGGCACAAGGAGAGGCGGTTTGGGTGGGGTTTGATTTCGGGAGGAGGGAAGGGGATGGGGTTTTGGGAGGACGGCGAGTAGGGGCTAGGAGGGATATGAAAGTAGAAAAGAAAAATGAGAAGAGAAAAGAATGGAGCCGCGAACATTGGAATCCACCAAGATTGACGGGTATTGCTCTCACCCACTTAGGGTTGCTCCTCTCAAGAACTCACCAAGAGATCATGCAAGAAAGTGAAAATTTTCATTCATAAGCATCATTAACCCTCAAGGAAGGAGGGGAGGGCTTTAAATAGCCAATACAATGTGACAAATAAACTAAAATGCCCCTTGGGCTTACACATGACTAAACCCTCAAGTAAGGGCAAAAGTGGAAAAGACATCAAAATCGTAAACAAAACTAATACATCAAATAATGAAAAATGAACATAGAACAAAGTAGAGAGGATGTCCTCATCACTTACCTAACTTGAAACTTATGCTCAATATATTTTTTCCAAGTATCACTTCATCTGACACTTTCAACATCTAGTTGATAGGCATAACTGCAATTATGGGATCTATAGGCACAATAATTATTAGAAAAATATCTCATTTAAAATAATGAATAGGAAATTCTTGAGATTCAAACGTTATTCGATTAGTCAATATTTCTTAAATGCTAGAATAAGACTAATAAACATATTAGAAGACAAGACCAAAGCATATGCCTGATAATTGATTTTTTATAAATTTTTGAAGAACCACAGATGAGGGCATCGAAGATCAACGGTTACGATCGTGTCTATTTATTTTGATGTATTTGTTATTTGTACTTTTCTATTTCTACCGTCACTTGAGGGCTTTGTTTTATGTTTGCCCTAGGGGTAATTTTGTCTTTTTATTTTCCTTCATGTATTTGGCTATTTAAGCCCTCCCCTTCCTCTTGGAAAGGGATGATGATTATTATAAAATTCTTCTCTTTGTGTTCTTTTTGTGAGTTCATAGTTTCTTGATCTCTTGGTGAGTTCAATTCTTTTAGATCTCTGTGTGAGTTCTAAGGAAAGCCCAAGGTGAGCGCAAAAGCAATACCCGCCAGTCGTCGGAAGAGTCATCGACTCGTGGTTTATTTTTATCTTATTGTTTTCTTCTCCAAATCTCGTTTTCCTCCTCCCCACGCCAAGCCCTACCCGAGATCCCATCATCCACCAAGTTACCCATTAGCTTCCTCCACCACAACCCAAGCTCCATCAAGAAATCCCCAAACCGGATGGCAAGCCCCTCTTCCTCCTTTGGCCGCCGGCCACCACCTTGCTCCAAGCCATGATGAAGATGTCAATCATCATAATGGCTCCTTGATTGTGGCCTAGCAATAAATAAAGGAGTTATCGATTTTGAATTTCAAATTTGAAATTCAAACTTTCCATATTTGCAAAATTCCTAAGAAGGAAAGTTTTTGAATTGATCCAATCCAAATTTCATGACATGTGGAATTATTAATTTTTCATCCTAGGTGGCATCGACTCAATTGGAAAGCGCTTAATCCCTCCCTAATCTCCCTCTCCCCTCTCAGCATGCCGTCGGCCCCCATGAGGGATTTCCCCCCCCCCCTTGATTGCTCCTTTAATGCCCCATCCTATTTGAAATTGAAATTAATTTCAAATAATTTTTCTCTCCTAAAATTTCAAATTCTGAAATTTATTTCAGGATTGTGAATTAATTCCCTCCTCTTCCCTCTCTAAGCCGCCGGCCTTGCTTGGGATTAATTCCATTAAATGCCACTTTATGGCATTGATCACATGAGTTGGGGATTCAAAATTCAAAACCTAACTCCAAAAACCTGCAGTAAATTGCTGTCCAGCAATTTTCCAAGTAGAAACTGTTGTCCGGGAAGCTCCAACCAGCCATAGTTCTGCCAGGTTTTGCTCTTGTTTGCTGACCCGCATTCCACGCATCGTCCCTGAGAGTTTTGCAACCCTGTTTTTTGGTCCAGCTGAGTGGTGAAGTCCTGAGTGCCGTCTACTACCCAAGGGTTGTCAAAGTGCTGTCCCAAACAGCCAGAAAATTCGTGGTGCCGTCCATCCCTACCCAAACACTCAAACGACCACGTCGGAGCTCCGCATTTGTCTCCCCTTGGTAAACTTTTCTTCCTACGTTTATATCTTCCTAATTCACCCTTCAAGTGTGGTTATATTTGGAGTCACAAAGCTCATGTCAATCTCTTCACCGCTAAAGCCTAGTAATTAGAAGAGTTGTGTGAGGGATCTTTCATATCCTAATCTTATTATTAGTATTGGAATTTATTGTTGGAACAATCCATGTATGCAATGTTGGATTACGATGGCTATCTTTTGAACTTAACTTATATGCATGTGAATTAACCTAAGCTTAGTACCACTTAATATTTATCTTATCGTTCAATTCCGCATAAGATCTTACTTATTATGGCCTCTAAATCTAAGCGTGCAAACGTCATTAAGCAAATCATTTTCGCATGGATTGTTTCACATCATCTTGGTATCAGAGACAGGTTGGCATGCATGACATGTTAGAAAAACATCTTTGGGGTCTATCCGTTCATTCTAGCTTTAAAATTGCATGCATATCATTGCGTAGTTTCAATTTACTCACTGTTTTAACTGCTGTCCATGCATTTCCTGCACACTTTCTTCAGCGTTTAAGCCACTCTAGCTAGTATCTTAGTGCTGCCTTTAAACCCATAACGATAATAAGTGTTTAGGACAACTACACCTTTAATATAAGCTGCTGTCCTCACTGTTCCAGCAACTTTTATACACCATTTAGTGAGCTTAAAGTCATGTCTAGGTGCTGTCCTCACCTTAGTGGTATCCCTATAACATCTAGACGACCTAGACCATTGTGTAGTTTGCTGTCCTGATTTTTCCTGCTGCTGTTGGGGCCTTTTTGTGAGAAATTCAGTGTATTTAGGTGCTGACCACACTCTAGAAACTTTCCTAAATACTTAGACAACTTTATGTCATGCTGTAGTTTGCTGTCCGCATCATTCCTGCGCGCATCTAGTGAACTGTAGGCTAGTTTCTTAAGTGTATTAGGTGCTGTCCTCAACCTAACAACCTCCCTAAGTGCCTAGGTTACTTAACCCACTAGTGTAGCTTGCTGCCGGAACATTTTTTGCACCTTGTAGTGAGTCTAAGTGAGCCTAACTTAGTGTCTAAATGACGTCCCTTACACCCAATCGTCTTTGAGTGTCACTTGACGCTTCCCAATGGACCCGATAAGACTCCAAAAGAGTTTAGATGACATCGTTAACCTAGTGGGCAATATGACTAGAATTATGTTGGAGAAACCAGTTGACTATCTCCACTCTAATTACATGCCCCACTCAGCTTATCACCCGAGACCTGAGCCTAGGCCTCCACGACCTCACTTAGAGTCACCTTATCGTCTGTCTACCTTTGATGGTTCTTTGGACGTTTACTGCTTTATGGAATGGGTTAGACAACTAGATGACTATTTTGAATCATGTCATATCCCCGAGTCCCACCAGATGAGCATCGTTAAGTCTCACCTTAAAGGTCGAGCTCTTCAATTTTGGATAAAATTGGAAGATCATAAAGAGTCTCGCGGTGAGTACCTTACTTGGAAAGACATGAGACGAGAATTTAATTTGAAATACCGACCAACGTTTAAAATTGCGCAATAAAAGGCTCGCCTTAAGGCGCTCCTCAGCGCAATTTCGTCCAATTAAGCCTCAAAGTCTACGCAATAAGTTTAGTTTAAGAGGCTTACACCTCAAGTCTACTGAGGCGCGCCATAAGGCGCGCCTCGCCTCATATATTTAAGGCGTCGCCTTTTTAAAATTTAACCTAATTTTTTTTTCAGTTCGGACCCCCAGTTGCCGACGTGGCGCGCCTAGTGAAATGTCGACGTGGCATCAACATTTAACTCCTTGTAAAGGTCGAATGGCGAAGTCGACGTTTCGATTTTCAAGTTACAGTAAACTTTCAAACTTTCAAGCATTCACCCGGAGGAATTTCATGCATTCTTCACTCAGTTTCTTCTAAGATGGCGTCACCCCCAAAGAAAAAGATAACTTAATGCCATGTTTTCTGTTTCGTAATGCGTATTTTATGGTTATGCTATGCGTTGGCGTTCAAGGCTCTGAAGATCTTCCGATTTTATGCTTATTCTATGCGTATGCATGGCTTCTCGAAACTTTTTAAATGTTTGATACTGTGATGCCTTCGTGTTTTCTCTGTATTTAAGGTTTATGATAAATTTATGTTGAAATTTGAAAAATAAAACTTAAAAAAATTTTAACCATCGAGTAAATATGCGTAGGCTGTGCTTACGCAATGCGTCTTTTGTGCGTACTCTATGCGTACACGTTGCTTACTCCGTGCTTATACTCTGCTTACTTTATGCGTGCGTATAATTTGCTGTATGTTTCCTGCACTGTGCGTGTGATGTGCGTAATATATGCGTATGTTATGCGTACACTGTGCATGACCGTTGCTTATATTTTGCGTATGTTGTGAGTTTTTTGTGCGTATCTCATTTACTTATTTTTAATCTATCATTTTCTACAATTTTCAGATATATGTTCGTCCAATTACCTATAGATGCTATGTTTCTTCGTTTCGAACAATCTGTGATAACTTTGCTCGGCAAATTACTCCTGAAGTCAAGGACACATTGAAACATTTAAAGATGATACAGTTTTTGGAATTTCCTGGGTTTGAGCAAAATGTCCCTCTTATTTATGAGCTGATCTCAAGGTGGGACATTTCAAAACAATGCTTTGTTATAAAAGGTCAACCCATTCCTTTCACTACTGATGAAGTGACCCTTCTTACTGGTCTGCCAAATAAAGGAGAAGAAATATCCCGACATTCCTTAGCATATACTTCAGTTACATCAACGGAAATAAGGAATGACATGATGGAGTTGAACAAGCAAACCCCCCCGGAGACTATGTTAAGAACGTTTATCATGTATTTATGTTCAAATTTATTTTTTCAACTTAACAACTTCAAAACCCCTCGGTTGATTCAAAGAACAGCAAATAATCTAGATATTTTTTTGTCAATAAACTGGGCTAGTTCAATTAGGGAGTTTTTAGTTGGAGAGTTTAATAAGGCATCATCCAAGATTTCAAATAAGAAGCCAGCAGGTTACATCAACGGTTTTGTACCTCTGCTAATTGTGAGTGCTAACTGCTAACTGCTAAATTCATTCAAAATTTTATTGGCTCAATGTGAGTGTTAAAATTTTCTTTCATTTTATGCAGATTTGGTTCCTGGAGCATACTATTATTCATGCTCCTATGTATGCTGACAAAAAGCCCCGTTTTCTTCGATGGGCCGATGATATTGTATATACTACAGAGGTGATCACTAACTTATTTGCTAATATAAGGAAAAGTCAGATTTGTAATGTCCTACAGGCAGTTTTCTAGGAAGAAATGGATATGGTTAATGTCGAGAAATATCCACCAGACTGCTCTACATCCCCTGATTCCCCTCATGACATATCCTCCCATCAAAACAACCCCCCCAATCTCCCCATCATACCCCACCTCCTCAACAAGACCCCCACCAATCTTCTCAGCAACCACATTTAAGTTTTTTTGCTGAAGCACTTCAGTCTCTACAAGAAACAATAATGAAATCCTGCCAAGAAACATGCACAAAACTTTTTCGAGAATTTGAAGACAGGCTGAGCACAAAGTTTGAAGATCTTACTGAGAGAGTTGGAGTTATTGAGGTCAAGCTCAATAATTACATTGATCAGAGCAAAGTAGTTCCTCAGAAAAGATCTGTTAGCTACTCTTCATCTTCCAATAAGAGACAGAGATCAGATATCCCACCCCACAACCCCAATGAACCAAATGAGCCAATCCCACCAAAAGATCCAATCCCACCAAAAGATCCAATTCCAACAAATGAGCCAGTCCCAGCAGAAATGCAACTTATTCCATATACAAATCCAAATGAACCAATACCAGTAGATAACATTCAAATAAAACCTGTAACTTATGTTTATGTAGCTGAAATAAAAAATTACAAAGGTCTGATGTGTTTGACTTTTGAGAAGAGAAATTTTGTGCTAGAATGTTTGAAAAAGTTCTCTAAAAGGTAAAAAATTGCAACTTTATTTTTCTTTGAAGATCTTTATGCGTATGATATGCGTGTGGTATGCGTATGATATGCGTGTGTTATGCTTATGATATGTGTGTGGTATGCGTATGATATGCGTGTGTTATGCGTATGATATGCGTGGGTTATGCTTATGAAATGCATATTTAATGTTTTTTTTTGCAGGGGCGATAGTATCGTGTTTGTTATTAACATTCTTATTTCCAGATCTGAGATTGATGAGTTATTAAGCGACAGTTATTTAAGCAATGAACATGTAGATATTTTTGTCTATCTCTTAGATGAGAAGTGTAACCTTATGCCAGACAAGTACCATAAGTTTCTATACATCTCTCCAATCTATTGGGTTAGTAACTTAGTATTTAATTTATCAGTTTAACTATTGGATTAGTAACTTAGTATCCATTCTTAGTTCTTACATTTACTACTTGCACTTACAGAATAACAAAGGAAGGGAAAAATTGTCCAAATTGCAAATCGACCATATAACCGAGTTTTCTGTTACTTCAAATGATATTTTATTACAACCAATCATTGAATCCGATCACATTACTCTTCTGGTTGGTTTGCTGAAAGAACATAAGTGAAAATTTTATGACTCATTGATCCACCGCGTCAAAGAGCATAGGCTTGTTGTTCCAAAAATCGTAAGTGTTAGTCTGTTAGATACTTAGATGAACATGAACTCTTCAATTTTTAAAAAATTTACATAACTAATCCTTGCTCTACGTATATTTCAGCTTAAAGCCCTATATTCTGACACGAAAGGAGCTTTTGATAGTGATATCAGAAAATGGAAGCTTTCTACCATTAAAGGTATACCAAAATAGGAGAACTCTTTTGATTGTGGAATGTATGTCTGTAAATATATGGAAAGAATAAGTCTTGAAGGCAACACTGATTGGACTGATAGTACAAATTGGCAACGAGACATGTCAAAGTATAGGGCAGAATTTGTATATGAAATATTTTGTAAAACGTTGCCAAAATAACAGTTTTTCATTCTGTGTATAAATGTTTCTGTGTATAAATATTTTTTATTCTGATTCTGTGTATAAATGTTTATTTAAACATAGTACGCACAACGAACGCGTAAAATACGCATAATGAACTCGCAACATACGCATTACGAACGCATAGAGTACGCATAACGCACGCATTATACACGCACACATAAGCAGTAAATTTTATTTATAAAATTCTATTATATATTTTATGAGCCTTTAGACAGGTATGGTTTGGAGGATAAGAGGGTAGGTTGATTTTTTATGAGCCTTTATTACTTACTATTGCTCAACATTCATATTTCCACTATATAATACGAGACCACTTGAAGAAAATGTTAACTCATAATGTAACCACTAAAGAATATATCTTTCAATTATGTGTATAAATGTTATTTACATTGGTTTGAGTAAAAAATTACATATTAAATGATAATACGCATAAATTAAACATAGTTCGCACAACGAACGCATAAAATACGCATAATGAACTCACAACGTACGCATTACGAACGCATAGAATACGCATAACGCACGCATGATACACGCACACATAAGCAGTAAATTTTATTTATAAAATTCTATTATATATTTTATGAGCCTTTAGACAGGTATGGTTGGGAGGATAAGAGGGTAGGTTGATTTTTTATGAGTCTTTATTACTTACTATTGCTCAACATTCATATTTCTACTATATAATGCGAGACCACTTGAAGAAAATGTTAACTCATGATGTAACCACTAAAGAATATATATTTCAATTCTGTGTATAAATGTTATTTACATTGGTTTGAGTAAAAAATTACATATTAAATGATAACACGCATAAATTAAACATAGTACGCACAACGAACGCATAAAATACGCATAACGAACTCACAACGTACGCATTAAGTACGCATAGAATACGCATAACGCACGCATGATGCACGCACATATAAGAAGTAAATTTTATTTTTAAAATTCTATTAAATATTTTAATTAATATATATCTTTGTTTGTAAGTTACTTACATTAAAATGATAAAGAAATAAGGAATATGATGTTTGAAAGATTGTGTTTAGCAATTGCGTTCAAATATTAGTGTTTGAATTTCTTATTTGTTTTAAAGCAAAAAAAAAATTTATAAATGATTTTGAAACGTTTTTTAAATAATACGCACAACAAACACATAAAATACGCAGTAAGTACGCATAATACACGCACAAAAAAAATACAAATTACGCATATAGTACTCATAAAACACGCACACATTCTATTAAAGGTTTTTGGTTACTTATATTTAGTATGGAGTATGGACTGAGGGGCCGTGACATGACTATTAATTTTCGTTAGCTGTGGACTGACGGGTGACAGATGTGGTTGGGAGGGTGGGTTGAATTTTTATGAGTAATTATTTACAATTTAGTACTTACTATTGCTCAACATTAAATTTTTCACTATAAAATGCGGGAACGCTAGCCTTATGGTAACGCATGGTTTTTTCAAACAGAAGTAATGCAGGCTTGACAGAAGGTTTGATTTTATTACGCCTTGCCTTCTTTTATGCCTGCATTACCTCTGATTGACAATCATATGTAAACATCAAAACAAGCTTCTCTTGTAATTATTTTGGTTTAATATTTTTAATAGAATGATTGATGTATTGTCCAATATAAATCATCTTTGACAACCAAGCCTTCCATTCATTACTACGATACTTATCCTCCTCCCATGAAATTGATGCCAATAACTTGTAAACATAAACATCTCTATCCTGACCAGGTTTATGTTAACAAGTTATTGGCATCAGGAACATGGGAGGAGGATAAGTATCGCAGTGATGAAGGGAAGGCTTGGTTGTCAAGATGATTTATATTGGACAATACATCAATCATAATTCCTGTAGGAAAGTTGATGTTGTTGTCTTGTTGAAGATGTACAATGAAATTAAAATTGGAAGATTCTAATTTAATTACTGAGATGAATTCGGGTAACTCGGAGTTAACTGTGGATAGTTCTGATGGCGACTTAGCTAATCTCAAGTTGAATGTAAGTCAATCGAATTTGTCACATGATTCAAGTGAAACGGAACCTACGGATCTTAGGATTGAAACCAAACCTGATTTTACTTTGGAAGACAATACTTTGAGTCTGAAAGTTTTCGAGCCTAATTTGTACCAGAAGTCATCTTTTGACTTGTTAGAGCCTATTTTTGGAGTTGCCCCTATGGATTTACCTTTGAAAGAGCTTGTCCTTCCTGATTGGGCTTACCACATCACTCCGCCTACCGACTGGAATGAGAATATTAACCCACACTTTCATGTTGGACCCACATCTACTCTGGACACGATACCCCGACTTTTGAGTCCCATACCTGCTGGTGATTCTTTGGGCTATGTTATTATGGTAGAGAGTGATGACCCCTCGTCCTATCATACTCCTGATTCTTACATGGTGCCCGCTACATCCTTGTCTTTCCCTGTTAAGAACCTTCCCTCTCCTAGTTGGCCGACCTTACTAATTTACCTTACTACCCCTGGGAGACTGTCTGTGACCCGAGCTAGGATGCCCTATGGAGATGCCCTTTTAGCTAAGGATGTCTTCATTGCTCCCCCTACACCCGTTCCATTAGATCGAACACTTTAAAACCACTCTTTTGTGACTTGTCCACTTTTCTAGCTGTGTTCGTGTGAGTTAGTATGTTGTGTGAGTGTAGTAGTCTGTTGTCTTCCTATTTTGTCTGTTGTTTTAAACTTTTGTAAGCTCATGAGTCTTGTCATTCATCTTGCACACCCGATCTCTTGCATTTGCATCTGCATTTCACCTTCAGGAGTTACTCATCGAAATTAAAAGGAAAATTGAACAAAATAACATCCATCCTAAAATTATTGTTGATAACAAAAGGTGGTCCAAAGAATTCAAAGTTGGAGACTTTGTGATGGTACGGAAGCTGCATGCTCGAAACACCGAACATTTTAAGGAAATCTCAAAGGTTAATAGTAATGCCTACGTACTGGACCTCTCTTGAGGCTTTAACATGAATCCTACATTTAATATAGAAGACCTGGTAGCCTTTGAAGGACCCGAATCTTAACCCCAACATCCACTCCTTAAATTAGCTTTGTGTGACCCCACCTGGTGAGATCCCCCCAGCCTAGCTCCACTCCCCAACTTACCCTACTTACCTATAGCGGAGAAGGTCGAAGCAATATTAGATGATGAGGTCATTTCCCCAAAGGAAAGTGGGTGCTAAAGATACCGAGTTCCTTGGAAAGGGACGCCGGAGTTAGAGTATACTTGGATTGACAGGGATGAGCTACAAAGCCTAGACCCAGATCTCCTAGAGTTGTACGAGGGCTCCATAGATATCTACTCGACGGGGTCGAGTTTTCTCCCACCTGGGGAGAATGATGAGGACATCGTCAGCATTTTCGACGCCGGAGATCGATGGTTACGAGCATGAGTTGTATTTTCATTATTTTATGTAGTAGTTTATTTTTATTTTATGTTTTTTCCGTTTTTGCCCTTATGGGTATTTGGTCACTATTGTAGCCCAAGGGGCATTTTAGTCTTTTGTTTTCTTTGTCATTGTGAGGCCTATTTATATGGCCCTTCTCTTGTAATAGTTTAGTTTTTGATGAAATGAAAATTTATTCTTGTTCTCTTAGTGAGTTCATCTTCTCCCACGATCTCTTAGTGAGTTCGCCGGAGGAAACTAGATCTCTTAGTGAGTTCTAGTTCGCCGGAGAAGACTAGATCTCTTTGTGAGTTCTAGTTTTCAAATTATCTCATCTTGTGGAAAATCAACGTGGAGACAATCGAGGTTAGTAAACCCGTAGTCGTCGAAGCCTTGAAATCTCCATTTCTTCCTCTTTTCCCTTGCCCTTGCCGCCGTCCAAATCAAGAAGCAAAGCCACCGGCCACCTTGTGTTTTCCCCCCTGTTTTTGCCGGCCATAAATTCTGCAGCCGCCGGCCAGCCTCCCACCGGCCAGCAGCCGGCCACCCGCCGGCCAGCCACCCGCCGGCCTGCCTCCCGCCGGCCTGCCCAGCCGCCTATTCCCCTCCCCCTTAATTACTTTCCTAATCAAGCTCCAACAAATTTGGAAAGTAAATTAAGAGGAGTTACATTTGTTTTGAAATTCAAATTTCAAATCCCTCCTCTTTCATACTAGCTTGGGAGTTACTTAATTTAAATTAATTCTGAAATTAAACTCAGAATTTTAATTATATTAAGTTAATCCCATGTGGTCCCCACCTACTCAAAACATCAAGCCACATCACCCTCTTTACATGGCCGGCCCCCTCTCCCTCTCTCTTCCCTATTAATTCTCTTTTAATGCCACCTTAACCCTTTCCCTCCAAAGTAATTTCAATTTCAAAATCTGAAAACTGGAATTTATTTTCCCCACATTTTTTTGGAAGTATGAATAAACAATTCAGATTTCCTCTTTTGTTTTTCCCTCACAGCCCCACCCGCCTCCTCTCTTACCCGCCTCCTCTCTCCTCACATGAATAATACAATTTCAGAAATCTGAAATTGATTTCTTATAAAGCTTTTCTCTCCTACCTGTGCCGTCCAAAGGCCATGTCCACGTAATCCTTCCAAACGCATGAAAGCATTGAGCCTTACCTCCTAAACCTGCGGCCAGTGAATTTCAACCAACGCCATGGTCCTATCTTCTATTTCTTTGGTGGCTGCCCTGCTTTCTACATCTTGGAAAATGCTGTCCAAATTTCAGAAACAGCCCATTTTCCTGTCTAGAAGCTTCCCGGAGCAAAATAGCTTGCTGCCCTGATGCCCAAAGCAAGCTAGCCTACTGTCTAGCCGCCCAGAGCCGCCGAATACACCTTCAAGAAATTGCTAGCAAGAATTCCATACTCCGGCAACCTATCCAAGGACGACGATCCAAGGTTCCTTCTTCCTCGGAGCGACCTCGATTCTAAGGTTGAGACTCTTCTTCCGCTGAAGCCTAGAATAGTTGAGCGTATGGGCTCCAAAGGTGAAAGTTCTCTTTATTAATTCGTGGATTCTTGTTTATTGTCGTAGCATACAATTATTCCTTGCATTTTCTTGAATTGATTGGTTAATCGAATGTCGCTCTTCGTTGCCTAAGCGAGTTAAGACTAAGAATTCTTAGGTTCACTCTTTTATTACAAATGATAATTTTAATTTGGCTTACTTTGTTCAAATTACTCTCTATAATTTCCTAAAGTAACTCCATCGCATGTACGTTTCACATCAGGTTCAACTACCTGATTTAACTCACGATTTAATTAACCCTAAACCCAGTTAACCTGATTCTATTGAAAATAGTACTATGAGTTCGGAAGATAATGATTTGATTCTGAAAGCCTTTTATCCTGATTTTAATAATGAGCCTCCTCTTGTTGCATTAGAGTCTAATTTTAGAGCCGCTCATTTAGATTTATATTTAGCAGAGTGTGTCATTCTTGATTCATTCATTTTGCCCGTTATAGCCTCGTCCTACCATGAGAAGGACTACTTTTATCCTAGTTGGATGAATTTGTTCGATTACACTACCCTCACTAGGAGACTGCTGTCGACCATTTTTATCTTATTGTTTTCTTCTCCAAATCTCGTTTTCCTCCTCCCCACGCCAAGCCCTACCCGAGATCCCATCATCCACCAAGTAACCCATTAGCTTCCTCCACCACAACCCAAGCTCCATCAAGAAATCCCCAAACCGGATGGCAAGCCCCTCTTCCTCCTTTGGCCGCCGACCACCAACTTGCTCCAAGCCATGATGAAGATGTCAATCATCATAATGGCTTCTTGATTGTGGCCTAGCAATAAATAAAGGAGTTGTCGATTTTGAATTTCCAATTTGAAATTCAAACTTTCCCTATTTGCAAAATTCCTAAAAAGGAAAGTTTTTGAATTGATCCAATCCAAATTTCATGACATGTGGAATTATTAATTTTTCATCCTAGGTGGCATCGACTCAATTGGAAAGCGCTTAATCCCTCCCTAATCTCCCTCTCCCCTCACAGCATGCCGCCGGCCCCCATGAGGGATTTCCCCCATTGATTGCTCCTTTAATGCCCCATCCTATTTGAAATTGAAATTAATTTCAAATAATTTTTCTCTCCTAAAATTTCAAATTCTGAAATTTATTTCAGGATTGTGAATTAATTCCCTCCTCTCCCCTCTCTAAGCCGCCGGCCTTGCTTGGGATTAATTCCATTAAATGCCACTTTATGGCATTGATCACATGAGTTGGGGATTCAAAATTCAAAACCTAACTCCAAAACCCTGCAGTAAATTGCTGTCCAGCAATTTTCCAAGTAGAAACTGCTGTCCGAGAAGCTCCAACCAGCCATAGTTCTGCCAGGTTTTGCTCTTGTCTGCTGACCAGCATTCCACGCATCGTCCCTGAGAGTTTTGCAACCCTGGTCCAGCTGATTGGTGAAGTCCTGAGTGCCGTCTACTACCCAAGGGTTGTCAAAGTGTTGTCCCAAACGGCTAGAAAATTCGTGGTGCTGTCCATCCCTCCCCAAACACTCAAACGACCACGTCGGAGCTCCACATTTGTCTCCCCTTGGTAAACTTTTCTTCCTACGTTTATATCTTCCTAATTCACCCTTCAAGTGTGGTTATATTTGGAGTCACAAAGCTCATGTCAAGCTCTTCACCACTAAAGCCTAGTAATTAGAAGAGTTGTGTGAGGGATCTTTCATATCATAATCTTATTGTTAGTATTGGAATTTATTGTTGGAACAATCTATGTATGCAATGTTGGATTACGATGGCTATCTTTTGAACTTAACTTATATGCATGTGAATTAACCTAAGCTAAGTACCAGTTAATATTTATCTTATCGTTCAATTCCGCATATGATCTTACTTATTATGGGCTCTAAATCTAAGCGTGCAAACGTCATTAAGCAAATCATTTTCGCATGGATTGTTTCACATCAACCACAACCTCTCTCCTTCTCTTCTGGTTTTCTTCTTTTTGTCACAGCTTGCTCTACCCTCCTTTCTCTGCTTCCGCCTCCAGGTAAATTACGGGAAAGGAAATTGAGAAATGAATGCCAAGTATTAGTGCTTTGGTTTTTTATGTTTATATAAGTCAGTTTAATATACCTTTGAATCCTAATTTCATCTCCGCCATCTGTTTTATATCCAGCCATTCCATGCTGTGTCTAATGGAATTAGGAACCTCGGTACATTACATTAGTTTCGATATTCAGTAAAAGCATTGCTAATTACTTAGGGTAATTTATTTATAACATTTTATTTAGTAATATTTTATTCATTCATCTATTTATCGAAATGATCATAATAAAATGGAAAATTTTTATAAAAATAATTTTAGTTTTCGGGATGTGGAAAAGTTGGTATAATTTTTAAGAACAAATCTCAATATTAACTTTTCAACATTACACATTGGATGATGATTGATTTGTGGATGGCAAAAATGAAGCTACTCCGCATAATTATAAGGAGATCTCAATGCTAACCTCTTTGATAGAGTAAGTAACATGATTAGTGGAGTTAATAAAAAGTTACAACCCTAGTTTAAAACTTTATGTAATAGAAATTATTATCTTCAATATTTTCATTATTTTAAATTTAATAAATATAACTATTTATTTTTATTGATTAGGGAAAGGGAAGATGGTTGAGATTGAAGATGATGAGGAATATTGAGATAATGGTAAGGATAAGGGAGAAAAAATAATTAATTATGATGATGATTTTAATGATGGCCCTCTAAATGATGAGGGTGGTGTTTCCTTTTGATTTCATACATTTTGATCTTATACTTGTTTAAGTTGAATTGGGAGTGTAAGAGACTTTAATTTTAAACTTCTTGTTTATATTTACTTGTTTATCTTAGACTTCATGCTTATTATTTAGTGTCCATAGCCTTTTATTACTTTTATAATTTTACTCTAACCTCTTACTTTGATGTTGGTTGGTACTTATTATTTATTGATTTTTATTAAGATAATGGTGTTATTTTGAGGTTTAAGCCTTGTCTCATTAAAAAGAATCATTAATGCTCGATTACACAATGTCAAATCTATTTTCCATGGGTTCATTTTGATTATCAGATTTATGTTTTAGTACAAAGGTGTAATCCTAAAATTACTCAATTCACCTGATATATACTACTCAATTTCTTTTAGGGATTTTTATATTTTAAGACATGATAGTCATAAATGATAGTAAATTTCTTTGGTAGCAAATAATATCACTAATATCTTAATGGTTAAATGCGTGTGCAAAATTTTTTATCATAAGTAAAGTATTTCTTATCAACCTCATTTAGCTCTAGCTAAAGTCGGCAATTAGGTGGCCAACACCATATTCATCAAATGATACCTAAAAATGTTTTTCAAATTTAGTTTGTCATAGTAAAGTGATGTAATCATCGATATCTTTATTTGTTCAAAAGCTTTGGTAGTAAATAGTGCTTATAATCTTATACCTTTTAAAATACCCATCAATGAAGTAGTGTTGGAATTAAGGCTCTTAATGAACCATCTTTAAAATGCAATTAACCTATGTAAATTTCTAACACTAGAGATTAAAGTGGTGGCCAACCAGTCAAGGTTTGTCTTAAATTTTTAAGGGATCTTGTTCAAGAACCTTAGAAGACACCATAAAGCTAAGAAATGTGCATTTGACTTCATAGATGTGCACTTTCGGCAATTGATATAGAACTTCTTTTCTTTTAAATTAGACAAAATAATTACCAATGACTATGATTCTCAATGTCAGTAAAGTTTTAAATCAATATATCATCAAAGTATATCACCATGGATTTGCCAATGAATTGGCAAGTTGCTGATTCGCAAATGTCATGAAGTTACATGGTGCATTAGAATTCGGATATGATGGTACCCTGCCATGTAAATTAAAATTTAAGAAGTATAACAACCCATACATAATGTTATGCTTGTCATTCAATTTTGTTGTAGAGAAACATCATGTTTTGATGTTATTGTTAACAATTCAATGACATCTCGTGGACTCTATTTTCTTACAAAAAATGTTTTCTACATTTTTCCATTTATCTGACGTGTGGTCGAAATGCTCTGTGAGGTGCATTTTATAGTAAATTTGGTAACTGTGAACCTGGCATGAACTTCATGGCATGTTGAATATCCCTGATTGGAGGAAGTATACCGACCAACTTATGAGAAATAATGTCATGAAATTTTTATTGGTCTGTAACCACAAAATATATGGTCATCATAAATTGGAGGTAAATCTTGTGTGACTAGTAAAAATAATTTGGGAGACTCAACATTAGCCCTTTGGAAGACATTTTGACTACAAAATAGCAAGCTAGAAATGAATATTGTATGTTCAAAGTTTTGGAAGCCTATGCTGTATATATATATGTATGTGTATATATATATTTAAGCCTATGCTAAATATGTAGATGGTTTGACTGACGTAGAAGTAACAAAAATTGTAACCTTAGTATATTCGGTTCTACTCAAAGCTACATATCATCTCTTAGTAGTTGGTTGAATGGCAGGAAAAATATGTAGTCTATAATGAAGTGCTTGACTTGGTGTATTCTTTGTATCTGATTTAGGATTGTGTGATTGCTTAGATGAGGACTTGATGCTCATATCATGAAATGAATAAGTAGAGATGCCATTGAACTTAAATTGATGTTTTCCGCCCATGGTGTATAATATTCATGTTATAAAGCCTAGAGTGATGAGGATATATGCAATATCCATTGCATGCTACTAATAATATGCCAAGCAAAGGATTTGTTGATTTCACTTTCCTAATCAATGTTAGCATCGGGTCCATGTAGAGTGCCAAATGTTGAAAAAACATTTTCCCTGATCATTTTGGTAGGATCAATAGATCGTCATTGGGACAATCATGGCACCTATATTGGTTGTCCTTGTTGAGAATGGATTTGATCAGGAATCTTGCGATGTGCATCACATTAATAAGTCAAGGTAGGACTTTCGACTTGGGTAGGCTCGATGTATTGTTTTGGATGGTTTAAATCCTTAAATAGTTTGCTAGAGATTTTCTAGTATCACGTGAAAGATTTTGTGGCAGCCGTTTGTATTCTAATGGATTCCTCATTTGTAGCTATTTGTGCAAGCAATTTTTTTTTTTAGATGGCCTTTTTTAGTTTTGTGCTTATTATTGCTTTCTCTAGGTTCATTTTCTACAGGTGAGTTCCTTATATTTACCAATAAGACTATTAGTGACATGCTTTAAGCCGATCATTTTATACAAGATACTTATTGAAATTAATTTTGACTTATTCAGCAGTAGTATGCAAGTGCAATCTTATATGATATTTTATTTAAGGTTTATAAAGGTGAAATAAAGAATTTAGGCATTTTTTTCCTTAGTGAGGTGTGGCGAGCCTCGAAACAAAAAAAAAACCATAAGATTAAGAATAATTAATAAACATGGCACAGACTATTAGCATATTTACTTAGTTCATCGTCATAAAGACAAACTAAAAATCACATAATAAGAAATAGAAAACATATCCCATTATTATTTGTTAATGTAAAATGAAAGTTAAAATCAAGATTCAAGATATGTGCGCACTTGAAATTTAAATACACCTTGAGGGTCAGGATCCACATTGGTTTATCCTAACTTTTAACATCTTTAAAAACTATCATTATTTGTAATAATTTTATCATCCTTTTATTTTAGTCTCATCGGCATAATCAAAATTTTCAAGCAATATTTTTGTAGGATTAGCTTACAATAGAGGTGTGTATGCACTAGGTGTGGAAATGCTTAGAAATTTTTTGGAGATGAAGAAATTTATTGGTTTACTAAAATTTTTAATATTATTTTGAAAACTAAAAAGATGCCAGATGAGTGAAGATTGAGTGTGTTGATTCCTATTTTTAAGAATAAAGGTGATGCACAAGATTGTGCAAATTATTGGAGGAATTAAGTTAATGTGTCATACTTTAAAACTATATGAGAGAGTTATGGAGTATAGGTTGTGGCGTGACACTAACATTTCTCGAAATCAATTTGGATTCATGCCAGGTAGGTCCGGGGAAGCTATACATTTATTGAGAAGTTTGAGGGAGAAATATAGAGAGAATGAGGAGGATCTACATATGATTTTTATTCATTTAGAGAAAGCATATGATAAAGTTTCAAGAGAAGTGTTATGGAGAGTTCTACCTGAGAAAGAGGTTAATAATGCTTATATTCAAGTTATTAAGGATATGTGATTTGACCAAGTGTTTTCTTATTTCAGTTGGATTCCATTAAGGATCATCCTTAATCCCATATCTTTTTGTTTTAGTCATGGATGTTCTCACTAGACATTTGCAAGAGGTTGTACCCTGATGTATGATTTGTTTGCTAATGATATTCTTCTTGTTTATAAGACTAGAGAGGGAGTTGACAATAAACTTGAATTATGGAGGTCAACCTTAAAGTCAAAAGGCTCATTTGAGTGGATCTAAACTTGAATATATGGATTGTAATTTTAGTAATAATAGATTTAGTGGCGGGATTATGACTTTGGGTGATCAAGTCATTAATAAGAGTACATGTTTTAGATATGTTGGGTCTATTGTTCAGAGTGATGGTGAAATAGATGGGGAGATCATTAGTAGATTTCAAGTTGGATGGTTGAAGTGAAGGAATGCATCAGACTTGTTGTTTGATAGAAAAGTCTCTCTCAAACTTAAAGGAAAATTCTAGAAGATGGCAGTGAGACCTGCAATGCTTTATGGTGTGGAATGTTAGCCGTTAAAAGATAAGCATAATATTAACTTAAAGTGTTGCGGAGATGAGGATGCTCAGGTTTATGAGTGGCTTTACTCATAGAGACAAGATACAAAATGAGCATATATGTGATATTGTTGTAGTAGCTCCTGTGGAAGATAAGATTAGAGAGAGTCGCCTTAGATGGTTTGGTCACATAAAAATGCGGCCTTCCGATGACCTCGTTAGGAAACTAGATGTATTAGATTTGACTTGTGTTTATAAATGTTGAGGTAGACCTAAAAAGGCTTGGTTAGTAAATATTAGAAATGACCTTTCTTTATTAGATATAGATGAGAATTTTACTCTTAACAAGATACAATGGAGAAAAAAGATTTATGTAGTTGACCCCACAAAATGGTATAAAAGCTTGTTGTTGTTGTAGCTTACATACATGTTTCAAAAATCATTCTCATTAGTATTATGACAAACTCTAATTAACATATTATATATATCCTAAAATTTTTAAAATGAAACATATATAAAAAATCTCATTATATTATTATTTTTGTTACTTTTACTTCAAGATATATAAATGCATCGAGATGAGATACTCAACCTAAATCGAGAGAGTCAAATGGGGACGGTTGACTTAAAGGATTTTATATTATATATAAGGTAAGATATATAAGTATAATATAATTTTAAAGATTTAATATAAGATGTATTAGATATATAATATGCTATTATAAATTATTTTTATATTAACTCTTTAAGGTGCACACTCAAATGCATTGTGGTATACAGTTCAATTAAAAAAATGCTTAGGCCTTACTGGAGACATTGAAGGGTATGCCTCAATGCAATTTTTTGTACAACTTAGATCGATGCGCCCTTCAAGGCTTGTGCCACGATTGCTTTTTTTATCATGTTTAAATGACAAACACAAATTTATTTGAAGTATTTATTAGTAAATATTTATCCATAATAATCAAATTTATTCCATTTGAATATCAAGCTTAATGCTTTAAAGTATGCTAAAAATAACAAAATTCAAAATTGTGTGTTGATAAGTAGGATAATTTAAGTAGCACTTAGTTTACTCACTTAGTCACATAGAAATATTTAAGGTGGTGTAAGTTTTAGATTATGACTGGGTTAAATTTTACTTGAGACTAACTAATCAATTATAGGTGGGGTAAAATGGACCACTTGAGAGGCAAAATAGACATTTATGAAATTCAATGGTGATAATATTAGGTTTACATTTGCTCCATTGAATATGTTGATGGAAGTATATCTACATCTTTTAAAAGACTAAATATTCAGTTTCTAACTCAGAAGGCCCTAAGAATGTTGCCAATATGATTTTATAATATTTTGCAAATAGTGGTAAGTCAACTTAATGACTAGGTCAATGTTATAAGTCATTATAATATTGCATTTGTAATTGTTATTTAATTAGCATAATTTATTAAGTTTCATAGCTCACCATTATTTTTTTCACTAGCTGTTGTTATAGGAAAATAAAAAGAAAAGATCAAAGAAGACATAGTGTAAGTACTTAAATTTTATATGTTAGCTTTAAAATTGTTTGTGAGACTAACTTTAAGGTATGTGAACATTCTAATGAAGTATTACTTTGGATTTCTGTAGTGGCAATATAATTTTATCTTATTGATGTTTTAAATTATTAACTACTTCCTATATGTGATGAATAAAAATTGTTGGATCTTTTCTAAATAATTTCAAATATTCAAAAGTATCATGTGAGTGATTGATGAAAATATTATCTTTATGTTAGTAATACTCTCAGTACTCTTAAGGGGTACTATGGGGTGTTACAAAAGTAGTATCAGAGCAATACATCAGCCGAAGTGTCATACAAGGTAAAGTGCTACGCCATTGTAGCCACCTCTTGAACCCTGTATGGGACAAAGTGCTATATGACGGGAGCCACCACTTGAACTTATAGGGGCCACCTCTAGAGTCATATCTGCTTGGTGGATGATTCTGGGATATAGATGCTGACGAGGACGTTAGTTACTTAAATAGGGAAGATTGTGGAACCCATTAAGTAAAAAAGAGAACTAACTCTTAAACATCAAGGCGCTTTTTGGTATAATGGCTAGAATTTTTGTAAGAAACTCTGCAGTTAAGCGTGCTCATCCCAGAGCAATTCTGGGATGTGTGGTGATGTAGAACTATATGCTTAGAAATGAATGTAAAAGAATTTGCACGAATTCTTTAAATAAGCAAATAAGATTAAAAAACTATTAGCAATCCAAATGATAAAATAAAACAAGAGAGGGGTGCCTACGTTTAGGCTAACCTGCTTTGCCAAACACTTGGAAAATTCAAAACAAGTTAGAAATTCAACAATCATGCTAAGTAAATAGCTTTCAACAAAAATCCCTAATCTAACAATAAGATTAGAAGCAAATAAAGTGCACTAAATCCTACGTTTACTAAGCTTTGGCAATGGCGAAACAAAACCCTACGTTTATGGTGTGGGCAAGAAATATAGGGAGCCTATACCCCTCGCCCGCACGGGAGATAAGACACAAAAACGACGCAGAAGAAGGGGAAGAACAAACTCTTATAATAAAACTAAAAAGAAGAAATTACAAAACACAAAATTACAATGACTTACAAACTTTAACTCATAAACCAAAGGCACCCTAAAGTTGCTGCACTTAGAAAAAAGATACAGGTGGAGTGGCACTTGCGGAGAGACGAAGAGATTAGAAGCCAAAAAGAAGGGTGGAAAGAGCCCGCAGGATTTCCGAAGGGGATGAAAAAAAAGACGGACAAAGCTCGCAAGCTTTTCCATGAAACTCGCAGGTTTACATTTCCAAAAATTACATATCATTCACTCTTTTAAAACATTACAAGTCCCCTCATATATATAGGTATGAAAGGGGAATATCAAAAGACAGCTAATAAATTCCCATAGGAATTCTAAAAGACAAACATTAAAAACTTAATTGTTTTTCACGGAAAAATAGCCCAAGCCAAGGAACCGAAGAGGCAACCACGGGAGCCAAGGAGGCTGCACGGAACCAAGGCGCCAAAGCCACGGGAAAACTCCCAGGCTCGGAAAACCAGCAGCCGGCCGGAAATCCAAGAGGCAAGGCACGAAAAACAGCAGCCCAAGGGAGGAAGCCAAGGAGCCACCGCATGGGAAAAGACATTTCTTGGAATTCCAAAAGCCGGTTTGGAATTTCAAGAGACTTACATAATCATAATAAGCATAAAAAGTACATTTAATATAAGATAAAAATGAACTAAAATCATAGCTAATAATGAGCTAACCCTTAGTTCAATAAATTAACTAAAGACCAGCTCATAAATGAGCTAAAATTTCAGCTCAAATTTGATTGAGCTCGTAAACTCGAGGGAAGCCAAAAATCAATTTATTTTGGGCTTGAGTTGACCCCCCTTTGTTTACATCAATTTATTAAGCTTTGACAATGGCGAAACAAAATCCTACGTTTACTAAGCTTAGGCATAAGGCGAAACTTGGCTCCTTGGGATTCGTCATCACCTACAAGATTAGGGTAATAGAAAGGTAATTGAAGAGGGGGAGAAGTTCACCTTAGTCAAAGTCTAGAAACAAGTAGTCGAGATGTTGAAGAAGTTTGTTGCAGGAGAGGCCGTGTTCTGTTTCCAGGTCAGCCATCCATGCGAGAAGTCGCTGTCTTTGATGTTGGGAAGTGCTGGATGGTAAGGAGAAGCTTCCCTGATGGAGCTGCGGTGAAAGGAGCCGGCAGGAACTATTGGACAGCAAGCTGTCCCCTTTAAGACAACAGTTTTGAAGCCTCTAGCCAATGAAAATTCGAGAATAGTTGCAGGAATTTTTTGGCAGCAGTCTTGGAGATCAGGAAACCCCACGTGGGATGGGGTTTGGGAGGTATTTGTGGAGGGAAAACAGTACAGGAGCCTTGGGGAATTTTCAGCCAGCAGGGGAGAGGAACTTGAGGCTTAATTCCAACTTGGGAGGAGTGGTTTTGGAAAGATTTAAGGAGGTGGGGAGCAAGGGGAATTTCAGCCACAGGAAAAGGAGATATTTTGGAATTGTTTCCAAAAGGGTGAAGTGACTTTAGGAAACAATCTCAAAGGAGATCTCTATGGGGCCGGTGACATATGGAGGAGGAGAATATTGGGGAGGCATTCAATGCTTACTTAAATTAAGAAAATAAATTTGGAATGAAAGATTTCATCCAATTTAATTTGAAATTTAAATAGACTATGAATTAGGAAGTTACCAAAAATAGGATTATAATTTAGGTAACTATTTTAAATTCAAATAGATTTGAATTTACTCATGAATAGAGTTGCCTAAAATATAAAAGACTATTTTAGGAAAGGTTTAATGGCAAGTGGGTGATGGAGGGAAAGACCAAGGGGAGGAAAATTTTGAAAACTTCCCTAAAATATATTTTATAATTTAGGAAAGAATTTGAATTTCAAATTTGGGGAAATTTGAATTCAAAGACCAACTAAATTATGATAATCCAAAATTAGGATGTATCCAAATTAGGCAATGGGGGATGGGAGAGGGCTAAGCCAGCAGTTTGAATGGGGGAGGGTAAGGGGCCGGCAACAAGGTGGAGATGTAGGCGGTGTTTTGGTGGGTGGAAGGAAACGACTAAGGAGAAGTAAGATCATGAAGAAAAAGGTGGGAGATAGATTTAAGGGAAATTAAAGATATGAAACCACGAACCCGGCCGTCTCCAAGGTTGGTGGGTGATGCGCCAATCTCCCTCTCCAAGGGATCTCTCTGTGATCTCTCAAGCTCTCTCAAGAACTCCAAGCAAGAAAACAAAGTTCTCAAATAATCATTCATTAATTTTCAAAGAGAACATAGGGGCTATAAATAGCCTCGTACATAAGACTCAAAATAAAAAGACAATAATGCCCTCAGGGCTTACATACGACATCCCTTTAAGTAAGGGGTAAAAACAGAAAACAATTACAACATAACTAATAATAAAAGACAAATAACATAATAAAACAAATACATGAAATATCTCAAAATACATGACGCGATCGTGGACGTAGATCGTCGGCCACGCCTCTGATATACGATTCATGCTCTGATGTCCCCATCATTCTCCCGAGGTGGGAGGAAAACTCGACTCCGTCGAGTAAACATCTATGGTGCTCTTATGGATCTCCAATATGCCGGGGTCAATCTGCTGCAGCTCATCACGATCCTGCCATGTATCCTCTGACTCGGGCTTCCCTTTCTACCTGATCAAGTACCTCCATCTTCCACCTTCTCTTGTGGAGATGATGTCATCACATAGAATCGAGTCCACCTTTTCTGCCATGGGTGACTAGGGAATATTTGGTAGTAGAGGTGGGCTTGGGTTCTCACACGGTGGGGTCATACAAGACTGCAGTATGAGTGGATTTGGTGGGTTGAATTCAGGACCTTCATATGCAACTAGATCTTTTATGTTAAAAAGGGATTGAAGTTGAATTCTGTGGGCAGAACTATTTTATAAGCATTATCATGGAATTGCTTAGTCATTTTGAATGGTCCAGCACTCTTAGCATGTAGCTCTTTAACTATTCCCCGTGGGAACTGTTCCGGACGAATCCGCACCATCACGGAGTCACCAACCTCAAAAGTTTTAATTTTTTGTTTCAGATCGGCATATAGTTTGTAATCGTTATTGCTCTTTTCAAGTTCTCGTGCAATATATTTATGAAACTCATGCATATGAGATGAAAATGATGATGCAGATTGAAAATTCCTATAGCTAGAACACATGGATATAAGGTCTAGTGGCGGTCTAGGTTTGAACTCGTAAACAATTTTAGAAGGACTTAAACCAAGAGTACTAGTCACTGACTCATGGTAGTCGAGTCCAACTGGGATGTGATCGGATGGGGAGGCTCCAGAGGCTAGATTTAGAACATAGGAAATGCATCAAATCGGGGATAATGGATCTGGAAGACCATCAGGATGGATCTCAACAAGTCTAATAGGTTTGAGCTGACTCTCATGAGAGACTGATTCGTCAGACTCAGTGGGAGTCTCATGATCGACTAAGGTGTGTAAAGGCACGCTCTGGGCTATGGCGGCTATCAGGTTCAGTCCCTTCTTGGCTTTGATAGGGTTGGATTCAGGATCATCCGAAACCCGAGGCTGTGATGGAAAAGCTTGATCTTTTTGCCCTCATGTTCAAACACGCAGATGTTTGAACGACCATAGATGTGGACATCGTTGTCAAATAGCCAGGGGCGACCCAAAAGGATTTGTCCAACATTCATGATCAACACATCACACCAAACATTCTCCTTATAGTCAGCGAAGGAGATAGGTATGAAGCTACGTTCCTTTACCTCCAAGGCAGTGGTGTTGACCCAAGCTACCTTATAGGGGTTGGAGTGGGGAACAACAGACAGACCAAGCTTAGACACCATGTTGGAGGAGACAACATTGATGCAGCTGCCACTATCCACGACGACCTTACAGTTTTTATCCTTGATCTTGGTGTTGGTGTGAAAGATCGTAGTCCTACACCAATCGTCGTCGGTAACAAATTCTGACAGTGCACATCTCACCACGCAAGTGAGAGAAGTGTCAATTTTCTGGATGTACTGGATGACAGTATTGTCGTCATCCTTCTCAAAGAATTCACCAACGTTGTCTACTTGGTGAATCTGATCGACTTCAGGCTCGAATTCCGCTTCAGTGATCTCTTCGATAATCGTGACTTTATAGGAACTAGAGCACTGAGAGGCGATATGCCCATACACCTGACATCTAAAGCATTTAGTCCCGGGGTTAGATCGAGGGATATCCTGAGTGGGAGGCTTACTTCTAACATCAGGACAAGGAGTGGGGGGACCAGACGAGGGTCGGGTAGTGCTCCCTGGGGTCGGCTGGGCAGTGGGGTTGTGAGGGGTGGAACTACCAGAGGGTCTGTAGGAGGGCCTAAAGTCGTGGTGTCGACTAGGGTGTTGGGAACAGGTTTCCTATAAATCAAGTACTAGGTTGTAGGCATTCTCCAGGGTGGTAATGTTCCGAGCAAACAACTCGTTGCGAAGATCCTTTCGCAACTCGGTATGAAACATTGACAGGATCTGTGCAGGGGTGGTAGAGGTCTCCCCTTTGCAGCGAATCAAGAAGTCATCGAAAGAGGCGATGTACTCCTTCACTAGTTTGTTGCCTTGGGTTAGCCTATTTCACCTGTCCAATAGTCGGGGGAAGTACGACGGAGGCAAGTACTTCTGCTTGAGTTTCCGCTTCATGGACGACCAATCGGTAATGGGGTATTCGTTTCTAGCTTCCCTAAGGCTCTCTAAGTTGGACCAACACTGACTCGCCCTACCCGTGAGTTTCATCTCCGCAAAACTAACCTTCCTAGCCTCAGAGATATTGTATCACTTAAAGAAACTATCCATACCTTTGACCCAGTCCAGGAAGAGCTGAGGATCGAGTGTGCCATCGAAGGTAGGAGCGTCAACTTTAATATTCTTCATGAGTGGCAGATCAGGACCATGACGTGGATCATGCTCGTGGTAAGGTACTCGATGATTGGCACGATGCTGCCTCTCATCCAAATTTAGATCATGACGTGGGTCATCTCCATGGTAAGGAGCTCGATGATTGGCACAATGTTGCCTCTCATCTGGGTAGGTCTCATCCCTATACATAGAAGGTGGTCTAGATGGGGTGTAGGGAGTTAAGTGCTCTCTAGCTCACTCAAGTGTGTCAAATCTCTCAGTGGTGTTCCTACGAAGTTCAGTTAGGTCGGCTTGGTTCTCCTTGAGTTGCTGGCTAATGTTGTTCATTTGGCCTACCAACAAGTCTAAAGTCCTTCCTAGTTGTTCCGGGTCCATGGTTAGACACTAGGGGACACTTGGGGGCGAATCTAGGTAGAGGACAACACTGAAATGCAATGAGAAACTCTCTAGAATGACACTAAATGATGCAGACAATGTTTGGACAGCAAACTAGAACAAGGCGTTAAGTATCCTAGGTGACTAGGGAAGTTGTTATATTGAGCGCAGCACCTAGATACTTAAGAAACAACCTTAAAACTCACTAAATGAGTGCAGAAAATTTCTGGACAGTAAGTACAACTAAGATTTAGAATGATTTAAGAGATGGTATGCATGCCAAATCAAATATGTAAGTTTAAGCAATAGCCTAGGATGAATTCTAGCACATGTAATGCAATCTAGCCATGCTCTGATACCAGATGGTGTAGAACTATATGCTTAGAAATGAATGTAAAAGAATTTGCACGAATTCTTGAAATAAGCAAGTAAGATTAAGAAACTATTAACAATCCAAACGATAAAATAAAACAAAAGAGGGGTGCCTACGTTTAGGCTAAGCCGCTTTGCCAAACACTTGGAAAATTCAAAACAAGTTAGAAATTCAACAATCATGCTAAGTAAATAGCTTTCAACAAAAATCCCTAATCTAACAATAAGATTGGTACCAAATAAAGTGCGCTCAATCCTATGTTTACTAAGCTTTGGCAATGGTGAAACAAAACCCTACGTTTACTAAGTTTTGGAAAAGCTTGAGAGCTTGTTTCATTTCTTTCTTTCTCTCTACAATTTCGTCTTGGGCTTCTTACCTCTTTCTTCTCTCCGCAAGTTCCACTCCACTTGTATCTTTCTTCTTGAGCTATTGGAGGTGTTGGTTGGCCAGGTTTGGTAGCATTTGCCGGAGGAGTTTTGGTGGACGTTGGCCCAAGTAGCTGTGGTGGATCCTTGGTTTGCATGCCCTTAAGCACTTCTTTTATATTGCCTATTATTTTGTTGCGTGTGAGGAAACCGCTTGCCAGTTGTTCTGTGGTAGTTTTTTTATTTTTTATTTTTTTTCGATTGTTTGACTTTCATTTGTTTTGATGTTTTTTTGGATGTTGGCATTCTAATTTTTTGAATCGAGTTATGTTCTACTTATTCAGGTGTTCTCCCTTCTTGGTTCTTTCTATCTATTTGTTCGCATCAAGTTTGATATCAGAGCCTAGGTGGTTGGGGCAAGAAATATAGGGAGCCTATACCCCTCGCCCACACGAGAGATCTAGCCTTAACCGACGACCCACTAAATCACGAAAGACGCGACTAATATGAGGAAGAACAAACTCTTACCTTTCAAATTAAACTAAAAAGAAGAAATTAAAAAAAAAATTACAAACGACGACGGATACAACTTTTGACTCGAAATCAAAGACACCCTAAAGTTGCTTTACTTAGAGACGAAAGATACAGATGGAGTGACACTTGCGGGGAGACGAAAGAGATTAGAAGTCGAGACGAAAGGTTGGAAAGAGCTCGCAAGATTTTCGGAGGGGATGAGAAAGAAGACGGACACAGCTTGCAAGTTTTTCCAATAACCCGCAGGTTAGATTCCAAAAATCACATAGCATTTACTATTTCAAACATTACAAGCCCCTCATATTTATAGGTATGAAAGGGGAATACAAAAGAACACCAACATTAATTTTCACAAGAACCTAAACATCACAAGCATGGAAATCCCCCCATGCTAATCACGGAAAACCGCCCAAGCCCAGGAACCGAAGGAGCAGCCGCGGGAGACAAGGAGGCCGCACGGAGCCAAGGCGCCACAGCCAAGGGAAACATCCCAGGCTCGGAAAACCAACAGTCGGCCGGAATTCCAAGGGGCAAAGACACAAAAAACTAAAGCCATGGTGGAAGCCAAGGAGCCACACATGGGAAATAACATATCTTGGAATTCCAAAAGCCGGTTTGGAATTCCAAGAGACAAACATAATTAAAACATTAAAAACAATAAAAATTACATTAATAAAAAGATAACTATCAACTAAAATGTTAGTTAATAATGAGCTATCCCTTAGTTCAATAAGTGAACTAAAGACCAGCTCATAAATGAGCTAAAATTTCAGCTCAATTTTGATTGAGCTTGTAAACTCGAGAGAGGCCAAAATTGATTTATTTTGGACATGAGTTGACCCCCCCTGCCTACATCACTAGGTTAGCATATCATAGGTTGGTGTGTGTGTGTCTTTTCTTAAAAACATAAATGGCTAATCAAAATAATCAAGGGGATTGACCACAAATGATGCAACAATTAGCGGATTTGCAACATCAAATAAACAACATGACTAATACTCTTGCAAATTTGAATTTCAACAATCGTAGCGTTCGAACTTCTGAAAGTGAAGAGGAAGTCCCTAGAAATCAAAATAGGCATCAAAGAAATTGAGATTTATTCTATCTTTGGTTTGTGATGGTGCTGTACGTTAAGTTTGCAAATTTCGAGGGCTGGCTAGGATACTGAAATATATATTAAGCAATTGACCTTTGTAAGAAGTTATGTCCATTAGATGATTAGTCCGCTGTATTGATTTTATTGTGTTCCTTTTAAAACTTCACAAATCAATTTATTTGAAGATCTGCATTGTTTTCTTTTAGCTTCTGTTTGGTAGTTATTTCTTGATACCAGTTTGTCTTGCTGAGTTTGTTATAACTTGTTTTGTTGCATGTGCTGTAAGCCAATTTTTTTTTTTTTTTCCTACTTTAGCTGTAAGCCAACTTCTGCTTTGTCAAATATGCTCATTGCTATGATATGCTTTTTGGGTTATTACAATTGGATTTCCACTAAATACTTTCTGGCATGAAATATGAACCAATTAGCGTTTTGATTGAATATTTCTGCATTTTAGCGGCACATTCTGAAGCAGTATCCTATAGAGTTGACTATAAACATTTTTGTGAGTTTTGATCACTTTTTAGGTTGCCTTTTTTTCAGTAAGTTAAGAATCACATCAGTTTTAGAAAGTTTTGTGATTAACTGCCTTCCCGTAATGTCACCCATGGAATTTCTCATCTGTGATTGGAATGGGTGATAGTGATTTGGAGAAAGGCGCACAAAAACATGTTCATGGTAGTGTAAATGCGAATATTTAGATGGGTGTGCAATAAAAGCTTGGAAGGATAAAGTGGGGTATATATATATATATATATATATACAAAACATGATAACATGATAAATAGAGTCGCAACATCTATTTACTGTATTTGAAATTTCATTGGATATTTCTTGGGCACACATAACAGAGTTGGCGCATGTATAATTAGAGGATGAAAAATCAGTTTGTAAGGTTAACAAAAAGGTGTAACCAAAGCCATCATGTTTATAAGCAGGAAAAGATAAAAGCTGGCCTGATATGCAAGTCCAGGTATGTGTTGACTGCTGAAGAAGATTTTCTTAACGTGCCCTATAGAATTTGTGCTGTTGATAATGATGAATATGAAATTGATTTATATTACTTACTGGAAATATGTTTGCTATTTCCAATTAACTTTTTTAAAATGTGTAAGTTTTCCAATCTTAATATTTTTTTTTCTAATGCTTTCTCATGGCTTGTTTCATTGTTAAATCAGTACAGAGCTTATTTCAGCACGAGCAGAGCGTGATAAAATGTCTCTAGAAGCTAATTTTTCTAAGGAGAGGCTAGATAGCTTCATGAAGGAATTTGACAATCAGGTAGCTTTTTTTTCTTTCTTTCTTTCTCTTTTTTTTTTTTGTAGTAGTACCCCATATGACGTTTTTCTTACGAGAGCTTCCAATATTTGGTCTGCATTATATAGCTTCCATTTTCTACAGTGGTTGTTCTATATTACATCATGTTCGTATTTGAATACTGACATCCTTGAAAAATAAACTAATGCTATCTTTATTTGCTCGTGTGTTGCCATAGAATGTTGAAGATTTGCATGTGGTCCATTTTTCAATTTTTTCCTACATTAAACTTTAATTTATTATTACAGAGAGTGGAAACCAATGGAGTTTCTGCTAGAAATATGGAACTGACACACTTGCTCATTGATTATCAAAAGAGACTTCGTGAAAGTTCAGCTTCTTTGCAAGCCTCTGAAGAGAATTCACGGAAGCTATCTATGGAGGTGAGCCAAACATCTGTGTGTAAGGAGAAACTATCTGTAAGTGATTGTTATCTCATTATTATATCAAAACAGGTATCAATTTTAAAACATGAAAGAGAAATATTGGCGAGTTCTGAGAAAAGAACTTCTGAAGAGATTCAGACTTTTATGGAAAGAGTGCATCGCCTTCAGGTGCCTTTCTTCTTCTTCATGTAATCTCATTCAGTATATGTTCAATAGTATCTTAATGGCGTTGTCGTGGCTGTGATCTCTTTCTGCAAATGACTGTTTTTTTTTTTTTGCCTTTAACATCATTTTTGGCACTAGTTTTTGGTGTGTGTGTTTTTCTTTGAAAAATAGTTGAGTGCTGTATTTTTCCCATGTCTATTTTGTGTCTCATAATTCTTGATACGATTTTTGTTACTGAAATTTCATAAATGTTTTATGTGTTGCTGCAGACAAGTCTGGATACCATTCAAAGTGCTGAAGAAATTCGTGAGGTATGATTGTCATAGTTCCTGAAACCTTTTGCTCCAAGTTGAAGCTTCCATCCATTACAGGTGATGCTATGCATGCAGTGTAATTGCAAGTGGAGCACACCTGTCTTACTTATGATGGATGTTGGCTGATTATTCTTTGTATAGCTAAAGTATTTTCCTAACCTAAACAATAATTTTATCAATTTTCTTACTAGTTACATTTTTCTTCCACGTGCATTAATCTTTTCAGATTGCTAGAGTTACTGAGAGGAGAAAACAAGATGATTATTTCAAACGACTTGAAGTAAGCATAATTCTAATTTAATATTTCCTTTTCTAAGTTGTTACTCATCATCCTTCTCACAGTTAGTGAGTTCGCAATGTATTAATGGCATAATAAGTTGGTCTGCTATTGGGCTGGCCTGGTTTGAGCTCAATTCAATCGACTCACAAAAGTTCAAATTGAAAGAAAGTAGAGAGGAGAGCGAAAGGAGATTCTTTTTCATTCAACTAGAATTTCTCTCAGCAGAAAAGCGGAGATTTGTTGCAAATAGACTCAACCAGCATTATGGAAGATTATAATTGTATTCACTCTTTAATCAAGGAAGTGATGAAATAGGAAACATTATTATTACCATAATAAACATGAAAGACAAATAGCTATAATATAACTAGTAGGCAAGGAAATTGTATTCTCATTTTTGTTAACTTACATATCAATGACTTTTATTGTCCAATATTGAGATCCCCACAACATTGCGAGCTTAATTACTATTTTATATAGTTTATATTTTAAGCATTCATGATATCCTCTTATCATATAGAACTATCGAGAAACTTCTCCATTTTAATCATCCAACATAATTATAGAAGTTATGTTATCTTTATTTTAATTCTTTTATAAAGTAGATCTAAAATATTTAAAGCTATATCATTGATATATCATCTTATCTTCTAAGAATATTGAATGATAATTATTAGCATCATACCACTAAAATTATATGTCATGTAATAAATCTTTGTTCTACTAATTCTAAGTACTTACTCTACTAAATACTTACTTTGCTATTTTATATTTTAGAAAAGTTGTTGGATCTTATGATATTTCAATAAAGGTGTGGAAATGCTTAGGAGATAAAGAATTTCTTGGCTTAATAAAATTTTAATATTATTTTGAAGACTAAAAAGATGCCAGATGAGTGGATTGTTGGTTTTTTTTAATAGTAAATATAATGCACAATAGTCTGCGAATTATAGAAGAATTAAGTTAATGTATCATACATTAAAATTATGGGAGAGAGTAATTGAACATAAGTTACGACATCATACTAATGTTTCTCAAAATTAATTTGGGTTCATGTCGGGTAGGTCTCTTGTGGAAGGTAGACATTTATTGAGAGGTTTGATGGAGAAGTATAGTGAGAATAAGGAGGATCTACATATGATATTTATTGATTTATAGAAAGCATATGATAAAGTTTTAAAAGAAGTGCTTTAGAGAGTTTTAGATAAGAAAGGAATTAATAATCCTTATATGAAAGTGATGAGGACATTTGACCGTGAAAGTTTAATAGAGGAGCCGAAGATCAACGACCATGATTGTATCACTTTATTTTGAGTTATTATTTGTATTTTGATTTCTTTTTTCATTTTTCTGTTTTTACCCTCACTTGAGGAATGCATCGGTCCTATTGTGTAGAAAAATACCGTTAAATTTAAGGAAAATTTCTATAAGATGGCGGTGAGATATGCAATGCTTTATGGCGTAGAATGTTTGCCATTAAAAGAGAAGCATAAAATTAAGTTAATTGTTGCGGAGATGAGGATGCCTAGGTGGATGCGTGACTTTAGATAGAATGAGAAACGAGTATATGCAAGAAAGGTTTTGTAGCTCTAGCGGTAGATAAGATTAGAGGGAGTCCCCTTATATTGTTTGGTCACATAAAACGTCAGCCTTATGATTACCCAATTAGGAGAGTAGATATATTAGATTTGGCCTATCTTAAGAAAGGTAGAGATAAATCTAAAACGACTTGGTTAGAAAGTATTAGAAATAATCTTTTTTTTAATTTGATTTAAATGAGAATTTGACTCTTTGTAGCACACAATAGAGAAAAAGAATTCATGTTGCCGGCTCCACGAAATGGGATAGAGGCTTGAGGTTGCTGTAGCTCTACTTTAAAAACCTTTTTTTTTTTTTTTTTTGCTCATTTTTTTGAACAACTGTATTATGAATAGGATAATTGTATATTTATTGTTCTAATATCAACTTTGAAATTTTGTGTAAATATTGTTAAAAGAAGAGAATTTTTTGTCATCAATTTTATTCATACCTCTTTGCATATCTAGTTCAAATCTGTAACAACTTCAATGTCATATCGGTTTGCCCCTAATTTTGTTGCTGCTGCATGTACAATATGTCTTTTATTTCTGTTATTTGTATTTTTATAAAGCTTGATTTCAATAACTAAGGGGCTGGTTCTGGTAGCTTTGCTTTTTATTGATAAATTTATCTGATTGCTCCCATGTTTTGTTTCAATTTGGAATGGCTTTACATTGTTAATTGGTAGTTTTTTTCCTAATGTTGTTTAACTTTGCTAATTTTCTTCTTCTTTTTTTTTTTCATTACATTTATTCTGCTTCCAGATTCGTGCTTAATTTAAGTCTTTTTTTTGGTCAATCTATTTGTCCTTTTAGTAATTTTGGAGCATATCCTTCTTTGTTTTCTTGATGTCTTCCTCACTTCTTTTATATGTTTTTTATTTACTTATTTTTCCTAGAACTGAATGCCCCTTCAATATACGTTCATCCTATTCTGCTGGTTCTTTCGTGCTCAACTTTGTACTTGATATTTTTTGGGAAAATCTATTTTGATCCAAATTTCTGAGATTTGCTAGCTGTTTATTACTTTAACTTGCTTCTCGTTTAATTTCAAGCTGTATTCTATGAATTACTGATTGGAATTGATTACAGTTTGCACGTTTTTGTATATACTTGTATTCTTATGTTGATATCTACAGAGTGATTGGGCAGAAGCTAAGAGAGAACTTCAGGAGGAGAGGGATCGTGTTCGTATTCTGACAGTTGAGAAGGAAAGAGCACTTGAAACTTCCATGAGCCAAGTGGAAGATATAAGAAAAGAGCTAGCCAATGCTTGGTTTTCTGTTTCTACTGCTGAATCTAGAGCAGCAGTGGCTGAGGTTTGCTTCACTTTCATTTTTACCACGAATATGTTTTTATATTTTTGTGTTCATGTGCATATACTTCTTATGTTTCCTTTAGGCTCGATGTTCTGATCTTGAGGCAAAAATCAAAAGTACTGGAAAACAGGTGATTGCTAGTTCTCTTATAACCCAGATTTTGCTGCATGCTTGAATAAACTTCTATCTCATACTACTTACGAATGTATTTTTCCCCATTTTTTCATGTTATAAATGTACTTTTTTCCTTTGTTTTTATAAGACTGTTTCAATATGGCCATTTGATGCTTGTATCTCTACGTAATATTGTATTTCTTTTCTATATCATTTTCTTCTTCATTCTTTTGTCTTTTTAGTTCTTGTATTGATCGAACTCTTGGTGAGCTGTTAATTTGGATTTGGTAATTCAATATAAAAAGATAGTGAGAAATTAAAGTCTAAATTTTTTCCCCATGTTTTCTTCTTAATGATGGTGAAAGCGATGCACCAGCCTGAAGCTATGCTAGCAAACCAATCTTGAGATACAGCTTAAGCACTTGAAGAAGTCAGTACTTGGCCTTTTTGGCCTTTTTTCCCTCAAACGCATTAAATCTTTTTATTTCTCTTAAGCTTTTCATTTGAACCATTGAACTATACTTAATAATTTACCTATGAAAATCCTCCACTCAATTACCTAATCATCCCTTGTTAGTTGAGAAAGAATCTAGCCAAATAACTGTTGACTGTATAAAAGATTTAGAACAAAAAAAAATTCAAAAACAACCGACATACCTCCGAGCCGGCCCCACAGTAGGCAGTTAGCGTCGAAATGAAGCCTCGCTTCGCATAAGAACCGCCATCGGACAATCTAAAACAATAAAACGGAATTGATAAGAAGGAAAAAAAAAACTTACGCTTCCTCTGAGTCCTTCGTTGCCGCTCGACTTCGCTTCTTCGGTTTGCCCGTCGCTGTTCGTCTTCGTTCCTTCGTAGGGAGTGCAGAGATCGTACAAGTCACTTCTTCAAGCCCTTGTCATCGTCCGACTTCCACTCCTTGTTGTTTGGCTTCGATTCACAGGAGGGTAGAGATTGCATCGTCGTTTCTTCGGCTCCTTCATTGCAGTCCGACTTCGCTCCTCCGATTGAACCCGCCGACCGACCCCAGCAGGCCGAACCCAATCGCCCGACACCAAACCCGCCTAAGCCGTCTCCGCCGCCGCCTGTCGACGCCGAGCCTGTGCGTGACTTCCGCCTCCGGCTCTACCCGACCGGGCTTCAACTCGTGTCTCTCCCTCTTTTTATTATTTTATATATATTATAATATATAGTATAATATGTATTATAATATACAGTTATATAATAATACATATATATATTATATTATATTATATTGTATAATATTATAAAAAAAAAAGAAAGACAAAGTGAGATGGAGAGAAATAAAAGAAATTTCATACAGGTGGAAGACCCCGGCCGTCGTACCTTAGGTCCGACCTGGATGGTTTTAAAACTTTGAAGACCCCGGGCCGTCGCATCTTAGATCCGACCGGGATGGTTCCAAATTGAAGACCTCACGCAGTCGATCTTAGATCCTGGTGAGATGGTTTAAATTCGAAGCCCCTACGCCGTCGACCTTAGGTCCGGGTAGGAAGAATTACGGCAGTGCCGTCCCGATTTCTCCCTCGGTGGGGAGGAGACGCCGGGAGGCTGCCGAAATTTTCTCAAAATTCAAAGGGAAATTCAATTTGAATATCAAATTAACTAAAAATATCAAAATTGATTTTTAAGTATTAATTAACTAATTCAGATAATTAATATTTAATAAAATTAATCTGATTAAGATTAATCAAAATATTTGATTATTTAAGATCTTCAAAGTCTCCTATATCATTGAATGTGTAGAAGCGAAGAACCAACGAGTACTCATTATCTTCTTATTCCTCTAATTCAAATATTTCTTTTAAGAGCATTTGAAATTTAAAAGTTTCAAAATTCAAGAATTTTCTATACGACTGTGAGTTTTAAAATTCAAGAGCGACTCAAAAGAAAATAGTAATTTTAAAATATAAAAAAAAAACTTCGAAATCCGAGAGTTTTAAAATTTAAGAGTTGTTATTTAATTTAAGATAAAAATAATATTTTTGGTTAATTAAATTAATTAATCAAAATTAAGTTCTTTGTTAAAATGAAATAAAATAAAAATGCAATGAATAAAATGGAGGAGGGGAAGGAAGAATGTTGTCCACTATTTGACATATACAGGCTCTCAAACTCTCCAAATCCTCACCAATTCTACAACTTACAAGCCCTCTCACAAACTATACAACCTCTCAAACTGAACTCCTCTGCAAATTCTCCAAAGTCCCGCTTGTACGAGTTCTTGCAGCTATCTTGTAGGCTCTACCCTCTACAACTACAAGCTCTAGCCATTGCAACTACTGGCTACAAACTTGCAAACAAATAAATGAGCAGTCAGTCCATCATAAATGAAATAAAATAAATCTAACAACTGCAAGTGAAAATAGAATGCTAAAAAGCAAGAAAAGCTGAGAACGAAAAAGCTAGCAGTGTAATAGTGCTAGAAAACAGGAAGAGTACTGAACTGTTGTAGTAAGAAAAAAACTGCAAGCACAGAACAAACAAATAAAACACTAACACAAGTGTAAAAACTCTCAAAACAAGACATTAGTGTCAAACTCAACAAACAAACAAATCAAATCCACAAATATTTGAGCAGCCTCATTCATAGGAACTTGGTTGTAAGACCCACTACCCGGCAACTTTCGTAGGAAAGTCGTAAGCCCGACCTTAAGGGGAAGTTTTAGGTAGAAATTGACCTAACCTCTAAACCCAATTAAAACCCTCGGCCACTTCTAATAGAAGTCGTAAGTCCGACATTTGAGGGAAATGTTTAGGCGATAACACAAACCTAAACCCCTCACCTGGGCATCCTAATCTATAGGATTAGTTTGTAAGACCCGCTATCAGGCAACTTCTACCTGAAGTCGTAAGCCCCCACATTTAGAAAAATTGTAAAAATAAATAGCAATGATCCTAAACCTCAAACAAGCAAATTTAAATCTATGGGCATCTTAGTCTAAACGATTAAGTTGTAAGACCCACTTTTCAGGCTACTTCCTAAGGGAAGCTATAAGTCCTATCCAAACAACTAAAATTCTTGGGCATCCTAGTCTAAAGGACTAGGTTGTAAGACCCACAACTCGGGCCGCTTAGCTTACAGGGCTAGGTCGTAAGACCCACCGTTAGGCAACTTCTAAGGAAGCCATAAGACCTATCCAACCAAAATTTTTCGGGCAACTCCTAATTGGAGCCGTAAGCCCCAAACTAAACAAACTATCCGGGCAACTCCTAATTCGAGCCGTAAGCCCCAAATTAAATAAATTAACGGGCAACTTCTAAAGAAGTAGTAAGCCCCAACTCAAATTAAATTAAAACTAAAATCAACATCTAGCCACTTCAGTCTACTCGGGATCCCTGAGAGGAGGCAATCCATGGCTACTAATCAGATTCCCTGGACACTACGGTCAATGATTGTTAGTGTTGGTAGACTGAAAACTATGGTATACCCGGGACGACGGAACCATGGGATCTTGATCGGCTTTACCTTCACCTTTTTTCCACTATTGAGACTAAAATTAACTAAAATTTATTTCATCCTTAATCGAGAGTTCTCTCTTACGTTGTAAGAGGGGTAATTAACTATGGGCGCTTGCGCTCATAGGAAGTAAGAACCCCAGATCTATAAACCCTTACACTACCCTCAGGGGAAATCTGGTTAATTTCAATCTGACTTAAGGGAAGTGGAATCCTACAACTGCAAAGCGGGATTCATGCATTCGTGCCATTTTTCTTGAGCCAACAATAACTAAAGAATAGTCTATAAATTTGTTCCTTTCATCACATTACTGTTTCTATTTGCTAAAATTTAGCTTGCTTAGTTAAAATCTGTATATAAAGGTAAAGACAAAGATTATGCCTATGATATGATGGCAAGGCCTGCTCTGTTTTTTTATTTTTTTAACATGAAACCTTCTGATTTTATGAATTAATTTTGCATAAGTAACAGAAGTCTTTTTAACTTTGATTCTTAATGTAGGCAAGCACTGAGGTTGGCAATCATGAACACTCAGGGTTTTCTACGAATGAGGTATGCAATTGCTCAGTCTTTTACAAATCGGTAATTTTGAAGTGTTACACTGGGTTGCTGGTTGAGCGAATTCTCTTCATGTGATTAAGGAAAAACCTTTGTGAGCTGCATGTGCTGGGGAAAAACACAGAATTCCTGAACATATGCATGAGTCGACTTATCTGATCTTTTGTTTTGTGCGGATGGTCAAAGAGTAGTTGTTGAGGGGGAGTGGATGAAGAGGGGTGATTGTGGAGATGAAGTTAGATTGGGCCAAACGGTAAAGGGACCGTATTCATTGATAACGAGATGTTGGAGGGGGAAGATAGCTGTCATGTTGGTGTTGGAGAACCCTAGTATATGTGATTGAATAAGCACCCTGTGCAAGAGCTTAAAAAATTTGTGGCGGTAACCTTGCTCTCCTAGTTGAATTTCTCCTTAATTGGATGATTGCTGTTGTACACTTCTTACTTTATAGTGTTTGACCAACAATTCATTTATAAAATTTATTAAGATTCAATCACTATGTAGTTTGCATACAATTATTTATAAGATATGGTTTGCTATTTGTATCAATGCTAAAATGCATAACAATTTGCATGATCATCCACCTTGGCGTTTTTTTTTTTTGGGGGGGGGGGGGGGGGGGGTATTGGTTTACTTTGCTCTATAGTTTGTTAATTATTGTTTGTCTGTTTAACTAGATATCTGAAGAGTTATGGAAAGCAAAGGAGGAGCTGGAGAAAGTTAAAGATGAAGCTCGTGCTAGCAAAGAGTACATGATGCAGGTTTATGAGATTTTCTTCTCGTGTCAATTATTACTTGTTTGAAATCTTTTTAAACATTCTTTGATCTATCTTGTATTGTAGTACAAAGAAATGGCTTGCACAAATGAAATTGCGTTAAGGCAATTAGAATTGGCACATGAAGGTTACAAGTCCGAGGTATGGCAAAATGTTTTATGCGATTTTGTGCTTAGGGCAATTGGTATTGATTTTGTAACCTCTCCTTTCATTTTTTCTATTCATGGGGTTTTTGTGTCACTTACTGCAGACTGTCAAAATGAGGAAGGTGCTTGAGGATGAAGTTCAATCTCTAAAAAACCAGGTTTCTGAGCTTGAAAGAAAGTATCTGTTGAAATGTGAAGAAGCTGCCTCTGCCACTGAAGCCAAAGAAAAAGCTCTTTCTTCTGCAATGGTTGAAACTTCAAGATTGAGGGATGAAGTTGCTGAAAAATTGTTAGTAATTTTTATGGGGGACCATGCTTATGTTTAGTTTTCCTGATGTATTCTTACTATTTATATGATTCTTCTATAGAACGAAGTTCAGAGAGTTGGAAATTCAAGTATCTTCACTGCAAGATCATTTGGATAAAGAACAAAAGCGGTGGCGTATTGCCCAGGACAACTATGAAAGACAGGTTTTATTCTTGTGGCGCCATTTTGCTGTTGTATCTTTATTCCTTAAGTGTAAATTGCATCTTATCGAAGTATCACTTTTTATTTGTAATTCTTGTATAAATGAGTTGGATTAACAGTTTCTCTTGAACTTATTATTTGAACTATTTTACATTATGATTGCTAAGTGAAACATGGAACTTTGTTCTAGATATTTGTATTACAAGTGATTGTTTCTCATGTGCACCCTCTGGGACTATTTTATATGATTAATCGACCTTATATGCTTAGCATATTGATGTTGATCTGTTTTCTACTTGTACTGGAGGAAATAAGTTTTCCCTAAATTTGAGCGTGTTAGGTAAAAAAACATATATGCCAGAGGCTTATCACCTTCGTAGATTAATGTAATTTCTTCTGTCCTTTAAAATTTTTTAGGCGTGCAAAGATTTTTTTTATGAAGTTGGCCTTTGTATTTATCATCTGAAATTAATGGTTTTATTCATTTGTAATGTTTTTAACCAAGTTATGCATTTGTCATTTGTTACAAAGATTGCATGCTAAAATTTTTATTATCCAATTCTCACTGCTATTATTGGTTTGTTGAAAGATGTTCTTTCTTTCTACCTTAGATCAGCTATGAGTACGGGAGTTTAATTTTTCCAATTTTTTACTTACTCATCATTGTAAAATTAAGCTTATGTGAATCATTTTGCAGTCTTTTTTTTTTTCTGTTAATCCTGTTATTTCACTAAATCATTAATGCTATACAGGTAATCCTTCAATCTGAGACCATTCAGGAATTGACAAATACTTCGAGGGAACTTTCTCTTAAGCAAGCAGAAATCTCAACGTTACGTGAGCTACTGGATGCTCAAAAATCTGAAAATGTAACCACCTTGCTTTCTTACATCCGTTGGAATTTTTTTTAAGGTTAAAATTTTTTGTTCTTCGACATTGCAAGATTCATTATTTGTGAATTCTGCTGGCTGTTCCGATACAGCTTGGACAATTTGTGCATTCATTCCTTTATTGTTTGTATATGTTGGAATTTCTTACTGATGAGTGTTGACATTCTTTTGTGCCGACCTTAGTTGTATCAATTTCGATTCGACCCGATCTACTTGAATGAACATCGTCGAAGCAAAATATGCCAAAATTGAGCCCTAATTTTATTAAATTAAGCTGAATTTTATCAAATTAAACTCAAATTAAGCAAGCCGACCCAAAATCTGTCCAAATCGAATCCAATCGAGCTTCGTCGAGCCTCATCGAGTCAAATTCGACGCAATTTGGTGCTATTGGAGCCCAATTTTACATAATTTGCTCGATCATACCCAATCATATCCAAATTGACCCAAATTGATTTGAGTCGAGCTGGATTTGGACTCAATTCCCGCCCTAATTGATCAAATCCTGGTTTAGTTGACATCTCAAATATGGTATTCAAATAAAACTGTTCAGATCTTCTTCAAAGTCTAATTATGCCGCATGTCAATTCCCTTAGCGGGATATTCGTTCCTCGGATACGCCAAAAATCCCACAGTTGGAGCCTCGCTTAACATATAGACAGGCAGGAGATGGAAGATGGCTGGATTCGGCCTTATCTGCTTCGTGCGTCCCATTTAGAGCAAGAGAGAGATCTCTCCTTCGGTTCTTCCATCCAACTGACCGAACGTGAGCAGGAGAAAGAGCTAGAGCAAAAAACCTTCAAGGATCCCGCCTACTCGTGCGATCTGTCCAGCCAGAAAGGCCGAGATAGAGAGGAAAAGAGGAATCAGAGGCTAGCGTGTGTGAGCCCTGGTCGGATCAAAGATATTTCCTCTATGTTTCTCGGTTTAGTCAAGCGACAACAAGTAAAAAGGAGTGAAGTGAAGGGGTTGTGGAAGCATCCGGAGGCTGACCTGCCGTAGGAGCTTCTCCTTTTTCTTCCGTCATTTGTGAAATCGGCCTCTAGGAGCTTTCAAGCAGTGAGGACAGCATTCATAGCATGTCGTACCGCAATTTTCTCTTATGTTTTCCGTCTCTTTCTCACCTTTGCAAGGCGAGTGGAGTTTGTTTGGCGCTGTGACAACTTAGCAAGGTAAAATCCTTTAAAAACTCAGTGAAACTTTGGTCTTTAAGCCCCCTGATGCGTGGTTGGCGCTTCCCAAGTCATAGGTCCCTTAGAAACTTTGATTTTTGCCTCCCCAAAACCCAAATGAAGCTTAGTCTTGCTGTACTCTCCGCAAAACAGCGGAAATCTTGCGATTTCCCCTTGTTTGCTCTTATGTGAGAGACCGATGAGGACATTGACGCGTGTAGGTGGCCGAATTTGTGTCCGGCAACCCCCAGATGTATGATTTTGCACTCATGTTGCATGCTTAGCCTTCACGTACGAATGGACTATAGGTTTTGGTGATCTCTTCTCACCTCGACATTATGTCGAGGTGTAGGTTTTCACACATTGCAAGATATGCTCCTTTTTCCCCAAATCAAGTGTCATGGCAAAATTGACATAGGATTTAAGAGTTTGCATATGGTAAAGCTTGCAAATTTTCGTTATAACTTGACTTTATATTCAAAATGCATTTGATAACTTGTTGGAGGGTCTCATGTGAACCCCCAAAGGTTCATTTATTAAATCCTAGAACAAGTAATGTTGGTCAAACTTATTTTTGGGTATATTACATAGCCTATGAGGAAATTAACAATGACTAATTACTCTTTAATGGAACTCTCTAAGATTGGAAACTCTCCTCCACATTTTTAATGAATCAAATCTTGAGAAAATTAATTTGATATCTTCTTAAAAGCTTTAGATGTATGTTTCCTATCATATCATGAATCAAAATCATGTGTCATAGATCTCTTGCTAAGATCACCATGTCTCCTAATTTACAAATTTATCTAAATATGCTAATTTAATCTTAAGTGTTTGTGAAGCTAATTTGTAGTGTTTCATCGGCTCCAAAGGCTCATAATTAATACCCCATCATACTTAGAGATTACTTAAGCTTATTTTGTCTAATTTGCAAATTAACATTACCAAATACAAACTTTCAAAAGCTTCCAAATTTCTTAATCATGACAGAATTAATTTAGAAAGCTCTCCAAATCTTGAGGAATCCATATCTTCTTTTCCAATGAATCCAAAACATTTGTAGAAGAATAGGGTACTTTCTTTCACATGTATATTTCTTTCATGCATGATGTTTGGAGTTTCCTCAAGGCTCAAAAGGCTTCATTACATGAATCTTTAGCATCCCTTAAGAGCTATCGTCCCTCTTCCTTGTGCATGGTGTTCTGGATTTTCTCAAAATACTCAACGTAACATAGCACATATTTGGAGTTGTCACCTATCATCCTTCATGTATGTATTTTGGAGTCTTCCTAAAGCTCTAAATGTTCTATCATATGAATCATCATGACTTTGGGACCAAATCCTAGTCACCTTTTCATTTTCTAATTACACAAAATTAGCAATTGAACATTTCTCTCTTCTCATGAATAATGATTTGAGGTTCCTCAAGCCTTTGAGCATATCGTTACATGAATTCCTCAAACTTGGGGCCAAATCCTAAGTTTCCTCTCATTTGTTGAAACAGAAAATTAACAAATGAATAATATTCCTCTCATGCATGACAATTTGGAGCATCCCAATGTTCCAAACGCTTCACTGTATGAATCATATAATCTTATGTTCAAAGTCCTAGATTCATTTTCCCTTGTTTGTTGAAACAACAAATCAACGAACAATCAATCATCCCACTCGTGCTTGATATTTAGAACCTTCTTAAGGATCCAAATATATCATTGCATGACTCCTAGCATTCCATAGGAGTTACCACCAATCTTCATGTATGATATTATGGATTTTCCCTAAAGTCCTAAATACATGCTATGGTCTCTTGAACTTGAAACCAAAATTTAAGTTCTTCCATAAATCCTGATTTGCCTATCGTTAAAAAAAATAAGCATAATTGAATTTAGTGTTTTCTTAAGCTGCTAGTTGTTTCTTGTGGCAGGCAACAAACAGAGTGACTGTGTTAAGTTTTAAATAAAGTTTTAGAGTTGTCTTCCTTACTGATTGAGTATTTTGATTTTGGAAAAATTATTAGAATTTGAGTTTTCAAATACGCTTAAATTATGTTTTGTAGAAGGCTTTTAATGATGCTTACAAAATTTGTTTTGTGAATTTTTTTATTTTATTTTAAAGTTAGCGTGCTGTTGTTAATTGCTTTTCTACCATTCCATATTGTTATGTTTTATTACATGACCTTCATTTGGAATCATGTTTAGGATCTTATGAAGTTATCATGGGAAACAGAAAAGTCTGAACTACAACAGACGAAGAGTGTGGCAGAAACGAAATTCAATGAAATGCATGAACAGGTTAGTAGTTGGACTCTGTTATTTTTTTCTTTTCTTTTGTTTGGCGGCTTGGGTGTAATGGTTGAAAAGAGATGCACCAAGTGCTTGGCGGATTTTTTTGCTTTGTGAGACTTGTTTGTCTAATGCTGAAATTGCCACTTTGTCATCTTTAAGGGGGATCATCAAATATGTAAATTTAAGGAGATTAATAAAGACTAAAATCTTCAATTTCATGTTCCTAAGAACTATTGATAGAAAAACTAGCTATTGTGGCAAGAATGTTCTTGATTTTAGCATTGTGGAGTCCTTGAAAACTCCACCCAACAAAACTGCCTAATGTTCCAGAAATTTCCATTTGTTTCGATCTCTAGCTTATTGCATGTAGAAGTTTTTATAATTTCCTGAATCTCATTAACATATGTTAGCAGCCTTTTTGTGGCGGTGAAATACACTGGGGAGTTTATTTGGATTGCACTATGCCTTGGTAAATCACTTTGTTCAGTACTTGGAAGAAATAAATGCCGCTGGAAATAATTGTTAAGTCATAATTTTTCACCGAAAGTTGGGGACAATCCCCTATCAAAGTTAAAAGTGCTGTGGAACTTTGGATTGGAAACCAGTAGATAAGGATGCGATGTCGGATTTCAGGTTGCAGCGTTGCTAGTGGTATGCATGAAACTTTAGAAAGAAAATTATCAATCTAGCATTCACGTAAGATGGCTTGGCTTACTAGAACGGCATGCTGTGAATGCTTGATGCGCTGCAAAGTAACATAAAAAATTGCTGCTGCTTTACATACGGAGCCTCTGGTTAGGAGTTTATGTTGTTAGAATGTGAATGGTTTACAAACACCATCTAAGATATGACGATTAATAGAGTTTATTATAGCAGTCTACCCATTGTATGCAATCAAGTCAGGCATGAAACTTCAATGTAAATATCATGATCCTGATACCACGTTAAAAAGACTGGGAAACACTGTTTTATACAACTGAAGGTTTTCAAAGTGAACATTCTTATCGGTCTGGTTGAAAACTGATAATGATCATAGTTTTTAGTGTAATTGCCATTCCATTTTGTTACATACTCATAATTTTAATTCTTATTTAAATGCATCATCAAGATTGGCAATTCACATTGGGTATAAATCAATTGGTTAAAAAATTGATATCCTTATGTTTCAATGATTTATGGGATACTTTTCATGGGAAGTTCCTCATTTCCTGTTTCTTTGATTGCGAACATTTATCTGTTATTCAGTTAAAATCGTTTTATCTTCTCACGAGAAGAATTTTATGCATTTGATTTTTGATTGCTTGTGTCTATTTACATGCTTCGTGGTTTGCTATATATATGTTATAATGTGTAATTTTACACTGTTATATTTCACCTGTAATTTTGCCACCCGTGTTGATTGCAAATGATCTTTTGTTTAGTAAATTGGCTCTAAATCCTCTTTTACTAGTATTTATTCGCTTTTTCCTGTTAAATTAACTGTTTCTTCAGAATAAAATTTTGCACAACCGATTGGAAGCATTGCATGTTAGGCTGGCTGAGAAAGAGCATAATTCTGTTGGGCTTTCGGCAGTTAGTTCACAAGGAGATGGTGACCTCCAGACGGTTATAAGTTATCTGAGAAGGTCCAAAGAAATAGTAAGTAGGCGCCTTTGAGTTGTTATTTTAATATATGAATAATTTTCTTGTGATAATTCGGTTTTTCTTAACAATCATGCAGGCTGAAACTGAAATAACCTTGCTGAAACAAGAAAAACTGAGGCTGCAATCCAAAGTAATTACCTCGTTTATTTTTTGATTAGTGATTTGTGCTTGTCTTCAGTTTTGCACATCTTTAGCCAGCTTTTGGTTTTGGAAGAATTTTTTATGTTAATTCAAGACAGGGAAAATGAATTTTCATGTTGTTGGTTTCTGCTTTGGAGATTTTTTTAGGTGATGTTGATCTCATATCTGCAGCTTATTATTTACAGTTTCTTTCTTGGTATTTTTAGACTTATTCATGGTATTTTTTTTTTTTACTTTGGTCCATATGAGTTTAATTGGTGCTTTCAGCTTCATGATTTTTTGTCTATTTTTGCAGAATTGTTTGAAAGCCAATATTATGTATAACAATATTAGCACAAACAGGCTTTAACATGACGGACCATCAAACTAGAACATTGAATATTTAGTAATTAAAATACTAGTGTGCTTAAGAATTGTTTTAGCATCATCATTATTTTTATTGTATTTATTTAGAAATGGATTTATAAATTTTCATTTTCCTCATTTCAATAACTGCAATGAGATATTTTAATATTTACTTGTATAGATCAAACATGCATTTTAATAATATTTGTGAAGATCCTTCAACTCACAGTTGATGTTTTAAAATGGTAAGCTTTTGTATAGGACTATCTAAAGCATTTGAATGATGTTGTTAGGGGTGTTATCGAGTCTAGTTTAAGTGAGTTCGACTCAACTTAAAGGAAAATTCTTAGGTGCGGATGCTGGATATATCTCTATGTCCGGACATCCACTTAAAATTTGACATGTGGAGTGGACACGTTGGATTTAATTTTTACTTTATATATTTAATGTGTCCTGCGGAACTTTAAGCCAAGCGCACCAAAATGCAATCAAAGCGCAGGTAAAACACAGTGGAAAAAAGTGATGTAGAACGGAAAGCAAGCTTTCCTAGGGAGAGGATCTTTCAGCAGCTTTGGGGTTTTAGGTTTCTTGGACAGCAGTTTGGAAGCCTTCTTGGACCGCTTCCTTGCTGGTTTAGGGGTCTTTGGAGAGCAGGGAGGACCTCTCTGGTCTACAGGACAGCAAGGTTGAGCTGCCGTAATCCTTGGACAGCAGTTAAGAGCTCTCCAAAGGTAAGAAATCTTGTGAAAGGGGCTTCAGAACAATAGTTTCAGCCTTCCTCTGGTGCAGGACAGCAAACAGACATTTGGGGGAGAGGGGAAAACAGTCTCAGATTTCCAATAAAATTCTGAAGGGAATTTTCAGATCTCGGTGGACTAGATTGTACAGAAATTGGAGGAAGTAATCCAACAGTAATTGTGGAGAGAAAGTTGAGATTAATTTCCCACTCAAGGCCCTTGAATTGGGGAGCTATCTAGAGTAAATAGGAGAGGGGAGGGAGGCGGTGGAATTAGAGAGAAAACCGGGATTTAATTCCAAAGGGGGAAGCAGGATTTGGAAAGGGGATTTAACGGAAGTGGGGCCTGGAGCTTTTCGGCCAGAAAAAAATAAATCTCAGATTTTGGAAATACTTCCAAGGAAGGAATTAGCTTAAGGAAATAATTGTAATTCCAGATTCTCACGTGGAGGGATAGGGAATTAATTATTGCATTAATTCCATAGGGAGAGGTTTTAATTTGAGAAAGAAATCAAGAGGTGGGGCATGGGGGGGGGTTTCGGCCAAGCAAGAACCAAGGAGAATTAATGTGGAAATTTAAGGCTCGTTGATTTGAATTTAGGAATTTTCAAAATTTGAATTTAATTTTAGTTTTGATTGAAATTGGGGGGAACTTAATTTGAAATTTGATTTCAAATTAAGAGGCCATTAATGCTTTAATTGAGGAATTAATGGGAGGAAAACCCCATGGTGGCTGGCGGCATGTAGAGAGAGAGGGAGGGGATTTGGGCAAGGTTTGGGGAGTTTCCAAAGAAGAAAAATGTATTAGGAAGGTTATGACTAAATCCAAACTCTTTGAATTTAAATTTGAATCATGCATAACACTTTCCTAAATAAGAATTTCCAAATTTGGAAAGAATTGAATTTCAAATTTGAATCAAATCCTTTCTAATTTCTCGTAGGGTGAATTATGGAAAGTCATGAAGATATTGAGATTACCGTCATGGGGGAAAAAGATGGGGTTTCGGGTGAGGCTAGAATCCGGCGGCCAAACGAAGATTGGGAGGAGGAAGAAGATGAAGATAACGACAAAGAGCAATAAGAAGGAACAAAAGCAAATAAACAAAATATCAAAGATACAACCGCGAGCCCGGACACATCCTGCGGCTGACGGGTACTACGTTGCCCTTATCCAAGGGACTTCACGCCACGAGCCCGGACCCATCCTGCGGCTGGTGGAAACTCCGACTCCCTCCCATAGGGATTTCACTAATGTTCTTCCCAAAGAACCCAAGTGCAAAACGCAAATTTTTTTTTATTAATAACCCATCATACCAAATACAAGAGAAGGGACCTCTATATATAGGCCTCAAAAGAAATTAAAAGACTGATTAGCCCCTTGGGCTTATATAAGACAAAAGGGTTAAAAGGGAAATTGCAAAATTAAATCAAAATACACTTAATAAACTAAAATAAAACAAAGTGATCTCGGTCGTCGATCTTCAGCTCCTCGGATAAGCATGGACGGTTGGATGTCCGCATCAAAAAGCGCAACAAATGAGCAGTAAAAGCGCAGTCAAAAAAGCGCAACGAAAGAGCAGTTAAAGTGCAACTAAAGCGCAGATAAAGCGCAAAAAAAGCGCAACCAAAGTGCACTCCACTTGTCAAATTTTAAGTGGATGTCCGGACGTAGAGATACGTCCGGTGTCCGAACCTGATAATTTTCCAACTTAAAGTTGAAAATTTTCATTTTAATTTGACTCAAATAAAAAGGAGTGATTATGAATTAATTTTTTGACTAATTCAAACAAATTATTTTAATTTTAATTTTACATATATATACATATATATACATATACATATATATATATATATATATATATATATATATATATATATATATATATATATATATATATATATACACGCGCGTGCGCCCACTAAGACACTCATATTCATGTCTACTTTACATGCTCAAGTAGATTTCAAGTTTAGTTTAATCAATTTAGCCATCAATTTAGTTCAAGTAATTCAATTTTGGTTTTTATTTGATTCAATTTTTAGTGATTATCGAGCAAGTTTCAAATTTCAGAAGTCCTAGATGTTATTGAATTGAATGTGTTTGGCATGGATATGGTACTTATTTGGAAGTAAATGCGCTTCCTAGTATAAAACTGACCACAGTTGAATTTAACAACTAATTGATTTCACATAGATAAAGAATTCCCAGGCTTTGTTTGTGCCTGTTGAATTTCCTACATTTAGCTTGATTTTTTTTGTACTTTCTTGTTGTATTCAGGAGTTTTTATGGATTATTTTCCTTTTTATCGCAGTATTATCTTTCCTTCTTAAGAACTAACTCAAATTTACTTGTTGAATATTTTTTTGTTTTAAGCTCTTTAGGTTTTACCAGTCGTGCATCCTTTATATCTGATCATTCTTGTCTTATTATTGGATGTTTTCTTAACATCTATATCCTTTGCTTGGATTCAGGTAGATGGTGCTCTAAAGGCCTCTGAATCTGCACAAGCTTTGCTTCATTCTCAGCTTGAGAATTCCAGAGAACTTATGTTAAAAGATGAGGAATTCAAGTCTCTTCAGCTTCAGGTAACCCTTGCTACTGATGGTTGCATTGAACTTCTTTGTGTATAACAACTAAATTATATGTTTTAGCTTATTTGCTATATTTGGACTTTGCTAGTATTAAATACTTTCTTAATCTTTGCAGGTGAGAGAAATTAATTTGCTCCGGGAAAGTAATGTACAGCTTCGGGAAGAGAGCAAGCATAACTTTGAAGAATGTCAGGTTTGGCGTGCATCATATTATAGGCGGCATTTAAAGCTGTAACTTGTTGCAATATGCTTCTCTGTTTTAAGGGGATAGGTGGAAAGAGAAAGTTTAATGAAACTTTATTACCTTGCTTTGTTACTAGAAACTCCGTGAAGAGGCTCAGAAAGCTAAAGCAGATGCTGATAAATTGGAAAATCTTTTAAAGCAGAAGCAAATTGAAGTTGACGGCTTTCAAAAAGATGCGGAGTTGCTGAAGATTGACATCAACAAACTGAACAATAGAAATGCTGAGGTACTTCTGCGCTTACAGTGAAACCTGATCTGCTAAGATAAATTGAGACTCTTATTTGTTTTAATTCTGGTGCAGATGCTTGAAAGTTGCAAGAATATAAACATTAATGAACACGAAAAGATTAAGGATGAGCTCGAACAGGTTAAGGTGAACTCACTTCATATGCTTTTATTTTGCCGTGTTTAAATGTTTGATGTACATTTTTTTCAACCGGGGCTGGGTTCAGTTTTCTAGAATAATTATATCTACATTACGTTGCACTAATACGGATATGGCGACACGGATAAGTTATGATACAGATATGGGCCACGTCAATTATTAAAAGTACAGGATTTGGGTACGGCGTAGACACGTCATTATAATTTATAAAACATACATTAAAATTAAGAAAACAATTATAGCATAATATTTAAAATGACAAAAAAAAAAATAAAGCAACATCATATTTAGTTGTGTAGCTTATAATATCAAAATAAAAGTAAGCATAACATGTTCTTACAACTTCATAAACATAAGCATAAACTATCTAGTGCATGATGTTTCAATATTCAGTGGAAGTAATGGTAGGATTAGCTTCTTCAGGGATTTGTCTTTGGACTTCTGTATTATCTTCAATAAATATTATTGCTTCCAATTCATGCTCATCAAGTGAAAGATTATCAATCTCCAATATTCTCATATCATCAAAGGACTCAAATCCATCTCAAGCAACATCCCAAAACTTAGTATCTCCTATCATATAAGTTGGAGTTTTTCTTGATAGAACCGAAGGTTTGTATGCACATGAACTAAATCTTCAACCTGTTGTGGAGTAATTTTGTTCATCTTCATTGATTGATGGAGTATGTGCTCCATTTTTTTTTTTTTTTATTTGTTGAACCTGACCAAGAAATTCCATGGCAATTGTTTTCTGTGTGTTTTTCATATTTTTAGTTTTGAATTTATAATAGATGATAACTCGTTTTAATTGTTGATCTTATTGCTGCAAATTTTACATCTGGTTTGTGTGATTTCATACATCACATCATCTACTTGCACTAGAAATCTAGGTCTAAGATCTCCCTACCCTTGAATGATTTATACTTTAAAGGATATAATTTAAATAGGCTTTCATCATTATGTTTTTTTCTAATCATGGTTAGCAGACATCCCAGACAAAATTGCTTTCTATATCTGTGCAAATTGAGGCCCATCTTTCATCATCCTGATTATTTTCAACATTTTTTTGGGCGTGCTTGTTTTCAGAAGCCTTGTATTATAAGTTGAGTATAATTTGATTATTGATTTTTAAATTTTAGCAATGTTGGTCTTTTTGCTTCTACCTGCTTTAAAATTTGTAACGACCGTGATGGATTCTGTGGTCAAGAGTTCTTTTATTTCCATGAATTTAACCCAGAAAAAATTTCCTTCATTTTTTTTTTCTTTTAAACTTTAGAATTTTCCATTTTGTATGATTATATATGTTAATCTCTCGTCAATCTACGATTCCCTTTTTGAACATTTATCTCTTTGTTTTACGTTGTCTGTTTGTTTTTTTTAACTCATTGAATTATTATATTTCTCTAGATTAATTGGTTGTTTTTGTGCTTAAAGAATACTTTAGTTAAGAAGCAGGAATTAATAATGAAGTTGGAGCAAGACCTTACTAATTGTCACGAGGAATTATCTGAAAGAGAGAAAAAGTTTAATGCTGCTCAAAATGTTGAGGTACTTGTCCGTGTTGACTTTATTTTTGTTTTATATATTTGTATCCCGTGCTATTGTTAAGATATATTGCTGTATTCAGGCAACTACCCTTAAACTGGAATTTGATAAACAAAAAAAGCTTCTACATGGTTTGAAGGTCTATTGCGTACTCCTAGCTTTGATATTCTAGGCAATGTATAACTTTTCTTCTTGGCGATAAGCTTAATGCATCTTGATTTGATTTTCAGAACAAAAATCTTTTAATATCGAAGGAGAAGGAGGAACTGAACTCTAAGAAACAAGCACTGACAAAGGAGATTGAGGATCTGAAAATCATAAACCAATCAATAATGAAAGAGAAGGAGGAACTGAACTCTAGAAACCAAGTATTGACAAAGGAAAAGGAGGATTTCAGCAGTAAAACTCAAGCCACAGCAAAGGAGAAGGATGAGTTCATGTCCAAAATCCAAGCGTTAGCAAAGGAGAAAGAGGAGCTGAACTCCAAAAATCAAGCAATTCTGAAGCAAATTGAAGACTTTAAATCTGGTACTTTCTCCATGAATATAAATCAATGATACTGTTGTTTTCTGACATTATATGTTTTGACAGGAAGGAATGTTTTTGGTGAGAGTGAGCAAGCCAAACAATTACAAGAAAAGGATACCAGGATACAGGTTGGCTTTAGTATTTTAACGACTTCATTTGTTGTTATTGTGGACTGCCTATTTACTTCGAAGCTGTGTTTCATGGCATCAGAGTTTATGCGTATAATCTTTAGAATTGCATTTACTACTTAAATTTAAAGCATTAAATTTCATGTGTTTTTTTTTCCCGGAAACCTCAAGCAACCTTTCGGATTCCCCTGAATGACATTGCTGCCTTTTTCCTTCATTACTATTGCTAACAATATCTTTTTTCTTTCTTGCTGCAATTCCTTAAAAAAAAATATTTTGAATGTATTATGGTTGTTGCTTTTTATTTTGTTAATCTTAATATTTTTTACGTTTGTTGATTAATATATACTTATTTTGTTTGGAATATGTATGAAAAACTTCTAGTACTAGAAAAAATTTTAAACTTTTATCCCATTTAATTGACATTTGGGTACTCTTCTCTTTGCAAAGCATTCATTTGATTAAAGACTGATTATATTATGATAATTTTTAGAGGGTGTGGGCTCTTTTCAAATTATTTAATGCGAAGTTCCCTCTAAATTCAGTTGATGCTAGGTTATCGTAATCATATTGTTGCGCTAAAGTTTTGTTCTATTATTTTGTAAATACTCATCAACTCAACTATGTTCTCGTATATATGTAAATGAATTCATCATGTTTATTCTATATTTTGTTTTGCACGTTATGGATATTTTTGTTTGTTGTATCTTTCTTAATAATTATTGACTAAAGAATGATTCTGTGGTTTTATGCCTTATTTTGATTGGCAGTGAAGAGCTTGACTTCTTACTAAAAAATTTATGATATTGGATTGTGTGGTGCTTTGGTTACTTTTGAATTCTTATAACTGCCTGAAACCAGACCTTGGAGAAAACTTTGGAGCGGCTGAGGGATGACAATCGGAATGAGCGGCTAACAAGGAGGAAGAATGAGACGATGATGGTAGATATTACCAACAAAATTAACACGGTATTGGTTCATTTTTTTAAAATGTTTTCTTATTGATTTCCTTTCAGTTGTGATTGGCTTGTTAAATTATATGCTCTTGTTTATTTAACTTTGGCGTTCAGTCTCTCGGCTTTTGTGAAATACTTATATAATGACTTGCTCCATTTTTTAGACCCTTAGGGCCTCTTAGACCACCAATAGGGCTAATCTTTTTAGATTTGACCACAATATGAGTTTTGCAGTAGAAGCTATTTGTTGCCTTAATTATATTTGTATGCATCATGAGATAGAGAATCCATTGAAAATTTTTACTTTGTCTACTAATCAGATTGAGTAAAAGCCTAAAATAGTCCTTGACTATTAGTAAATACCCAATTTAATCTCAAACTTTCATACCGACTCAATATAGTATTCTGAATATTAGAGAATATCTCAATTTGATCACAATACCAAAAGTAATAATTAAAGATAACCCCACCAGTTTAATAAGAGGGCATTTTTGAAGTCATTCATTTAATGCTAGTCAAACGAAAAGCTTATTGGGGTTAAACCTCATCAAAAGTAGGCGTTTCAACTTTAAGTCTCCTAGAAGTATTATTAGAGTCATTGATATTGTGTTGGTGGTGCTCAGCTCTCTAATCTTACGTCTTTTTTTAGGGTCCCTCCTGTGGGGTTAACATCCTCATTTGTGTGTGTTATCTCGTAGATAGATTGGATGGTTGGCAGGGGCAAGGTAGTTGGATTTTGATGGAGCTGTTGAACAAGATGATTTAATGTTGCTTATGTTTCAACCATTTGAAAATTTGGCTTGCCCATGAAATTCATAGGAAGCCCAATGGTATTTTCCAAATTATTGAACCTAGCACCATGTTCCTCTAGTATTTTAGAACTTATTTCATTAATATATGGATGAGATTGCCTGAGAGTCATGATGACTTCTGCAATTAAATGCTATGCAAAGAAGATATTTTTTTTTAATATTTTTATAGATTTAAAAAATTTTCAAAAGAGTCTAAGAAATAATAGAAAATTAGGTTGCCAAACTGCTTAATAAAACTAACCCTAATTAATCTAAAAAGAACTAATTTAAGGTTTTAATGAAGAGCTGTACTCCAGTAAAGATTTTAATTGTGAAAATAATCAATTCAAGGTTCTTTTATTTCAGCGAAAATGATGTATAAATTCCTTCTTGTTATAACTCTGGTGATTGGCCCAGGTGCCGTAAGAATTGGTGATAAATCAATTTTGCATCCTTTTGTTGATTTTTTATCCAAGCCTAGGGAGAGATTTTGATGTGAAACGTACATGCGATGGAGTTACTTTAAGAGATTAAAGAGAGCGATTTTAACAAAGTAATCCGAAATAAATTTATTGCTTATAACAAAGGTTTGATCCTTAGAATTCTTAGTTTTTAACTTGCGTAGGCAACGAAGATCGAAGTCAGTTAACCAAACAATTTAAGAAAATGCAAAGATCAATTATAAAACTACTACGATAAACAAGAATCCACAATTTAATAATAAGAGCTTTCACCTTTGGAGCCCATACGCTCAACTAGTCTAGGCTTTAGCGGAAGAAAAGTCTCCACATTAGAACCGAGGTCACTCCAAGGAAGAAGGAGCCTAAGATCGTCGTTCTTGAATAGGTGGCTGGAGTGGCGGAGGATGGCGGTCGTCCAAGGATGATCCAACGTCCCTTTGATCTTTGCTCGTCGATCACATCCACTAAGGTGTAATGGATACGGTCGATGTAATCTTCAATCGTGTCGTCGAAATCAAAGCTCACGTCAAAGAACGGTGATTGGAGGATGTCAACTTGATCTCGCTCGTCATGTACGAATCCAAAGTTCCATTCAAATTCGGGGTCCGCCATGCATTCTTTCCTAGGGTTGAAGGGTGGGAAAGGAGGTGGCCGGTCTTGGGGTGGTGGGGAGAAGAAGGAAAAGAGATATTATTTAGTGGGAGGGAAGAAAGCTGAAATCTGATTTCAGAATTTTTTTTTTTTTTTTTTTTTTTAAGAGAAGGAAGATTTGTTTCAAATCTCAGATTTGAAAGCTGACATAAAACTGAAACTCACGTTGGAGAGGGGAGGTGTTTAGGAGGTCATTAAGAGGCGGTGATGTGGCAATTAAGTGGAAAACAGTAAGGGAGAGGTGGCCGGCCCCAAGGAGAGTTGAGAGCAATCAAATTAATGACGTGGCCTCACTTGAGAAACTCACGGAATGTTCAAATCTAATACAGGATTCTCAGATTTATTCTAAAGGAAGATTTCCTAAATAGCTTGAGCCTCTAGCCGTTGGGAATTTCCCGATAACTGAAAAGAAATAATAGCAGGCCAAAATTTCCTAAGTGAAGGGGATGTAAAATAGGAAAGAAATTAAGGCATTGGTATGGGATTTCAAAATCTGAAACGGGTTTGCTGGTGGGCTGAAGTGGGGCGGCTATGGGAGCGGTTGGGAGGGATGGCCGGCGACTTGGGTGTGGGGGAGGGCTGCCGGTGGCTGGGCCGGCCAAGGGAGGCCGGCGGTGGAGCTTGGGTGGTGGTTTGGAAAATGAGAAGAGAAAGGAATTTCGCCTAAGTGGGGGAAGAAAGGATTGGAGAGAAAAGAAATAAAGAAATTTCAAATGACTAACCTTGAACACCACTCCACCGGTAGAACTCACAAAGAGATCTCCGGCGATCACCTCTTCAAGAACTCACAAAGAGATCTTTAGAGGCTTCATGAACTCACAAAGAGAATCATCAAAAGAAATTTTTTTCATTTATCAAAAAGCTGAAATTACAATGCATGAGGCCTCATATAAATAGGTCAAAATGAAATAATAAGAAATGACACAAATGCCCTTCCGGGCTACATAAGCGACTAAATGCCCATAAGGGCAAAAGCGGAAAAACATCAAAATAAAATAAGCTACGGCATAAAATGACAAAATACAAAACATGCTCGTGGCCGTCGATCTCCGGCGTTGAAAATGCTGACGATGCCCTCATCAGATTCCTTCTTTGTTTTAGTGTCATCAGTACATTCAATATTACTTTCTACTCAGCGGAAGGGATTGAATGTTATTATTGTCCTATTTAGCAGGATAAGAGAAAGAAATAAGACAAACAAATAATAACTTTTTGAACAGTGTAAAAAATTATACGTGAGACATCATTTGAAGACCTTGTGTTCATCTATCTTTGATACAACTAAGACCTAAAGCAACCCTCCTCTTCTATTGAGCTTTAATTTGAAGACCTTTGCATTTATTGAATCCATAAACTTCCTATAGTTTTAACTCCCTCATTTAATCTTTGATCTTGGTTCAAAGAGAGAAATACTCAGCATCGACAAGTATATTTTATCAAAACTTAGTGGTTGCTTTGTTATTGTTGGTAATGATACATATGGACATTATACGGTTTCAATATTGTTGACATACTTGTGATGTCCCAATGGAGGCAGGCGGGTGTTGTTGTTAGTGTTGAAACCATTAATGAAACTTTGTAAACAAAAAAAAAAGATATTAAGCATTTGTAATGAAGGAGTTTAAATAAGGATTCTGATGGGGACATCAGCAGCGATTTCGACACATGTACCTCCAGGAGATGCCGGAGATCGACAGCCACGATCATGATCTGTATTTTCATCATTTTATGTAGTAATTTATTTTTTATTTTATGTTTTTCCGTTTTTGCCCTTATGGGTATTTGGTAACTATTGTAGCCCAAGGGGCATTTTAGTATTTTACTTTCTTTGTCATTTTGAGGCCTATTTATATGGCCATTTTCTCATGTAATAGTTAGTTTTGAGGAATGAAAAATATTTACTTTGTGTTCTCTTTGTGAATGCAAACCTCCACGATCTCTTAGTGAGTTCGTAGGAGAAGCTAGATCTCTTTGTGAGTTCTAGGTTTTTCTCGTTCTACTATTTTTCTTTATTTCTCTTGGTCAATTCATCGTCGTGGAGATTCGGATTGAAGCATTTGTGGAAAATTGGAATTCACTCCTTGAATCCCTATATTTTCCATACTTCTTCCTCCCCTTGCTCTTGCCGGCGCCTCCTCCAAACAACCCCAAGCCGCCGGCCTCTTGGCATCCACCTCCCGCCGGCCAGCCACCCCACCTGTGATCCGCCCCCTTGCCCCTTTAGCCGCAGGCCGCCCCCTCCATTGAGCCCCAATTTTGAAATTTCAAATTTTCTTTGGCCATTAATTGTTTCCTAATTTAGCGCCTTAATTTACGCCATCAATTTGATTGATTTTCAATTTCAAATTTGAAATTCAAATTGTTTAAATTGATTGCCCTCTTAATTGGAAGTTTTCTCCTTAAGAAAACTGAAATTTTATTTCAGATTTTTTGTAAAATCTGAAATTAAATTGGTGGTCCCCATTGCATTAAAACCCAAGCCCCTCTCTCCTAGTCATGTGGCCGGCCCCTTAATGGCCACCTCTCTCTCTCCTAATCACCTTAATAGCTCCACAAATTCAGCCCAAATCCCCCTCTCTTTACCGCCCCTTCTCCCCTCCTTGATTTAATTTGAAATTTCAAATTTCAAATTAAATCCCACCATTAAACCTCCCGAATTCTGAAATTAATTCAAAATTCCTGCACTCTACCATTTGGATCCCACCATAACCAAATTCCCCTCTTCTCCCGGATGCTCCATCAACTCCCGGCAAGAATGCATGGAGGAACTCGAGTGAAACTTTGGGTTTATGCATGGCGACCAAGATCAAGTTGACATCCTCCAATCACCGTTCTTTGACGTGGGCTTCGATTTCGACGACACCATCGAAGATTACATCGATCGTATCCATTACACCTTAGTGGATGTGATCGACGAGCAAAGATCAAAGGGACGTTGTATCATCCTTGGACGACCGCCATCCTCCACCACTCCGGCCCCCTATCCAAGAACGACGATCTTAGGTTCCTTCTTCCTCCGAGTGACCTCAGTTCTAATGTGGAGACTCTTCTTCCGCTAAAGCCTAGACTAGTTGAGCGTATGAACTTCAAAGGTGAAAATTCTCATTATTAAATCGTGGATTCTTGTTTATTGTCGTAGTTTTACAATTATTCTTTGTGTATTCTTGAATTGTTTGGTTAATTGATTGCGCTCTTCTTTGCCTAAGCAAGTTAAAAACTGAGAACTCCAAGGATCAATCTTTTGCTATAAGTGATAATTTTATTTTGGATTATTTTGTTAAAATTTCTCTCTTTAATTCCTTAAAGTAACTCCTGAACGACTGTGTATCACATCAGATTCATTGTATTAATTCTTAAGATTTTCCCATAAAGATAAACAAATAAAATTTTGTTGCAGACTTCAGTCTATGATTAACAAAGTAGATAAGAGATATTTTATAAATAGATTAGCTCATCTATGATGCACGGACACGAACACGACGACACGGACACTACACGACACGGACACGGGACATGGCTTTTTTTGAAAATATAGGACACGAGTATGGCGCGGACACGGCAATACATTTTTTTATATACTGTATATATATTAATGTAATATCATATTAAAAATGACAAACAATAATAAATGAATGACATGATAACTTGTCTAGCTTATAATATAAAATATTTTGTACAAAATATCTAGTACAACCACGAAAATATAAGCAAATAATCACTTACTACAACATCAAGCATTCCAGCTTAAACTACTAGGATCAGCTTTAGAGGTTTATTTTTGGCCTTCAATATCATCATCATTGAATATCACTGCTTTCAACTCTGGTTCAACAAGAGAAAGATTTGTAATTGTGCAAAAAGAGAGGAGATGAAAATACCTTCACTGCCAAAGAGAAATAAAAATGAGAATATTCATTGAATGGGTATTAAATGCAGACATTGATTTGGTGTTGTGGATAGGAAATAAGAAATGTAGTTTAAATCTCGTTAAATATAAGAAATTATATTTTAAAAAAATTATAAAATATTTAAGATACGCGTGTCCAATTTATTTTTAATATTTTTTTTTAATCAGACACGTTTTCGGCGTGTCTGACACGTGTCGGACGAGTGTCGTGTCGGACACTGCACACCTCTTTGAGAAGAAGTGTCGGTGCATCATAGTAGCTCATCAATCAAGCAATGACCACCCCATTTTCTCTTATTGCAAGTTATATCCTTTACAAAAATTTCTAATTACGAAATAGCATTATATATATATAAAGCAATATTAAAATAGCATATGATTGTAAATATAAATTTATATAAGTATTTTGTTGAGTTAATTCTTGCTTTAATTTAGTGATGGCTTGGCTTTAATATATTATTTGATGTGTTTAAATATGCCTCCAATTATGAAATATTAATTCTAGTCTTAAGTTTTGAAAAACTTAAGGTTTTGTGAGAGTTTATATTGACTATTTCCTACTCACTTGGTCCTGATAAAAGTATTTTAGGATTGGTGTTAGTAAGAGATAAGTCCATTTTGATTCTCTCTCTCTCTATTACACTTTAGATTGATTATAGAGGGTCAAAATGGAATGTGCCATAATATGTTTGGTTTGATTTGTGAAATAGCTTTGCGGTCAAATCTATCAAAGAAAGAAAGAAATAGTTTAAGACTTTAAGTAAATAGTTTTTGAAAGCTATATCAATTCCATGCACTCTTAAGTATAATTGATAGATCCCCATACTAAAGAATATATATCATAAAACAAAATTCATGCAATCTCTTGAGTATTTTAATTGGCCCCTAGAAGGCATGCTTTTAATATTGGAAATTGAATTCATGCAATTTGAAAGGTTTTTAAGAGGCAGACATACATTATGGACATACTTGGATTGATATATGATGCACAAATTCTAATCGTGGTGTTAGCTAATTGATGAAACATGTTGATGTATAAAAATATGCGCATATACACTCTTGGATGCTATACAATCTTTAGTGTAATTGAAGGGTTCTTGTGGTAACCCAAGAGAACTATAGAGTTCTCTTGAGGATAATAAATCATCAAAATGCCTTCTTAAGAGCTAAACTATTATACTACCCTTATGGTCCTAATTCAAATACATTTATTATTGGTTTGATTGATTAGATAAATAGGTAAAGGGCCCATGTTGATGTTTTTGTCTCCCATTTGATCTAATAATTTAGGAGAGTAGGGTAATTGTGCTAACACAAAGCCATTAAGCCCACCGTATTAAACATATATTAAATTTGGGCAGCCATGCTAATAAGGTAAAGCCTACACTTTTCTTTTAGTGAATACAAGGCTCATTTTTACCCAATTAATTAGGCCAACAAAAAGCCATTAGGCCTACCAAACTAGAATTTAACCAATCTGGTCACCCTGCGTATAGGTTAAGGCCATAAGTCCCAAATGTGGACTTTCATCTACCTCGAAGTCCTAAGTATAAGTTTTTTCATGAATTTAAGCCTGAACCTAATTTATTTGGGCCTTCCAAAGGATGAAATTATGAGAATTTGCTCGAGTCATCTCTATACCCTAATCACTCTCCATTCATACTTAATTTACTAAATCTAAGCATAAGCAATCTCTTTAATCTAGAGTGCTCTCCTATGAGTGGTATGAATAATTAACTATGGGAGCTTATGCTCTTACAGGAAGTTTTAACTCTAGATTTAAATAAGCCTTTACACAACATCAAAAGAAATCTAGTGAAAAAAAAAAATGAAACCTTTAAAACTACTCCCCAATTATTATCTTTAACATTGAGGAGTTTCACAAGGAAGGTTGATTTTTCTAGGGTGATCATATGCCAATAGAACTCCCAAAGAAATTATTAACATATTTGATCCATGATTATGCAAGTGTAGATTCTTGGTTAATTTTGATTTGAACTAGTAAAAAAAATGGAGTTGAGGATCTATGGTGTTAATATTTATTTTGGTGTCCCTACAATCAAAGTTGATTGAAAAAGGTAAATTGATTGAAAAACATAATCTTTCATATCAATTGAATTGGAGTCACAATCTCCATATCATTATGTCTATTAAATATCAAAAGAGTTATATTCTTTTTTCTTTACATACAATTCCGAAAATTGTGAGTGATCGAAAGATTATACATTTTCATAACTGTTTTAAAAGAAATTTGTAATCTTATAGGGCTGAATATTGACACTCACTTACTTTGTTGTGTCCTTTAGTTCTCACCAGCAACTTTTGCATATAGAAGTCATTTTTGGGATTGATTATTTATAATTAATAATATCTACCTCCTGTTTTTTATTTCTGCTTAAGATGTGCTCATACTGAATGCTACAACAATTTGCCACTTTATTTTTATCAGCCAGCTCATGCTTCTCAGAATTTTAAACTGTTGAGTTTTTCTGAAATTTGATGCTAGAATAAACAAAAACTCGAAGATGAACTACAGAAGCACAAGAGTGCCATTTCTGTTGTATTAGAGGTATGTTCTCCCATATTCCCCATGCTTATGGTCATTTATTTGTGATTTGGTCATTGTGATCCTTTGAGGAGTGTGTACCTTTATTAAAATATATGCCAACTGATATATATAAGGCATGAGAAATGATGATCTTCTTTGATAGAATTATATTTTTTATAAATGATAATAAATCCGATATCTTTTATTATACTATAAAAAATTAGGTTTTAGTAATGTTAATTGCTATTTGATTAGCACGTTAAAAAATCATGAATAATGCAACACTAATTCAAATTCTTTTTTTAGATCTTCGCCTGCCTCTCGTCACATACATGATATGCCATAACATTGTATTCAGCTTAAGCATTATATCTAGCACTAGTAGTTTGCTTTTTCCTTCTCTATGGAATAAGATATCCTCCACAAAAAGTTAATATCCAAGCTTATAATTTCGATCTTAATCTATCATACCAGAAACACATTGTTGATATCCATTTAGAGTTAGGTCCATTTTTGATTAATGGCAAAGAGAGTTGGCTAAAAAAAGATGAATTGAGCAATCGAGAAATATTGGGATAAACTTCAAAATAGTGCCACCAGCTATTTCGTATCATATTGCTTCAATTTAGACTCTCAACTATACAAAATTGATCATAAAGGATCCTTTGTGACTAAATTGGGATCAATTTTATGTCAAAATTATAAATTGAGGGTCCAGTCCATTTTAGATCAATTTTGTTTAATCTAAGGACTAAATTAGAGCAATGTGATACTTTGAAACTAAATTGGCCGCATAGGAATAATCTAGGGACTATTTGAGATTTTTTTTTGGGAAAACATATCTCAAAATAGTTCTTAAATAGTTAATATCATAAACCTATGGCATCTTCTAGCCATCAATCAAGTTTTGTTGAGGTTAATAGTTCCAAATGGATGAACTTTACTGTGAAGCTATTGCACAGGAATATTTTGGGGACTATTTGGGATTTTTCTGGAGAGCACGTCTCGAAATAGTTCTTAAACAGTCAGTTCCATGGATCTATGGCATCATTTAGCCATTGATCATGTTTTGTAGAGGTTAATAGTTCCTTCTGAATGAACTTAACTGTGAAACCATTGCATGAAGTATTGTCTACAACAAGGGGTAACTACGTTTCTTGTTTTATGATGAGGGAGATTCCTCATTTAAGCATCCATTATATTCTTCCAGTTAATATTGAGTAATGCTTCCTGATAAGTCTTAGAGAATAGAGACAGCTAAATAAGACCAAAAAAAATGACAAAGAAGAGGATAAATGATCCAAGTTGTAAAATATTGTATTGGGTAATTGGTACATTGTCATATTCTTTTTTCGGAAAGTAATTATGAAATAGTGATTTGAGGTTACAAATATAGATGAATGGTCAACTATATATAGTAGACGGGATTGATACAGGTGCAAGAGGAGGCAAACAAAGTCAATGATTATAAACCGACAGTTGAGGCATAGACACTGAAACAAGAAGTGAACGTAGAATAATTAAAGAAATTTTTTGTAGTTGAAGAGGATAGTAGGAATATGTGTGAGCAAATGCAGAAAGGAGAGATGGATCATAACAATGATAACCTTTATGGGAAAGTGAATAACCTAAGAATATACATTTAATTGCATGAGGAAATAGTTTTACGTCTTAGATGAAAAGACTGAATAAAACAAGCACAATCGAAAGCATGAAATATTGGGAGAAAAAATATTTTGTGGATTAAGGAAGGGAAATGGATAAGTAGCCCTACTCAAAGTATGAAATAATTGATTTGGAAATAGGTTGTGAGAATGGCATTTTGCCAAAATAATCTTGTATACTTATGTGAAACATTTAAGGTACAAGTAGCATTGAGGAGTGTTGGTGCTTTTAACTATACCATTTTGTTGGGAAGTATAAGGGCAAGAAGATTGATTTGTAATATTATTTTTAGTACACAAGTGAAAAGTAGATTATCTATATTATAGTACATTATCTGAGCAAAAAAACTATGAGAAGTAAAAAATTAAACTTTTCTTCTTGATAAAGTAATTTGAAAACAAAAAAGACTTCATACCTACATTTTAACAAGTATACTTAAGTAAAAATCTTATAGTCTTCATTACAATAAATGAACTACTTAAGACATGGATGGGTTGACATGGGATTTGAACCCCAAATAATAGTGGACTAAGGTTAGAGTATTATTGTAAGAAGATGTTGACCTATGATGCACCGGCATGAACATGGCAACACAGACACGACAGAAACACTGGATATATAAATTATTGAAAAAATAGGACACAATATTATAACTTTAATATTTTAAAAAGTGTATAAAAATTAAATAAGTGAAATATTAAGAATAATTAAAAATAATAAGTAATTTGATTAGGATTTGTGTATGAAAGAATTAATATTAGGATGGTCTGATGGGCATCAAAGAGTTGGAGAATGATTAATATCATAGTTTAAAATTGTGCAATTGAGGCGCGCCTTTGCGCAATTTTACCCCCAAGAGCCTCATTGCTTAAGAAATTTTGGAACCAGATGAGGCTTACGCCTCATAGGCACAATTGCGCAATAATGGGTGAGGCGTACGCCTCATGGAGTCAGGTCCCACTCACTTAAGTGATTAATAAAAAAAGCCCCGATTTCAGTCCGCACGATCCAGCCCTAACTTCCCTCGACCGGCCTTCCTGCCGCCTCTCCCGCCGGCACCGCCTCACGCTAGTGAGCATCTTGTGTCCGGCAGCCCTCTACGACACCTCTACTGCCAGTTTTAGATGTATGATTTATAAATTATAATGTCGTGTCCACGTCGTACTTGTATCCGGTATTTTTAAGAATTAACATGCCCTGTATCTGTATCGTGTCATATCCGTGTCGCCGTATCTGTATCAGTGTAACATAGATATTAAGTAAACTATTTTATCACCTTTGAGCACTTGATTTTCGTGCCACCACTGGGTTCTCATCAATTTGTCATTTGAGCGTGAGAAGAACACCTGCTCTGCCTTTTATTATATCAATTTATTTCTCATCTTCTATGGTAAGAATATTTTACCTTCAAGTTGGATTTAATTTATATTATGGTTTTATTATTACTTGTAATGATGTGCGTGCCTTAGGTGCACATAGGTCAGAGTTTATGATATACTTTTTGAAGTTTTTACAAGGTTAGAAAGTATATCATGTTGATTAATTTCATTTATGTGTTTTATATACGTGAAAAAGGTTGGAGTAGCTCCAGTGGCAGCTAAGATTATAAAGAGTCATCTTAGATGATTTGGTCACATAAAATGTTGATCTTCTGATGACCCAGTTAGGAGAGTAGATGTATTAGATTTGACATATGTTAAAAGAGGTAGAATTAGACCTAAAAAGATTTAGTTTGAAAGTATTAGCAATGATCTTTTTTATTAGATGTAAATGATAATCTAACTCTTAACAAGGCACAATGTAGAAAAAAAATTCATGTAGCTGACCCCACGTAGTGGTATAAAGGCTTGATGTTGTTGTTCTTGTATGCATTTTTTATTTTGTTTCATTGAATATATTGTTATTTTAAACAGTAACGGACCTTGGGGCATGAGGACCATACTTTAACAATTAGTTGCATCCACTCTCCTAAAATCATGTATATACTTTAGTAGCTGCTTATCATGAAGATCTATCTTATTTTAAAATGGAAGTTCTTTAACTTTTTTTTTTCTTTTAATTGTGATTTTGTACGTACTGTAACACTGCAGAAGTTCTGGATAAATGATTAAGAACTGGGCATATGCACAGTTTAGGCTTCAGAATTCAGGGTTAAGTAGACCCAACTTAAACGATTGCTCTAATATAAATATTTAATTTTGGTCATCCTTAAGTGTTAACAGAATTATTTCCAAATGTTCCAAGATTTTGCTGGCTTAATGGTTTCAATCAACATCTACTGTTTTGTAAGACTTTTAGGAGGGTAATATGCTCATCCGATTCTGAATGTTTGCACTAGGATAAAATTGTGTTATGATATGGTTACTTTATGGCACAACCTTCATTGAGAGACATTTCAAAAACACATGAAAGTTTATAGTTCAGTAAAATGTTGACCCTTTTTTTGTGGTATCCTCTTATTATTTCAATATTTTTTATGAATTTCTTAGTGTATTAAGTTGTAGAAGGATCTATAGGCTAATATTGGAGCAAGTTAATTATATATTATAACTAACTTGCTCGTCTATATATTATTTACTTTTGCATTAATTAATTCTCATAACCTTTTTCCTAATGTTTCTCAAAATCAATTTGGATTCATGCCGGGTAGATCGACTATGGAAGCCATACATTTATTAAGAGGTTTGATCGGGAAATATAGAGAAAATATGGAGGATTTACATATGATATTTATTGATTTAGAAAAAGCATATGATAAAGTTCCAAGAGAAGTGCTATGGAGAGTTCTTGATAAGAAAGGAGTTAATAACGCTTATATTCAAATCGTTAAAGATATGTATGCAAGAGCTATTACTTGTGTTCAAACGCAAGGTGGTTTGACCAAGTATTTCCCTATTTCAGTTGGGTTACATCAAGAATCAGCCTTAAGCCCATATCTTTTTGCTTTAGTCATGGATGTTCTCACTAGACATTTTGATGGGGACATCAGATTTCGACACGTGTACCATCGCCGACGGCGCAGATCGACGGCTACGATCCAGAGCCTCTACTTTTGAGTTTATAGTTTATGTCATTTTTTTTATTTATTAGTTTTTCCGAGTTTGCCCCTGAGGGCATTGTTTGACTTATGTAGCCCGGAGGGCATCGTTGTCTTTTTTTTCCCTTTCATTTGGAGCCTCCATATATGAGGCAATATGTATTGTAATAGTTTAGTTTTTGATGAAATGAAATTTGCCTCTTGTTCTCTTTGTGAGTTCACTCCAAGAGCTCTTAGTGAGTTCGCCGGAGAAAACTAGATCTCTTTGTGAGTTCTAGTTTTCATACTATTTAACATTGTGGAAGGTCAACTTGAAAGCAAATTGAGGATAGTGAATTCATGGTCTTAGAATTCCAAGAAATTTTCAATTTCTTTCCTCCTCCTGTTGTTGCCGCCGCCCACTCTAAACAGCATAGGCTGTCGGCCCACTCCCCTTCCCCTGGTGGCAGCCTCCCGCCGGCCCCCAGCCCAGCCAACCACTGGCAGGCCTCCCGCTAGCCACATCCCGGCCACCCACTGGCCAGCACCCCGCCAGCAGGCTTGCGGCCCCATCCCGCCCCCTGTGAAATTCTGGAATTGATTTTCAAACGCCTCTTGAGCATTGATTACCATCCTTAATTGATTCCTAGAGTTTAGGCAATTGATTCAATTGAGAATTAAAGCTCATTTGAAATTCAAAATATTGCTCAACGTATCGAGCAGTTAAAGGAAGGCTTTCAATATTATAACACCTGTTTTATTACAGATTTGTGTAAAATCTGTAATTAAAATAGGTGGACCCCACCTTTTAGAATTTCGGCCCCTTTTTGGGCTCCTCCCTCTCTCCTAATCACCCCATTAATTCTCCTTTCAATTATTTTAATTGTTTCCCATTAAAACCTCTAATCCTTCATTAACCGTTGGCACTTCATTTGGAAACTATTTGGATTTCAAATTGATTCTCCCGTCCTCACGTCTCCTCTCTACAGCCAATTTCAGAAAACTGAAATTGCCTTGGCTGGAGGCTTGTTTCTCCCACCCGAATTCCTCCTTGGCATTGGATGGATTTCTCCACCCTAGCTTTGTCTCCATCTACAGCAACCTGATAGTATTTCATACTTGGTGATCTTTTGTTTCTCCTCCCACCATGCCCCATCGGTTCCAGGAAAGAACACATGGATGAACCCGAGTGGAACTTCGGGTTTGAGTACGACAACCACTGAAGAGTTAACATCCTCCTATCGCCTTTTTTTGACGTCGGTTTTGATTTTGACGACACGGTCGAAGAATATTTGGATCGAATCCTACCGACATTAGTGGATTCCATCGACAACCACTTTTCCGTCTACACGTGGATCATTGAAGGACGACCATCCGCTCCTCCGAACCCGGCTCCCTCCCCGGCGACGAGTCCCCTCAAGATCACTTGTCTACTCGTAGCGTCGCTAAGCCTACTCACGGTCCTTTTCCGCTAAGCCTCCACTTCAAATTGAGTGACGGATCTTAAGGTGAAGGATCTAAACCTTAAATTTGGGGCTTTGTTATTCTTAGCTATTTGCATTACTTGTAGTTTCGAAGCTATTTTGAGAAGCCTACTACTCTCTAAATGAAATTTCTTGTTGTTACTTAATCATTCGCTTATTAATTCATGAATTTCACTTGATTAAGCATAAAGTTTTGGTAGCAAGCTATGACTCAATATTTTTATTAATTTTAAGTGCAATTCTCATTTCATCTCATGATAGTTTCACATCACATTTGCAAGAGGATGTACCTTGGTGTATGCTTTTTGCTAATGATATTCTTCTTGTTGATAAGACTAGAGAGGGAGTTGAAGGTAAACTTGAATTATGGAGGTCAACCTTATAGTCTAAAGGTTTTCGCTTGAGTAGATCTAAAACAAAATATATGGAGTGTAATTTTAGTGGTAATAGACCAAGTGAGGGGATTGTGACTTTGGGTGATCAAGTCATTAATAAGAGTACACGTTTTAGATATCTTGGATCTATGGTTCGGAGTGATGGTGAAATAGATGGGGATATTATCAATAGAATTCAAGTTGGATGGTTGAAGTGGAGGAATGCATCGGGCTTGTTGTGTGATAGAAAAGTACCTCTCAAATTTAAGGGAAAATTCTATAAGATGGTGGTGAGGCCTGCAATGCTTTATGGTGCCGAATGTTGGCCATTAAAAGAGAAGCATAATATTAAGTTAAGTGTGGCAGAGATGAGGATGCTCAGGTGGATGAGTGGTTTTACCCTTAGAGATAGGATACGAAATGAGCATATACGTGAAAAGGTTGGAGTAGCTCCAGTAGAAGATAAGATTAGAGAGAGACGCCTTAGATGGTTTGGTCACATAAAACGGCGGCCTTCCGATGAGCTGGTTAGGAGAGTAGAGGTATTAGATTTGACTTATGTTAAGAGAGGTAGAGGCAGACCTAAAAAGACTTGGTTAGAATTGGGAATGACCTTTCTTTATTAGATTTAAATGAAATTTTGACTTTTAATAGGACACAATGGAGGAAAAGGATTCATGTAACCAACCCCACGTAGTAGGATAAAGACTTGATGTTGTTGTTGTTGTTGTTGTTGTTGTAACCTTTTTCCTAATTATATACAGAAAACTGGAATGGCAGCTTCCCAACTTCCTTCAGGGAGTTCCTTGGATGAACGAACTGTGGCATACTTTCAGTCTGTTAGTTCTTTTGAAGCAGCAAAAAATTCTTTCCTTAATGATGTTGAGGGACCCCAATGCTCCCCTGCAATTGCATCAACTTCAGATAATTCTGCTGCTCCTACAGGTTAATAATGCTCTCTTTTAATAGCACAATGAAAGATTCGTAATCCTTCATAACCCATTAGTCTGTACCGTGTATTCATGCGTTTGGCAGGTCAGAAGGCTGAAACTCAGCAAATTAAACTGCCTAGACCTAAGCCCAAATTTACTGAAGAAAGAGAAAAAGAATCAAGTGCAGGCAAAACAAATGTTGAAGCACGCAAGCCAGGCAGAAGGTTTGTGCGTCCTAGTCTTGAAAAGCCCGAAGAGCTGACAACTGATACTGAAGTCACTGTAATGGAAACTTCTAGTGCTTCCGAGGGGAAACATGGTTCATCTATTGAAAATGAAGTCATTGGGGACATTTCTATTGCTCAACCAACAGTTGTTCGGAAACGTCTTACCCCTTCTGAGCCAGAGATACCGGAAGGATCTGCGGTACAAGATGAAATTAATATTGCTGCTCCACCTCCCTATAAGAGGACGAAAGAATCAGAGATATCTGAGATCTCTGAAGCTTACGATATTCCCCAGTCATCTGAAAATCCCGATACAACACCACTGGAAAGGATACCACCATCTGAAGTTCCTGAATTTCAAATATCACAAACTAAGGAAGAGTTGGAACTTGATAATTTGCCTACATCCTCAAATGAGGGTAATCTCAACATGGGAAAGGAAGATGAGGATAACGTCCCTGTGAATGAAGAATCAGAAGACCAGCAAAAGGAATACTTTGATGTTGCAAATCCAGAAGAGGTTCAATTTGAAGGTGATATAATAATTGAGGAGTTGTCAGACACCCTTGATCAAGGCCCAAAGAACGAAGACATAAAGGACATTTTGTATTCTGCAACTGACGGTGAAGGGGACAAGGAGGAAGGTGAGTTAATGGCGGATGAACCTGAGCAACAGCCAGATGACCTTTTATCTGATGAAGGCCAGCATGGTTTCAGTATTGGGGAAGGAGCTGGCAGCGGTGATGAAGCCGACGATGCTGTCGAGATTGCATCTCCAAACAATGAGCAAGGTGCTCATGATTCTGTTGATACAAGCATGGTAACTGATGTTGAAGATGTTGCTGAAGATTCTGAGAAGCGTAATAGTAGTAGCATTGATCAAGCCACACTTGTTTCCGAACAGAGCACGGAAATATCAGCAGGAGTACGTGATGAGACCCCAATCACTTTTCAACCATTGGCCCTGAACACTCCTGCTGACACAGGAGAATCTCAGCAGGCAAGAAGTTCGAGAACCATATCAATTTCTGAGGCCGCCAAGAAGAATGCTCAATTTAGACAAGCAAGATTGGCAGTGCCGCAACAACAGCAGCCGCAACAGCAGCAACAGCAAAAACCACCATCCAGAGGACGATCTACCTACAGGGTACTAGTTTCTATCTTGATTTCTGAGCTACAAGCTAGTCCCTGGTATTACCTCTGTTGCGCTCCTTTTTATTTATTTGATTGAAGAAATTTTATCTGTTGCAGAGAGACAGAGGCCGCGGACGTGGAGGACGTGGATAGTCTGCTGATTTTTGGTACCTGCTTTAAGAATCACAATGGTTCGAGCCATGTTAACTAAGCAGGTTTGAAGATATTGGAGCCATGAAATGATGGGAAAATGGGCCATGAAATGACGAAGTAATAACTTACCCAGTATTGCCATAAATGTACACTCTAAATATATTTAGCTTTCACATTATTATGGTAGATTTTTTGAGATTACAAGTAATTTTTACGTTTAAAGCATTATAGTATTCCGTGAATGCAGTCGATGGATACTTGCTTCTCTGTTTTGTTTTGTTTACTTTGTTCACAGGCAAAAATTTAGCTATCAACAAGCTTCTTATTTCTAGGAGAGATTATTACGTGCGGAGTATGGACGGACGGGAGGACCGTCTGGACTCAGTGAGTGTGCGCAGTAAAAGCGCCTATCCAAGCTCTGCAGGTAATAATCTCTTCCTTTCAAAATATTCTGCTAAAATTAAGCTATGTTGGTTGGACGATTTTTTGAAATTTTGTAGTTTTGTTGCTCCTAGTGCTATAGACCTTAAAGAACTCTTTTATGAAGTGTTGAAGTTTAGGCAGTCAATCGCAAGCTATAGTGCAAGTTTCTCCCAATCATCTCTAATAAGCCACGTGTCCTCAATGGATTGCTTATCTCTCCATCTCATAAGAAATCTGTTCTCTTGTATGGTGGGTACTAAAGTTAACTTTTCTTTTGCCTTTCACCCACAAGCTGATGGCCAATTGAGGTCATCAATAAATCTTTAGGAAGCCTTCTTCAAAGTCTACCAAGTAAAAGTTTAGGCAATTGGGATATTCACTTACCTATATAATAGAGTTTGATTATAACAATACGATTTTTAGGGCCACCAACAAAATACCCTTTGAAAGAGTCTATGGTTACAACTCTAGAAAGCCAGTTGATCTTGCTAGCAATCCCTCACATGAATTTTCTAATTCTACATTTACATTTGCACAAGGTTTTTTAAAGCCTTTATGAAAATGTAAAATAATTATTGGTAATCGTTATTTCAAAATACATTAAAATTAAGAACAAAAATAAAATAATTTAATAATTTAATGTAAGAGATCATGTGTTAATAATAATCCATCCTATGAGGTATCCTTCTAGTCTATTTCAAAAATTACAAGTTGAGGAATGTGTGCCATTTGAGATTATTAGGAAAACTAGCATGATTGCATATGCTATTGAATGGAGAAATGCCATATTTATCAATCCAAATTGTGATAAGAAGATCTTATATCATATAAAAGAGCTGGCCAATCTCTAAATGCTTAGGATGATTCCATTGTAGAAACACAAAATCACTCTTTACAAGTGCCAAACCAGCATTCATTGAATCATTCTTTGAGGTGGATCACATCATTAAAAGTGAAATAGACCATAGAAGATATCAAAGGTTTCTTGTGAGATGGACAGATAAGCAACCCAATCAGGACACATGGTTTATAAGAGATGATTTGAAGAAACTTGCACTATAGTTTGCAACTGACTACCTAGACTTCAACACTTTAGAGGAGATTTTTAAGGTCTAAGAAAATTGGTGTAGCAAAAAATGGTTCAACCACCAAGGCTTAATCCAAAAAAGTTGCAGTTGAGTATAATGATCCCCCATTACTAGGAGCAAGTTGAAGACCCTAAGCTAAGTGATTTTAATTATTATTCTTCTTTAGGTCTTTCATATCCTAGCATTTGAAATTTTAGAGATGAAACTACCAAATTTGTCCTGAAAAATGCATCTTTGGGTTTACTTTCTGCCCAAGGCTTATGTTTTAGAATAAAAGTGATATTGATGGTATTATTTTCATTTCATTATGCAATTCTTCACTATAAAAGGCTACAAGGTGGTTCTCTTGACTGGGAACTCCTCTTATAACAATAATAGAGGCATCACATGTGACCTCATGTCTTGTTGAATTTTGAAAGCTCAAGATTAGGAGGCAAGAGCATGTTGAATTTAATTTATATCATAGCTTGTTGTGCATAAGTAGTTCAGTTAAACTTGTCTTTTTGAAGCATGTTAGTTATTAGAGCTATTATTATACTAATATTTTGAATAAAGCTTCTTTAGAAAGTTACTACAACAACATCAAGTATTTATCTCACTACATGGAGTTGACTACATGAATTCTTTTTTCTCCATTATATTTTGTTAAAAGTCAAACTCTCATTTAAATTTAATTTAAAAAAAATAATTTTTAATATTTTCAAGCGAGGTCTTTTTAGGTATTCCTCTACCTTTCTTAAAAGATTCAAAATTCAATACATCTACTCTCTTAACTTGGTCATCAAAAGGCCAATGTTTTATGTGACAAAATACCTAAGATGACTCTCTCCAATCTTATCTTTCACTAGAGCAACTCCAACCTTTTCACATACATACTCATTTTGCATTTTGTCTCTAAGAGTGATGCCACTTAAGGATTTCATCTTTACAACACTTTGTGCTTCTCTTTTAATTGCCAACCTTCTACGACATAAAGCATTGTAGGTCTAACTACCATCTTATAGAATTTTTCTTTAGTTTGAGATGTGCTTTTCTATCACACAATAGGCTTGATGCATTCCTCTATTTCAACAGTCCAACTTGAATTCTGCTAATAATATCCTTATCAATTTCACCATCACTTTGAATAAGAGACCCAATATTTCTAAAACATGTATTATTATTAATGACTTGATCACCCAAAATCACAATTTCCCCACTAGATCGATTACTACTAAAATTACATTCAATGTATTTGATTTTTGATCTACTCAAATAAAAACCTTTAGACTAAGATGACCTTATATTAGTGCTCGAAAATTATGAAAAAAACTTAGTGAAGCTAAAACATAATAATATCTATGCTATGATGAAGACGGTTTATGATTTGAACTTTATAATGACTCCTAAAATAATTTTTAACTCTTACAGGTAAAAATTTTGAGTTATAACAATTTAACCATCTTAAAAAAATATAATCCACGATACTTTCAGACTAAAATAACTTAGAATAAATACGGATATTGCTATCTCATCTTAGATTCCTCTCCCAAGTAGTCTTTATAGTGGTCATGTTCTCCCACTGCACCTTGATTATCATAATCTGTTTACTCCTTAATTTTCTGACATTGTATGTCAAAATTCTATGTAGCTCTTCCATATAGTCCAGGTTCAGATGAAACTCAACATCATCAGCAGAATATCTCTTTCCATAATCAAAAGCTGACTTTCTTAGAAAAGATATATGAAATATAATATATATATCTGACATATAATCAGAAAGTAATAATTGTAAGCAGAACTACTAATCCTCAACAATCTCAAAAGGTCCAATGTACCTTGGACTCAGCTTATTAATTTTTTCAAATATGCTAACACCTTTAATCAGGCTGACATGACATAAATAAAATCACTAACCTGAAATTCTATCAGCATGTATTTCTAATCATAATACTTCTTCTGCTTATCTTATGCAGCTCTCAATCTTTCTTTGATCAAATGAATCTTTTTTGTAGTATCATCTATAAAAGATGATCCTATCACATGTCTATCACCCACCTCCGTCAAAGATAAAGGATTCTGCACTTCCTACCATGTAGGGCTTCGTAAGGATCCATATACTTATGCTAGATTAATAGTTATTGTTATGTGCAAACTCTATCATTGGGACATGCATGATCCTCCCAACTACTGTCAAAGTCTACAACATAGAGTCTTTTCTTTTTTGCAAGCTCTAATATGTGTTGTAGGTATATTTTTGTAGGCTTGACTTTTATTTTGTTATACTATTTGTTGCAAAAGTTTTGTTGTAGATACCTCGTATTATATTCATATTTTTTGGATATAGAAATTTAATTTGGAGATTTAGTAGTCTTTTGTTTTATATTGCATTCAATAGTGGCTATGTCTAGTATATAAATTGAATGTTTTATTTCAGTACTTGTCTAACCAAATTTTGGGGTTAGTCTTGCCACAATCAAATACGGTATGATATATATATATATATATATGATATCGGGTCATATAAAGTCAGGTTGTGACTCTCTCTCTCTCTCTCTCTCATACTCACAAACTCGCACAATTTATTATGTGCTTACAAAAATTAAGTATGATGTGATAGAAGCAATTATTGTAATTATGTGTACCTTTCTCAAGTTATAAAATGTGTCCTATAATCAATCATATAATCCTAATTTGGGTTCCATGATTGGATTCATTTGATTTTAAATTTTTTATCGCAACCTTATTGACATCTCATCTTCCTCATCCTTCTACCTTTACATCCATATCTATGTAGGGATAACTCGATAATATTTATTTTTTCATCCATTATAAGTGACAAAATTAGATGATTCAACTCATGTCTAAAATTGAACATTCACCTCCAAATCTTGCTTAACATTTTCATAACAATGATAATGATATTAAGTAGCATGTTTGTGTAACTTGAACGATATTTTCTATTCTTAAACTCTTTATGCTTCCCATCCAATATTAATCATATATTTATAAGTATTGCATGACATATTGATCAATCTATTAATCTAGGTTATAATATTTTACATTCCTTTGAATATTCTAGACTTCATATTATGTTATAATGTGCTTCCCCTTACTAGAAAAGTATTTGATGATAATTATGACTATCACATCATATTTCTTCTAATTGGCTTTGAGATAGAAAGTATTATTTAAGATATTATTGGAATTTTTTAACCTTCTTGTGGTCCAAATATTTGGGTCACTGAGCGATTTCATCACACTCTGAATTAGTTTGAGGACAATACCACCCTTCATCAAATACCATCACAAGACACTTTACCCTTTGGAAGATAGGAATTTTTTGTTAGCTCAACCTTGCTCTCTACCTTTTTGCGACCTATTATATGCATGCTTACCAAAACTATGCATCGTGTAACAGAGCGAAAATATTCTCTGTGGACGCCGAACGTCATCCAGAGACTAACTAGAATGCACCACGCCACCCCCTGCTCAGTATCCGGCTCGGTACTGCTAATGTGATACATTCTAGTTGGTCTCCATATGGTAAAATGCGTTCGGTGTCTGCACAGAATAATTTCTCTGTGAGAGGAGCACACTTTACAATTATGTATATCTTACTTTAGTTAAATAATTCTACCAATAATCCATCATAAAATCATAGCTTGTTTTTATAATTAAATTCATTTTGACTTCTAAGTATCCTGATAGCAACCTCAATGACTATCCTATAGATCAATATTTTAGACAATTTAATTTAACAAACTTTCATCATTTATCTCGATATTGTGAGACATCTCAACTTCATCATCCTTCTATATTTGCATCTATGTAGGCATAATTAGATAATATTTCTTGTCATCCATTAGATAAGTAGGCATAAAAAATTAGATGATTGAAACCATGCCCAAAAGTGAGTAGCCATCAAACATTATTTTGTATGTTGATAATAATGATGATGACATTGATTAGAATGTTTATGTAACTTGAACAATGTAGTTTTTTGTTTTGAAGCTCTTTATGCTTCTATGAAGCCCCCACTTTTGATTTATAATAAAAGGGAATAAGTTAGAGATAATTAATAGACTACTACTATTAGAGAAAATGTTTTTAGTTTATATAGCTCTGGTATACTTATGTTTTAATTTATTTATTTCAAGAACTATGAATTCTTAGTTATTTTTATATAAATGTTATATGTCAAGGGGTATTGCTGAAATCTTACCCTACATATAGTTTATAATTCTCAAGTATTTTTTTTTTTTCATCAAAATAATATAACTTATTGAGTTATACTATATATTAATTTGTAATGATAATAAATTTACTAAGAAATATGCTATAATGGATTGTTAAGCATTGTGTTGATACATTGGACAAGCCATCTAGAATAGCAACTATGCATAATTGCATATAAAGACTGCTAATATAGAAATGTTATACTCTTTTTTTTTTTTTTTTTTTTTTTTGCATACATAAGAGATACATAAGCAAGAAATTTAAGTAAGCTTGCAAACAAAATGACAAAAGCAAAAAATAGTTTCTAAGAAATTCAATCCTCATATTATATCATATAATATATTTAAAAAATTTGGACAAGTATTTTTATATTTTGTCCTATATGAAGTGCCAAATAAATGTATTCTGTAAAATCACCCACTGGAAAAAAAGTTATGTAAATTTATTTTGTATTAAGGCCTCCTTTAAAGTTCACAAATTTCGCAAAGCATTTGTGTTGCTTCATAAATAGTCATTATTTTTTAGTTTTCTAAGAATAAGTTTAGTAGGTCTCCACAAAGCTTAACTGGCCTTCATAAACCTATTTTTATGTCTCATAAACTTTATTGTTCATTCGTTAAGGTGAATAAAGAAATTGTTTTATTGCCTTCAAACAGTTAGGAGCGGAACATCATTGGGTTCACGGGGGGCAATTGCCCCACCTCAAAAAATTTTAAAAAAAATATTTATATGATTTTTTATGTAATTTATCCCTCTTTATTCATTTTTAAATCTTTATTACAAGGGTTTTTAGGCAATTGCACCCCGCCCCCCCAAAAAAAATTTATGATCTTCAGTTAATTGCCCCTAACAAATAATAAAGAGAATTCATCATTGAATTCCAAAAATATCCTTCAAACCAAAATTTGTTCAAGGGGCGCTGCCCTCAGAAACCCCCGCAGGGGCACTGCCCCTTGACCCCGCGACCTGACCGGGCAGGTCAAACCCCGCCAGGGGGCACTGCCCCCTTGGACTCCCGACATATATGCCTTATAAGTTTGCAATCCCCCCCCCCCCCCCTCGACGGATCTTTAGTTAATTGCCCTCAACAAATAGTAAAGATAATTCATCATTGAATTCCAAAAATCTCCTTCAAACCAAAATTTGTTCCAGGGGCACTGCCCCTTGACCCCGCAACCTGATCGGGGCCGCCAGGGAGCACTGTCCCCTTGGACCCCCGATATATATGCCTTATAAGTTTGCTGAGTATGATCACTCTTGTTATAAGTCTAATGAACGATTTAGGTGGTTCAAATAAAAATTTCTTAGATAAAGTGCACCTCTATTTATCATTAACTTCAATGATGTAAATATTATTTAAGTTGAACAAGATGGTTGAGCGCATGCTTTATGATGTTGTTATGTGGACAATTAGTGATTTCCCTGCATATAAAATGTTGTTTCGATGTAGTATTCATGGCAGATTATTAGCATGCCCTTTTTATACGAAGGGTAATAAAGCATTCTACTTATAAAATAGTGACAAAATTAATATATTTTATTTCCATAAACATTTGCTTCCCATGAACCATGCATGTCATAAATAAATGAATAAATTTGAAAAGACAACTCAGGTTTTGTCCTTATCACTCGATGGGGCAGAGGATTGTACTCTTCGTCATTGGTTTGACTATAGGAACAATATTCAATTTAGAGGTAACCACCTTAATCTCCGACCTTCTATGACAAGCTGCTAAGTTAAATGTTACCTATGGTATCCTCTCTATTTGAATGTTCCTTTGCACCCCTGTTATCACATCTTAGATCATCTTAGTGAGTTTTTTTTTCCTTTCCTTCAAGTTGTGATAAGTGGTGTAGGTTTGGTTACACATATACATTGACAACTTAGTATCTTGTTGCTATTCAAGACATTCATATCTTCTAGTCATTGACATAAATTCATGCTCAATAAACTTTTCAAGATATTAGATTTAAAAGTATCTATGGATAACACCCAACCTTACTAGTAGGCAACCTATAAGTGAGACTTATAAAACTAGACAAAATTTGAGTATTGAGAGGAGAAAGAGCCATAAAATCTCATTAAATCTCACATGTAATATGAAGTTCCAAAATATCTAAAAGATATATCTTCTTCACCTTTGATTTAAAGGTCTTTGAAGGCTATAGGGAAGGCTACACCTTGGAGAAATAAAAAATATAATAAATAACATGACTATTAAGATATTCACAAACACGTGGCTTAGTTGGTTGGATGCCACATAGACAATTACCTTTGGCTTGGCTTTTTATTATGAGGTAAGTCCCCTAGGCTAGTACCTGATGCAAGTCTTTGGTATCTCACATAAAAGACAGGTCTATAAGGGTGAGTCATCTGAATACGCATATGAGTTCATAGAGATGTAACATGTACCACTAGCTGAAAAGGGCGAGCTCTTTGAGTCATTTGAGTGGAGATGGTCGATAATCAAGAACTAACTCAGCTTTAGAAGTTGTAAATATAAACTTCTAAGTTGTGTGCTTCCTATAGCTAGATCAAGGATGTCAACATATGCGAGTGGCCTTGCATGCAGATTACTATTGTGGGCAAGCCATCTCTATAATGAACTTCGTATGATCCATGCATTATTATCCAATATTTCACCAAACTCTCTATGCTTCCTCCTTTACCAATTAGCAATAAATCAGTAATACAGCATATATGATTTAGTATAATAAAATTACTGTTATTTTGTATTTATTTAAAATATCGTTTACATTTGCTTAAGAAGCGTGTTATTATTCTAAGTAGATAAAAGGAAAACTATGCCAAATTCCTATTAGAAAAAGTATATATGAAAGAAATAATAGAAAAATAACTGCAATCTCATGTGAAATTGATTATAATTAAAAACAAAGTTTCTAAATTTGGAAAACGCATATATTTATATATATATATATATATATATATATATATATATATATATATATATATATATATATATATATATATATATATATAGAGAGAGAGAGAGAGAGAGAGAGAGAGAGAGAGAGAGAGAGAGAGAGAGAGAGAGAGATTTACTGTCAAGATGATAGCTCAAATCCAGCACACACATATAAATCCTAACCCTTGAGAGTGAGCTGATTAATTAAAAAAAAATTATGCATTGAACATGCTGACTTTATCGACCATATGTGGGCAATAATCTGAAAAATTAATTTTATAAATGGTTAAAATTTAAGCAACATGCATGAAATTGCCCCCCATTTGTGAATGGATTTCAACCCTTCAAAATCTATCACCAATTTGACTAACCAAATTTCATAATAAAATTAAGAAGATTTCGATTAAATAGGCTTAAAAAAAATTTAGGTGACCGATTTGACGGCAAATTATTGCATCCGGTCACCTGACAGAGAGATCCGTTCGGATCGGATCTCTCTCTGTCTACAGCAAAGCGCAGGTATGCTACAGTACCTGCGCTTTCACTGTAGACAGAGAGAGCTCCGAACGGATCTCTCTATCAGGTGACCGGATGCAATTATTTGCCCGATTTGACACTCGTTAAATAAATCTGCGCTGATTTTCAATCCATGAGATTATGGCTTCCTTTGGGATGGCTTTCATAATACTTTTTAAAACAACTTTTTTATATAAAATTTTCTAATTCAAAAAATTTTTAACTAAAAAATCATCTCAAATGAAGTTAATATCAATTTATACTGAAAGTTAACGTGGACCCGCACAGAAAAACTACCATCCAAACAATGGCAGGGAAAATGGTCAATGAAAGATCTGTACTTGTCATTTGTCAAATAAATGATAGCAGGTAAATTAGCCCTACGGTGCAAGGAATCTCAACAAAAGGAAATAATATATGTAAGAGTCAGCTGTTGGCGAGTTTAAACAACTTGTTTGATGCAACCATCTTAAGAGAAAATTAACCAAGCACTATGACCTGTGAAATCCATAAAGCTGAAGCAAAGTCCTGTATGGTTTTGAAATCAGGCAGTCCAAGAGGCAGCCAGCCTGTGGAATAAAATGTAAGAAAATAAGCTCCTGGGAACGGAAAATTATTAGGTCCGGTTACTTGACAGAGAAATACATCCGGATTTCTCTCTGTCTACAGTAAAGCTCAATCAAAGCACTGTTGTTGTAGCAGCTGCGCTTTGACTGCACTTTTACTGTAAATAGAGAGAAATTCAGATGTCCGGTGTCCGCACCCAAAAAAAGTGAATTTGAAAAGAGATTAGTCTACGTCACTTGCTTACGAATACAATCGCCGTCATCGTCATCTGCGGTAAAGAATGTCGTAATGGCCAGGACGGTACAGCAATGTAACAAAAGGTTCTGTACTCTCATCGGCCGAAGCAGTAGGAACAAAGTCATGGTGATTAACAGCCAGTGCACCCTTGTCGCATGAGCTCCGGTCCAGGTACACGACTCGTATTGCCACACCAAGAGCATCTGAGAGAGCAATTATGTGCACGTGGTCGCATTCTTCGCCCATAGGCTCCACAGATGATTTGCAAAACTGTTTAACCAGAGATCATTATGGATGAGAAATTTGATGTCAGAATTGAGCAGGAATACAAGGTGAAGCAAAAGGAAATTTATCAGGCAATAGCTGCAAAAAAAAATGAACTGCTACGACAAAAAGCTATGATTTACAAGAGTCTGATGAGAAAGGTAACAAAAATATATGAATGCAATCATTCACCAAATGATAATGAAATAAGTCTCATTTCCTCCTGGATCAGAAAAATAAGCGCCTAGTAGATCACAAAAGAGGATTAAAGTTTCGTTTGGGACGACTTTCTTACTCTTCATAAAACAGTTTTATAATACAAAAATTAAAATTTTTATACTAAAAAGTTGCTTTAAGAGGCTGAAAGAAAGTCGTCATAAACGAAGCCTAAATTGCAGCACGGATAAAACCATCTTGAGGGTAATCAAAGGCCAAAGAAGTAAGCTCTGACTGGTTTTCATCCATATGCTTCTCAGCATAAACTCCCTGAATGAGGAATTTTTATTGCGTCAGGTAACCTGACGCAGCTCTACGTTCGGCATAGCCTAATCAAGCGCCACGTAGCAGCCTCATTTTCGCAGACCCGAGCCGGCGAATATTGGGTTTATGGCACGTGCGAATTTTGAATTTGACGGCCCGGCTAGCGAACCCAAGAAAATCCCGGCGGACCCGAAATTTTTGTTTAATTTGCAAATAAATATCACCGTCTTTCACTTCAGTTATCATTTGCTTGCATATACGAAGATTTGTTTCCGGCAACTATTCTTCTTCTTCCAAGTTCGAAGCTCCCCGCATTATCAAGTTCGAAGCTCCCCGCATTTCCGGCAACTATTCATCTGCTTCCAAGTTCGAAACTTTCGAGAAGAAACAATGCCTCAGGTTAGTTCCTTTATTGATAATCAATGTCTCACCTTCTTCTTTGTAAATGGGATTTAGGGTTAGGGTTTACGGATAAAGTCCTATAGCAGCTGAAATTTTAATCTTTCGTGAAGAAACAATACTAGCATCGAGGTCGGTATTACTCGGTACAGATTAGTATTGCTCGGTACTGCTCGGTACCGAGCGGTATTGACAGTTATACACACTCGGTACTGCTCGGTATTGGCGATTAATTGTCGGCATAAGGTTAGATAAAAACATAAAAGATATTATTGATTCAATACCGAGTTAAATCATTTGAAACACTCGGTACTGCTCTGTACCGAGCGACATTGGCAGATATAAACACTCTGTACTGCTCGGTATCGGCTTTTAATGATCGGTATACGCTTAGATAAGAACATTAAAAATATTATTGATTCAATACCGAGTTTAATCATTCGGTACTGCTCGGTATGTTGATCGGTATTGCTCGGTATTGGCAGTTACAAACACTCGATACTGCTCGGTATGTTGATCGGTACTGCTCGGTATTGGTAGTTATAAACACTCGGTACTGCTCGATATGTTGCTCGGTACTGCTCGGTATGTTGCTCGGTACTGCTCGGTACTACACGGTTTTACAAATATTAACTCGGTATAAGCTTGCCGTAATAGTTTAGGGTTATATAGTCGGTGCTCGTCGGTATTACCTTTATTATGTTCGATACCGATTGTGTTTAGTATGTATAATTTAATACTCTCATTCGATAGCCTTTAATACTCGGTATCCGTTATGCAGGGATATACTCCAAAGATTCATTTCAGATGCCGAACTTCGACTTTTAGAGAAGTTTGTAATCAACTTGTTCGGAGATTTGGAGATCCTTTGGTTGAAAGACTGCGGCAGTTGCAAATTAGCCAGTTCATGAGGCTTCCTCTTATGCCTCAGAATGTTCCATTTATGTGCATGCTGCTAACGAATTGGGATTTGAAGACTGAGAATTTTATTATTAAAGAACATAGGCTAGAATTCACATCTGATGAGGTTGCCTTAATCATAGGCATGCCGAACAGAGGTATTCTATTTGACGTTGGCAGTGCTAGATCCACTGGAAAAACATCCAATGACATTCGTCATGACATTAAGAGGATGGATAGTTCAACCCAGATGGATGATCTAGTGAAAGGATTCGTCATTTACCTATTATCCAACATTTTTTATCCAATGGCGAACTTCCGCATACCATCATCTATCCTGGAAGTTGTCGAAAATGTTGATAGTTTTAATACATACAACTGGCCAGCATTAATTAGGGGCTTCCTGGTTAATGAATTTAACCTTGTAGCTACTAAACAAGTAAAAGGATCCGCACTGGGTTATGTAAATGGTTTTGTCATGATTGTAATTGTGAGTATTATTAATTTGTTCAAAGGATCATTGGTAAATTTCCAATTTCTATAACAAAATTTAATTTTCTTAATTTTTGCAGATTTGGTTTCTTGAACATACAACCATTCATTCTGTGGAGAATGAACTATCCCACCCATGTTTTACTTGTTGGGATGGTAATTTTATGTACAGTGAGAAAGACGTAAATAATATATTTGCAAACCTTCAGGATCATGAGATAGCTTCAATACTTGTTTTCATTTAAACGTCCGCAAAAATTATATGTTTTAATGTTTAATTTAGATAAAATTTTAAATTTTATACAGATTCTCAGTCATTTAAGAGGAATAACAGATGATGAGAAGGCTTTATTTCGCAGACCTTCAAAGATTTCATCTAAGTCCTCCAGTCTATCTCTACGTAGTCCAGTCCAGGTACCAAGTCCAGTTAGGGTACCAAGTCCAATCCGGGTGGCAAGCCCACCTAAACATCATTCATCTCCACCACTTCCAGCTAATCCAGTTAGGGTGGCAAGCCCAAAAAATACTGATTCATCTGCACATACTCCGCCTGAATCAAGTCCAATAACAGAAGAAACAAACCTCAAGATCTTAAATCAAGTTATATACAAGCTTTTTAAGAAAGACAAATTTATGAAGAAGAAGCTAGCTTCGGTGTAAGCAACAAATAGATTAATTGAAAATCGTGTTGTGAAATTGGAGCTATCTGTTTTTTAGTTGAAAGAGGAGATTTTTTATTTGAAAGAGGAGATCAAAAGAAAAGACCGTGTTATGTTGCAGTTCTTCAAATATCAATTTCCTTCTTATTTTAAAACTTACAAGAATGAAATGTCAGCTGAATCTTCTTCATCTGCTACTGAATTTGAGAAAATTGTTTATAAGGATGCCACCCTGAGTGAGGATGAGGAATTTGATCCATCCTTACAAACCGGCATTGCAAGAAGAGTTCAGCTAAGAAAAGATAGGAAGAGGAAAGTTGTATCTGCCCCTTTTACAACCAGTGTTAGGAAGAAAAAAACTAAACAAGATTTATCATCCAAAGAGAAGTTCAGTGAGCCAATTCCAAGTGATGTTCCTGCCCAATCACCTGAACTTGCTCCTGCTCCTACACCAGCTCCTCCAACTGATCCTACTCCTGATGCTGAACCACCTCCGACAACTACAGTTTCTGGAGTTCCCGAACCAGTTCCTACACCTGATCCGGAGCCTGAACCTGCTCGTGTACCTAATCCTTCGGCTTCTATGGATGAATCAACTACGGGTTACGATAAAGCTATAATTGTTTATGAAGTTGACGATACAAAAGAGATTGAATTGCATCCTGCACCTGAAGAAATAGATTACCCTGAACGATCACTAATAACTGAAGATAAACGCATATTCATCGATAATTGCCTGAAACAATTCAAGGATAAGCGAGTATTATGCTTATACCGAGCTAAACTTGTCAATACCGAGCAATAATCTTGTGTATACCGAGTAATACCGAGCTTTAGTGATCGGTTCTACTCGATATTATGTTAAACATACTCGGTACTATATCAATCATATGATTTATAGTACATTTACTGTTTTTAAAGGCATTATACCGTGCAGTACCGAGTAATACCGAGCTTTAATGATCGGTTCTACTCGGTATTATGTTAAACATAGTCGGTACCCTTTCAATCAGATGATGTATAGTACGTTTACTTTTTTTTTAAATGCATTATACCGAGTACAACCGAGTAATACCGAGCTTTAATGATCGGTTCTACTCGATATTATGTTAAACATACTCGGTACTATATCAATACCGAGCAATACCGAGTACAACCCGGTTTTTTCAATGCATTATACCGAGTAGTACCTAGTAATACCGAGCTTTACGATCTTATATTTTTTTTATTAATCTTTTTAATTTATGTTTTTTGAATTATCCAGGGGTGATACTATTTTTGAGTTTGGAAATATACTAATTTGTAGAAGCCAATTGGACGAGTTATTACTGTCCGAGGAGCTTGATAATAATCATGTGGATGCTTTTGCTCATTTACTAGTCCAGAAGAATGCCCTTTGCCCAGGGCTTAATCAGCCATTTCTTTATGTTTCAAGTTTCCATTGGGTTAGTATGCATTATTTAATCCTTGTGTTTGCTATTTGTACTTATTAGTTTTAAACATGTTTAGGATTTTTATATAGCACTACTATTTTATCTACTCTAGGGTTACTACGTCCAATCAAAAGAGACGAACACAACTAGCTTCGTATCTCATATAAACAGAACTGTTATTAGGAATGTAAATTTGCTCTTTGTTCTTATAATAAACAGTAAACATTAGACACTTCTTGTATGCAACTTGAGAAAGAAACGGTGGGAGTTCTATGATTCATTACCGAAAAAAATACACAAAGCCGTACTCCCAGAAGTTGTAAGTAATAGCAATATTTGTTATTAATTGTAGTCTTAACATTATTGTATGTTAATTTTATTATAATTTTCCAGATTTCTCATTTCTACAAGGATACAAAGAACGCTTTTGACAACAATATAACGAAATGGCCAATCAAGGGACTCAGAAACGTGCCAACACAAGATAACAACGTTGATTGCGGCATATTTGTCTGTAAATATATGGAAGTTGTTATACAACAAGAACCTGTTCAATGGTATCATTACAAAAACTAGCAATCTAGTATGCCACTATTCAGGGCTGAATTAGCATATGCCCTGTTATGTACTAAAATTCAATAGATTATCAAATAAATGGTGAATTTTTTTTGTATATTTCTTGTGCATTTTTAATGTGTATATTTCATATGCCTTGTTATGTACCAAGCAGTACCAACTTCTGTTATAACTGTACCGACTACAAAAAGGACTAATACCGAGCAATACCCACTAATCAAAGACTAATACCGAGCAATACCCACAAATCAAAGAGTAATACCGAACAATATGAAAACAGGTCGGTATTGCTCGGTATTAGTCGAAATTTGGTCGATACTATATTAATGCAGCTCAGTACACACCAACTGCCGAGCGATACCGACTTCTGTAATCAAGTTTCAAGTATTAAAAAGGACTAATACCGAACAATACCCAGTAATCAAAGACTAATACCGAGCAATATGAAAATAGATCGGAATTGCTCGGTATTAGTTGAAATTTGTTCAGTACAGTATTAATGCAGCTCAGTACACATCGAATGCCGCGCGATACCGACTTCTGTAATCAAGTACCAAGCAAAACTGACAAATTATAGACTAATACCGAGCAATACAAGTTTATAACAGTACTACAACAATCTCAAAATTGTAATAATTCAAATAGAAATATCTCAAAATTCCCAGATTACATGAAAGACGATTGACTACCTGAATCTGGATTTATAAAGTGTATGCTTGGTGGATTCTTCTCTGTGGTTTTAACTTTTTTTATCTTCCTTTTCTCCCAGTGATCCTTCAATCTTGCATTTGATACGCACTTTGGCCGGCACTTCTTAGGATCTTTAATAGTTTCATTACCTGCTCCAGAAATTGGTTTGTTCTTTATGCCAAGCTTGATGGAATGCACTTTTGTAGCCAAAGTACTCAAATCATCTATTACACACATTTCAGCCTCCTCATTACCATGTGCTTCTGTGCTAATTTTATATGCAAATCGACATATATAATTTCTGACATCAGGTTACTGGACCCCTCAATAGGTTGGCAAGCATTGATACCGAGACATGGGATCTTCCCTCCAGAATATAAATCTTTTCGAGCATTGGCTGACCATCTTGGGAGTAAATATTTAATGGGGATATTAACAATATCTAACTGTCTCAGAATATAAATCTTTGCTCTTCTTTCTTTTTGGATGTAGTTATATGCATCCCGCTTGGTGAAACCCAGATTACCAATACCTCCAACTTCATCAGATAGGTATGTAAATGCATCAACAGTTCTTATCCCTGCTTCTGACATAGATTTCAGAATAGCTGCATTCTCATCACTAATGCTCCTAGATGACCTGAGCAAATGTTGATCATCTGGCCTAGCCAGTTCGTGATTGTGACTCTCTATAACTTTATTCACTCCCCAAATCCCATCTTGACTCACTGAAAATCTAACCATGCTGGACATCTTGTTCTTGTACATGATTGTCGATATTTTACCTTTGTACCCATCTCAGTCTCCTTGAAACCTGCTTTAGAACACACAAAATCATTTGATTTGATTTTCCTTGTATTTGGCCAGAAATGGTGATGATCTTTCCGAACACTAAATCCAGTAGAATGGGCGTAATAACAATATTTTTCATATGCTTCCTTCTCAGACTTGTAAACACCCTGTGAAATATTCATACATCCAGTTTAGCTTTATATCTTAATATCAATACCGAGCTTATATCGAGCTTATACCGAGGTTGAATGATCGGTACTACGACGTACTAATATTTATTAGCTCTGTACATATGTGCACTGAGTTTATACCGAGCTTATACCGAGCTATAAAAATCAATACCGAGCTAATTGAATTATCGGTTCCATGTAAAGATCAATACTATCTTATACCGAACGATACTTAACAACTGTAATGGTCGGTACTACTTCAACCAACGTTTGATTTGCTCGAAACTTTTGTGCAAATAGTTCATACCGACTATCACTGTCTAGTACCGATCAGTACCGAGGTATGTCAAATCCTGTACCGAGTAAATCTAATGGATTTTTATGATTTTACGTTGATACCCAGTTATATCCATAATGAAACAGTAAAAAGAAACAAAAATCAAACATTATAGATAAAGAATTACTTGTATTAAATCAGAAAATGCTTGATCAAAGTTTAACGTCGGAGTTTCCATGAAATCTTCGAAGTCTTCCAAAGCAAAAACTTCCTTCGTTCCTTCCATCTCCTCAAACACTTCACGATTTCTTTACGTGCGGTATATGAGAATTATATGAACCCTAAAGACTGTATAACAGCTTAGTTTAATACCGAAAAGGTTATTATACATGAGGTAAAAGCCGCGTACTTTTTTACTTTTCCCGCCCAATTCATATACAATGCGACGGGCCGACCCGAAATATTTTAAAAAATGTGCTAAAGCGTATGGGCTACCATCGGGCCATTACGGGTAAATGAGGCTGCTACGTGGCGAGTTTTTAAGCAATACCGAATGTAGCTCTACGTCAAGTTACCTGAGGCAATAAAGGGGAACAATAGCTGAGTATATTATTTTTGCTCCCTCAACACTACAACGGCATAAGGACGTGGACAGGGCTAAAGTCTCATCACCACAATGGGCTTTAAGGTAGTGGCCAGGGCAAAAGTCTTTTTCATAAGCTATATAATGCTTTTAATCATGAACTTGTGGAATGAAAAACTAGTTTATTACTAGGATTCACGCCATCAAGTTTATAAAATTAAATGATAAACCTGATGTCATATTTTACCATCATCATAAGTACTTAAAATAAACGTTATGAATTCATTTCAAACGTCTGCAAGTTCATGTTAAAATCTGAAATCAGTTTAACGTGAGCCAACTCTTCTCCAATAACTTCTAACATCGTTGAAAAATCTCTGTTAACCCCTACACCTTTTACAAGCATTTTCATTGGCCTTACTAGTGCTTCCTTTGGTTTCAATCCTACGCCTTAAACTCACCCTCAAAAACGAATATTTTCACATTTTGTTCAACATAAGAATCATCACCATCAGTAAACTAAAACCAAATGTGATAAGAAACAACTAGTCTATTATCAGACTACCACTCTTTTTCAAAAATTTGATACCACCTGATGTTAATACCTCTGGAGAATATGATTCATCTTTCATTAGTGAAGCGATTCTTCCCTCAAACATATAGTTCTTTCTTTTTATTAAAGAGTTATTTTCAGAACATAAGTGAGCGAACTGATTGCAGAACAATGATCGTCCACAGCAGGAACAATGATCGTCCACAGCCAAGTTTAGAGTAAAACCACAAGCGGACAATTGAGAGCTTTATTCATTATTTGAAACGAACCAGCAGCAATGCAAAAAATCTAGCTTTTCACTAAAAGGGCTCCCCATACTCCAAAAAGGCAGGGAGACCCATACAAAGAAAAAATATACTAAAAATGAAGAATCCTTGGCCTTTCCATTAATAACAAATTCTACAACCAGACTCATGAGTTCATTGTACAGCATGCATAAGGATACTTGAGGCTGAAAAATGAACAAGTGCACTACAAGAAAAACTATAAACTCATTCATATAATGCTCTTCTGTTTGTTTATTCACATAACTAAACAAACTTGAAAAGAAAAATTTTAAATGTTGCAATATAAATGAACAAATTTGAACACTGACTCATTTTTTCATTTATAATATTCTATTGTTTAACGAGTAGCATCCTAAAAACATGATAAAATACTTATTTAATGATGGCTTATTTTTTATTTAATGATTTATTCTATTTTATTATATCAATTTTTTATAATTTATATATTTTAAAATTTATGTACGATATTAAAATTATATGTATAATAAAAATATCAAACAAATTGTTAGATAGATAAGTTTAAATATTTTCTTATTAATGGCCATTGCTAGATAGTATTAGAAATAAATTTTTTTTTATTAGATCTAAATGAGAATTTGACTATTAATAGGACAAAATGGAGAAAAATGATTCATGTAGCCAACCCCATATAGTGGGATAAAGGCTTGTTGTTGTTGTTATTGTTGTTGTTGCATTTAAATTTTATAAAACTTAACTAGCACCTTATGAATTATGCCAATTTTTATTAAAATATATAAATTAAATTATATCTAATAATTGGACTATATGTTAAAATTAACAACATCAAACACATAATACAATGCTTTAAAAACCGGACCGGACCGGCCGGTCCGACCGGTTCAACCATGAACTGGTCCAAAGGCCGGTTCGGTTCAACCTGAAAACCAGCTTAGCATCAAACCGGCTGGTTTTGTCCAAAACCGCCGGTTCAACCGGCGAACCGGCGAACCGGTCACGGTTCTCTTGAACCGGCCGGTTCAAGTTTTGTATTTTTTAATATTTAAATTTTAAATAACTTATTTTTAAATATTAAAAAATATTTGTAATTTAATTTCAAATTTGAAATGCTTAATTTTAAATTAAAAATTCCAAATAAACATTTCATGAAGTTTCAACACTTTTCATGATGTACTACACCTTTCTAGCTCAAAAGCCAATATATGATAAAAGCTTCACCAAGGGAAAGTCTCCCAAGTCATGTGGGACTAAAAAACCTAAAGCTTCTATGTCTTTCTTCTTAACTTTTAAGTTTAAAACATACACTATTCATTTTAAAATAAATTTTTTAAATAATATTTTTATGATGAAAATCATGAAACAATATTTATTTTTAATTAATAATATAAAATAAATTATATTCATCATTTATTTTTTTTATGTACCATAAATATTAATTAATTAATTTATTATTTATAATAAATGATTTAATTTAACCTCAATAATTTATAAATGTAAAATAATAATATGAATCTAATATATAAATTTTAAATATAAATTATATATAAATATATAACATAAATTAAGGATTATTTATATTAAACTTATTAATTCTTTTGTAAGTTAATTTTTGTTAAATTTAAATTAAATTTAAAGATTGAATATGTTTAAATTTAAAATTATATACGATATTAGTAATGTGTGAATTAAATTTATTTTTTAATAAAAAAGTTATATTATTATATGATTTTTATATCATCTAAATTGTATTTATTACGTCATCCGGTTCAACCCCGATTCGACCGGTTGAACCGGTCGAACCATGAACCGCTCTCTCTACCGGTTCGTCGTCCGGTCCGGTTTTCACAACCTTGCATAATTAGTTAGTATTGTTTAAAGCTTAATTTTGACTTGAACTAGATAAGAAAAACAATAAACAAACTTGAACAATAATTTAGAATCAAGCCATGTTGCAGTTTGGCTCAAACTAAATAAGAAAATAAATAAATGAGCTTGAACAATATAGTACTAAGCTCAACTTAGTTCATTTATAGTCCTAAGAATACTTAGGTTGGGGGATACTATTTTCAACTAAGACCAAATAAGCAAACAACTAGAAACTTGGAGGCCTCAATCAAGAAAAACACCCACTTCGAGAACTTTTCGACAAAACTATGACTACGAGAATGATGCTCTCTTGTACTATCTTGAACTTCAATAATTAATCTACCAAGTCAATGGTCATGACTCTTGGAGTATAGGAAAAAATATGAGAAGGATGTCCTTAAAAAGCTTGGAAGAGCATCATTCTCGTCGTGGAATGAGATGAGGCAATATATAACCACTCCTCATAGCATAGCCAACACACACGTCCATAAAATCTCAACAAATGTGGCGAACATCATCCTTTAGGCCTTGTTCATGAACAAAATTATAATGAATAATGGATGGTAAGCATGCTCCAAGTAAATTATTCCCCACATTTCAAAAAATTTCTATGAACACCACCACAAGTCCATATGATAACTTTCACAAATCAATGACTTCAGAGGTAGGTAAGGATGTGCAAGAGTCACACAACTACCAGTAAGATAATAATCATCATTTATATGTGCTACAACCCATCTACAAAGTTCATGGATTATTTATGAAACTTCATTTGGAATACCAAATTGCTAAGGAAATCTTTAGGTTCACATAAATATCTTCATCATTTCTTTGCTGAATTATATATCCCCCATTAGACTTTTTAACAACCTAAATCCCTTCCAAATGAACTTTGAAAAGCATGCACATTACAAGAAATTATTAGGCTCCGACAAATGATAAAGCAAAGGTTGTGTTCATCTCCCATCCCCATCCCCCAAAAATTATGGGTGAGGATGTTGTACCTTGCACAGCTTATGACAATTCTCTTGCACTATGAGGTAAATTAATATCTTCATTTGAAAGATTGTTAGACAATTGCAGTACTAGACATCAAAAGCAAGGAATACTTCTTCTACAACCTATAAATTACTATCACAAATGGATTGAGGAACTTTATGCAAGTACTAGGTTGGTAATAAATCTTCATTAGCTTGACTCCGTTAAAGAAAATCTTCTTAAAGAGGGTTATGTAGGATAAATTGAAATTTGTTTTAGTCCTCTATAAATTTTCTATAAAAATAACAATGATCCTATATCCCACTGTGTAAGATCAGCTACATAATTATTTTTTTTCTTCATTGTATCCTATTAAGAATCAAATCCTCATTTAAATCTAACAAAAAATTTATTTTTAATATTTTTAACCAAGTCTTTTTAGGTTTACTTCTGTCTTTCTTATAATAAATTAGATCTAATGCATATACTCTCCTAACACGGTCATCGGAAGGTCGATGTTTTATATGACCAAACCATCTAAACAACTCTCTCTAATCTTACTTGCCACTGGAGCTACTCCAACCTTTCCATGTATATGCTTGTTTTGCATTCAATCTCTAAGTGTAAAGCCACTTATTCACTTGAGGATCCTCATCCCTTCAACGCTAAATTTTATTCTTCTCTTTTAATGGCCACAATATCTTTGCAAGTCTCACCACCATCTTATAAAATTTTCCCTTAAGTTTGAGGGGTACTTTACGATAACACAACAGGCCGGATGCATTCCTCCAGTTCAACCATCCAACTTGAACTCTACTAAAAATATCCCCATCTATCTCACTATTACTTTGAACAATAGACCTAAGATATATAAAGCATGCAATCTTTTTAATGACTTGATAGCCCAATGTCACAATCCTACCACTAGATCTATTACTACTAAAATTATACTTCATGCATTCAATTTTAGATCTACTCAAACAAAAACCTTTAGACTCTAAGATTGACCTCCATAGTTCAAGTTTTTCATCAACTCTCTTTCTAGTCTTATCAACAAGAAGAATATCATCAGCAAAAAGCATATACCAAGATACATCCTCCTGCAAATGTCTAGTAAGAAATCTATAAATAAAGCAAAAAGATATTGGCTTAAAGTTGATCCTTGATATAATCCAACTTAAAGAAGAAAATATTTGCTCAAACCACTTTGTGTTTAAATAGAAGATATATATATATCCTTAATGACTTGAATATAAATATTATTAATTCCTTTCTTTTCTAGAACTCTTCAAAACACTTTCTTGAAACTTTATTATAAGCTTTCTCTAAATCAATAAATAACATTTATAGATCCTCCTTACCCTCTCTAAATTTCTCCATCAAAATCTCTCAACAAATGTATAGCTTTCATAATAGTATCTGGCATGAATCATTAACTTCATAGTAGACCTACCCATCAATTTGATTTTGAGAAACATAAGTATCACTTTGTAACCTATGCTGAATTTGTAATACTCAAATTTCTGTCAAATGTAAGCATGAACATTTTCCAAAATCATTCCCTATTTTATCACTCGTATGGAAATTGTCAACCTTATTTTCATTAAATTTTAATTTCGATTTTGATCCATTTGAAATACATAAGTATATCAAAAATATGTTTTCATTAAATGAATTTTATTATATCAACATTTTTTATGTTCATTTAATAGATGCTAAACCTATTTGACATTAAATGAATTTTATTATAACAAAATCTTGTTTGTCACTAGTAGAATTGCCACTTAAACATGTATGCAATGTCTGATTTGTAATCCTATGGCTGGAATTAAGGAAATGGGCTAGTGGAAAAAACATTAGTATATTATATGAAGATATAAGTAAAGTAAAAAAAAGGTATTTCCTTCATCCCATTTCTTCCCACCCTGCCATCCTCTCTGGAGTTCAAAGCAGCGGGTCGTGTGAGCTGATGCCGTGAGGGCTATTGACTGTGAAAGGTTGTTGCATGCTGTTGGAATATTTAGAATTAGGAAATGACTGAAATCAGGTAAGGAATCAATCAAGGGCTGTAGGGTTTGTTGAATTTAGTATTTGCTGGACTTAATGTTGCTGAATTCAGCAAGGAAATAGAATTCAACAAGGAAACAAAGACAAGTTGTGTAAGGGCTGATGCAGTCTTTACTGAACTTAATGTTTGCTGAATTCAGGACATAGGGAAGGACTGCTGCTGCTAGTTGCTGAATTTTTCATTAAAAAGGTAGGGGAAAACAAGGGGTTGTTTGCCAAATTTTGTAACGAGAGGGCTGCAGTTGTTGCAGAAAATACTAAAGAAGAGGAAAAAAAGAAGGGTAGTAGAGGAGTTTTAGAAGAGAGGTAGGGATAGTATTGAATGAGGAGAAGTTTGGTGGAAGTAGTATACAAAAGAAAAAGGAATCGAGGTATTTTAGGTGAACCAATTTATCTGACTGTTCTGAAAAATGAGATGATATACCCAAACGATGACATAAGAAATATTTAAACTTTTATATAATTGTAAATTCAATTTTGTTATATTTATGATAGCAATTATTTCAATTTATGCCAGTTTATCTATGTATAAATTGTTGATTCATTAAGTATGAATTATAACATCACATTTTATGATTGTTAAAAAAAAATTTGTATTTGGAAATGTGAAATAAGACATAAATTGGGGATAAGCCTGCACAAGTAAAGGCGAAAGACATAATGAGGTAAGCCTACACTCTCGAAATTTTAAATGTTGGGAATTCGAACTCAGTCTTAAATGAGAGAGCAGGTTCAATTCTAAAAGTTGAGAATTCGGACCCAACTTTAAATTAAAAAATTAGAATGGTGTAAAAGTCTATAACTATCATAAGACTTGTATAAAGGTATTGAACAGTCAGCAAGACAAAAAGTGATATTATACATTTCTTATGACCAGTATGGAATTTATATGTATTTTAAATCAATTGTCAAAATATTATTATTATTTCTTATACAGTGTTTGTTTATTTCATTGAGCTCTAGCATATTAGCAATGGTTATATTGCAAGTACGGAGAATGAGCTAGTGGGGTAGTTGTCAGGACAGCTGAATCCTCTTTTGTGTATATACACTTTGGGTATATCTGAGTAGGAGTTATACATACACTTTTGGGTATGTAAATGTTATTTAAAAAGTTTAGTAAATCTTTGAATTTCATTTAAAGTGTGCATTTCATTTGAGATATTTTACATATGCTTTCTGTTATGAAGTATAAAACTTGATATATTAGGATACTCTGAATAGACTACTTCTTACTCCATGATTCTGATAGAGATAGTTCAGAATGGGTATTAGTAAGGCAATCTATTCAAATTCTCCTTCTCAGTTACACTCTAGATTGACTATGGGGGTCAAAATAGGGTGTGTGTGAAAAAGCTTTTAGGCATTTAAGATGCATCTGACTACACCAATATTGACACTCCCCTCAAGAACGGAAGAATTTTTGCTTTACAGTGATGCTTCTTTAAAGGGTTTAGGATATGTTCTAATACATAATAAAAAGGTAATTGCATATGCATCGAGATAGTTGAAGCACATGAAAGAAACTATCATACTCATGATCTAAAACTGGCAGCAGTGGTATTTACTTTGAAGATTTTGAGGCATTACCTATATGGGGTATGATGTGAAATCTTTACTAATCATCAAAGCTACATATTTTCAATTAAAATAACTCAATATGAGGCAAAGAAGATGGTTGAAAATCATCAAGCATAATGATGTGGATATTCAGTATTGTTCTGGAAGAGATAATATTGTGGTTGATGCTTTGAGTCACAAATCCACGACTGATGAATTGGATGATTACACAAGAAGTTCAATTGATCAAGGAAATAAAAAATCTGCATTTGGATATTAAAGATTTCAAATGGAATACTTGCATCAGATGACAGTAAAGTCAACTTTGACAAATTGTATCAAAGAAGCTCAAAAGATTAGTAGCAAACATTTAAATTTGATGAAGCAGGCCCGATTAGGAAAAAGACCAAATCTTTCTGTTTATATTGATGAATTATTAAGCATAAAGTTCAGTTGTGGGTACCCAGTGATGAAGACTTGTGAAAGGAAATATTACAAGAAGCTCATTATTCTGGCCACACAATTCATTCAGGCAGTACCAAGATGTATAAAGACTTCAAATTATTTTCTATTAGTCAGGTATGAAGAACATATTAAATATGTGTCTACGTTAATAGCATGTCAAATTGTGAAAACTAAACATCAGAGACCTGGTAGAATATTGCAATCCTTACTTATCTCTGAGTAGAAGTGAGAAGAAATTACAATGAATTTTGTTATGGGATTTCCAAGATTCAGACATGGACATGATAGCATTTGGGTGATTATTGATAGATTAACAAAATAAGCTCACTTTTTGTCTATCAAGCAAACTAAATCAATAGATAAATTGGCACACTTGTGTATGAAAGAGATTGTCAAATTGCTCAAATATAGATGGTAGATTTGCTTCTAGGCTGTGAAAAAGCATTCATGAAAGCTTGGGCACAAATCTGCATTTCAGTACAATTTTTATTCCTCGGACTAATGGTCAATCTAAAAGAACCATCCAGGTACTGGAAGACCTATTGAGAATGTGTTTAAGATCTTAAAGGTAGCTGGGAGGATAACATATCATTGATAGAATTTGCTTATAATAATAACTATCAATCAAGTATACAAATGACGTCATATAAAGTCCTTTATGGTAGAAAGAGCATAACTCCCTTAACTTTGGTTGAGGTAGGAGAAAGACAGTTAATGGGCCCAGAACTAGTTGATGAAGCAACATAGAAAATTAAATTAATTAGAGACAGATTAAAAACTGCTCAGAATCGCCAGCAAAAGTATTATGACCCCAAGCACAAAATAGTAGAGATTGAAATTGGGGACCTTGTATTTATGAAGGTTAAGCAAGTGAAAGGTAAGCCAAATTTGGGCAAGAAGACAAATTGAGTCCTATGTATATAGGACCTTTTGAAATTATTGAAAGAATTGAGAAAATTGCTTACAAGCTTGCTCTTCCAACCGACATGTCTAATATTCACAATATTTTTCATGTATTATTGTTGACAAAATGAGTTATAGATGCTCATCAAAGAAATTCACACGATGAAATTGAATTACAGAAGAATCTAACTTACACTGAAGAACCAAAAAGAAAACTAGATTTTGACACTAACCAGCTTAGAAACCGTCAGATTCCTTGTGTTAAAGTAAAATGAAAATACAAGTCAGAAAAGAAGGCAACCTGAGAGAAAGAAAAAGATACTAGATCATAATTCCATCATTTATTTGATGGCAGCTAAGGTAAATTTTGAAGACAAAATTTCAATGAGGGGTGGATTATAATACCAAAAAATTTAAAAAAATGTAAACATAACTTGGCATGAAGTTTTCCTAAAAATATACCTATAGAGGCATATACCAATTTCCCTTTAATACTCATACATATGGTTTGAAATAGCCCGAAATAGTAGGAGGAATCTCAAGACCTAGGCTCATTCGTGCATAAAGGAGGTGCGGCAACAGAATTCCATTCGTGCAAGCCCGCGCAAGTGGAGCATACGGAAGCGATGTCGCTCATGAGTGCAGAGGTGCAGCTTCAGGTCTTATTCGTGCGTGGAAAGAGGTAGCTTTGTGCCTCGATTCAATTGGACGTCTGGTGACGCAGGTGGAGTGCAGACAAGAGGCCACGGGCAGCCGTGAGATTGCTCGCATGCGGGGTGGTCGAGCAACTCACAATCACTCGCACATATACTAGAGGTGAACGGCGGACACAGAAGGTCTCATTCGCGCGTAAGGGAGGTCGGATCGTACGCTGAGTGGGATTGATTCAAACAATGCAGGCAAGGAGGTTGCTCTCACATGTGTGGGCTTGCTCGGATGCAGAGAGAGGTGAACCTGCAAGATTGCTCATGGGAAATAGAAGGAGGCGCAAGTGCCGGAGTCAATCAGGATAAACAGGGGTTCCAAAACCACAATTGATCGTGCCCTCTCAAACTGTAATTAGTGTAATTCCTCGGTCATTTCTTTATCATTTTTATACGAATTGAGGCATGAGTTGCTACAGGAACATCGTGGAAACATGCTTGTTCGATTTCTTCCCCTCTCCCCCCATTGGTTTTTTTTTTTTCTTCTTTTTTTTCTTTTCTTTTTTTTATATTATAAAAAAAATTATTCAAACAAGTGGCAAGTAAGACTAGAGAGAGTCGCCTTAAATGGTTTGGTCTCATAAAATATGAGCCATCCAATGACGCAGTTAGGAGAGTAAATGTATTAAAGTCGATCTAATTTAAAAAAAAATAGAGGTAGACCTAAAAAGATTTGGTTAGAAAGTATTAGAAATGACCTTTTTTTTATTAGATTTAAATGAGAATTTGACTCTTAATAAAACACAATGGAGAAAAAAAATTCATATAGCCGACCCCACATACTAAGATAAAGGCTTGTAAATGTTTTTGTTATTGTTTGGTTGAGATATAACAACCTTAGGTAAAGCATAGGTCAGTGACAAAATCACAAACCAAGTATCACCATATTGCATGAGCCATGCAATTATTTAAATCCATTATAAACTTCAATTGAAATGTGTTTTGGAACAAGGCATAGTTGACCCTCATTCAAATTCAAGTTATTGTCGGGCCCTCTCCTCAATCCAAGGCTGTCCCTCAATTCAAATCTTATAGATAAATCACTCCACAATTCATAGAGTGGTTTCCAGCATTCATAGGCAACTCCAATTTAAATTTAAATTTTGAGATTTTCTATTTTTAGGAATTATTATTTTAACCCCAAATCAGTATGGAATTGTTTGAATGTTTGATGTGTATTTACATTGGACTTCAATACTAGATTGAGATTGCTTATCTTGATTTTCCAATTGGAGTTCCCCACTTATGTGTCAAATGGCTTGATGAACTTCCATAGATGAAATTCCTTCGGTGAAGAATTTCCAACCTTCCCCACTCAAATCCTAACCATAGCTATCCTTTAGAACTCTCTCTATATATCTCATCAAAACTTAGTTTCTATCAAAGCTCTCGGACTACATCAAAATCCAAGAAACCCAACGTAAGTGCCCTAAGTTTCTACCATAACTTTGAACCTTAATAGACTCCAAAGACTTCCCCATAAATTTCACAACCCGAAACCCTAATCTACAATTAAGAGCTCTTAGGCAAGCCCCACTTACCTATAAATCTAAGCATCAAAAAAATCTTCACCATAATGCATCTCTCGAACACTCATCATAAGCTACTAGAGCATTACCTCAAGTAAACTACCCTTTCACCATCCTTCCAATACCACTACAAGAAAGACAGAACTCCTTCCACCACAAATCCTCTACATACACCCCCCCATCAAATTTCGGCATCTGAGCATAAGAGCATAACAGCATCTAGATCATCATCAACAATCAAGTTCTCCTTTAGCAATTCCTTGACAACACCAACACAGATATAAAATTGGTTATTTGATCACCAATAATTGGGTAACCCCTGCACTTTTGGTTTTTAATTTTGTAAATTCATAATTTATCTTCTTTATTAAGAATCTAGGATTTATTTAAATATTATCTTGCAATCCAATGAAATATGTATGCCATCCAAGTAGTTGAATCCACTAATATAGCGTAGCTAGTACTTAGCTTTAACCAACACCACCTTAAGTTACTTGAGATATCTTAGATGATTAGCGTGTGTTCCACTAAAAAAGACCTTTGCAAAATGCTAACTGTGTTTTAAGAGGAGTCAACTCCCCACAAAATCTATTAAGATCCAAAAAGGATTCCATAGCTCATATATTTTTGTTATTAAAAAATTAAATTAACCATGGAGCCCTGTCCCCAAAGCGAATTTCCATATCAACAACAAAGACCCATCATCAAATTATAATCCTACATTCAAAGTTAAAGATAGGTTATTTCAGATAGGCGAACAAAATGGAAGCATAGATATTAATTTGGTAAAAGCGCAACTGACCTGATCAACACTTGTATTTGTCAAACCAGCAATAAATGGTTCAAAAAATTCTGCTCTTTTACGAATTTCGCCAGACGTGACAAATCTAAAGAACATTACAACTACCATAGAAACATTATCAGGATCTTTGAAGAGAATAAAAACAAGTGCAAAGTTAGGAGCAAAAGTTCTCTTACCATAGTCAGAGACAAATTGATCCCGGCTCCTTGATAAAAGCTCCTCCATGCTAAAATACAAATGACCACACCAACTCCCTTTATAAGCAAGATCATTAAAGAAAAGCATAGTACAGAACATATTTCACAGAAAATAGAAATATAGAATAAAATTTCAACAATAATTTAAATAAAGAGCACCAAAGTCAATTCACTATTGACGTATACCTTATGGAAGCTTCTTTCCCCTGCAGAACACTTTCCAGCTGCTCCATGAATATCTGGAAATAAAAATTAAAAAAAAATTGTCAAAAGTTATTTTCCACGAGACTGTCACGTAACTCTATAATTACTCGACAATGAACATCTTGAAAGAATTACAGAGCATCAAAAATACTAAAAGACAGGCAGGTAGACACATATATGGAAGGCAAAACCTTAGCATGCTACCCATGTTAGACAGGCCCGTGCAGGTTTCTATCACTCAAGAAAGGCAGGCAAGTTTCAGAATGGTATTGACTTGAAACAAATACAAGGTTGAAAGGGGCCAACGATACAATTTTCAAGAATGAGAAAGTAATACAAAAAAGCTCTACAACGATTCATTTGGTGCAAGTTTGTCTCTAGGAACAAACCAGATCAGACTTCAGGAATTTTAAGAGGCAAGTAAATATACGGTAAAGTATGGACCCTGCTAATCCCTATAGGCCTGGTATCAAATGTGCTATCAGAGAATAGGCAAAAGAGACACCATCATGGAAAAATCATGAATGTCTATAACAGTGCAATGAAGCTGCCTATAGTCAGTCACATGTACAGGCATACATCTGCATAGGAACTGAATATTCTAAACTCTCAGACTAACCTACAGCTGCAAGGACTATTCCCTTCGATTGACTTTCTTTCTCTTTTTGGGTTGGGGAATCAAGCTGTTGGCTGGTTTTGTACAACCACGAAAAAAATAAATTATAAAATAAAACTATATGAGTTTTTAATCAACTTACACTAAAGAAATCCTCATATGTAAATTCGGTGTAGCCAAGGCTCTGCAAAGTGTTCTTACATTGTTCAACCTTTCCAGTAATTCGCTTAGCCTCAGCAATATCCTGTGTTTCTAGAATGTGCTCCTAGAAACCTCAAAAATAGTTTCTCATTAAATACAGAAAAGCAAATCTGATACTGCCGCACAAAAAGATCAGAAGAGAAGTGCATGTAAATTTACCAGATAAGCAAGCATAAAGCTTCTATAGAAGCAGTTTCCATCTCCGCGTGTTCGCCTCAGTGCTGCATATTGTTCCGAAAGTAACTGCAAGTGAAATATTATAATGGTAAATATGTAAAATAGGAAGTGTCTCACAAATAAATCTAAAAATTAATCCTATAAGAGATCATAATGCAACCAACCCGGATTTTCTCCTTGAGGATGGGGCTGCCTGACTCAAACTCAGCTGCTAAGGAAGAAAGTGGCTCCTGCAATACCAACCATCTCTACATTTATAAAAAGTAATAGTTGAAAATGTAGTTTTGATTTAGAAAACAATGTGTTCACAGGAATGGAAGGGATAGTTCCACAAGTCGAGTTAGGACCAATTAATTATCTGAGGCTATTCAAGATAAATGGAAGCTCCACCCACAAATAAATACCAATGCTCAATTAGAAACCCACATCCCTTCAAGGAGTAAGCCAAGCTGGAATTTTCTAACTTTAATGGCATAGTGGATGTGACAAGGTACAGAATCTGTTCGAGGCCTTAACAACCTATTTTCTTTTTATTAGTATACTATAGTCAAAGGATATCTTTTGCTCAATGCAAGATATCATTACAAGAATTGATGTTGTGAAGCATAGAGTAATTGAACTATGACTTATCACAGAAGATGGCCACAATTCAAGACGCTTCTAACAGCTCAAATCTATCACCTTGGACATTGAGATAAAAGATGGATCAAAAGAATCGACAGGCAACATCGAGATAAATATATAAACAATCAGTCCATGAGTGCATTACAGAATTCAAGTGACATGTATTTTCCTTAAATATTATGGAAAGGGACAATCTCATAAAAATTACTGTAGATCGTTGTAAAGAGATCATGTGGCAACTGAAAATTCCCAATTTAGTCAGTTAGTTAGAAGTCTATAGCTATAGAAGAGAAGGAAACATGGTCAAAAGAGCCAAAGTTTTATCAAAGCTACAAATAAAACAATGAGCAGCCAAAAAATGACAAAAGGTAAAAAAGGAAGCCTTCCTGCAACTAATCTTAGAAAAAGGGCCATTCAAAAGCAGATTATTGGAAACTACATCAGGTGAAAAAACAAACAAAAAACGAGGAGAAGAGGGTTCTTGGTATTGCTTCCACTGTAAAAGAAGAGGTTGGCATAGTTATACCATTATTAGGCGTCAATCAAATTCATCAATAGTATTGATGGTTGCCAACTTCAATACAATAAGGAATGGGAATTTTTTTTTTTTTTTTTTGTTCAATTTCATGGTTAAAAACCATGTGGTCATAACATTTGTGAGCAATGGGAGCAAAAAAACTTGATTTCCTTTGAGTTAGTGAAAATCAAAAGAGAAAGGAAAGAGACTACTTAATAAGAATTGTTTACCATCTTGTATTAGTTAATAATCCTGCTGTTTGTGGCAATATATGGCATTGGGCTTCCAACACTAGACTTGTTATGATCATGTGGCAAAAAATTAAAAGAAAGATTACATGGATGACCCCATCAATATAATGCTTCATAATCACGTACTTTAAAGTACATTATTTGTGCACTTCATATTCAACCTCCTCATTAATCCACCACAATAACACAAAATTGTATGTGCCTTTATCTCTAGCTCAATATGAAGATCAAGTTTTTTCGGCTCCCCAAGCTAAAGATGATCGAGAGAATGACCATCTAGACTTAGTTGTAGAGCCAGTTAAACTCATTCTTAGCTTGTTCTCATTGGTCAAGTGGTTGCTACTGCTAACCAAACTACAACTATAATTGTATTGGCTATCTTGACTGATATATTGTTTCATTGCTCAGTATGCAGTTGTTATGATTCAAGATGTTATTTTAACTATTTTTGTTGTCCAAATAGTTGATTGAACAATTGATGTAGCTAGCTTGATTGCTAGTCAAACGGCTATCAAAGCTTGTTCAACTTCCTGTATAGCTTTGTAGACTTGAGATAAGCTATCGACTTCTCTCCATGGGTTCTGTTGCTGCACTCTGCCAATTTAATGTATCTCCTCCACAATAATGGTCATCATTTGCTTTGCCTTTTCTGCATCCCTATGTCACTTGGAATTAAGTGTCCAGAAATTCATATTGCTATTGCCACAGAGTTGGCAGAAAAAGCAAAGAGGCTCTATTATTATTCTTTTGGTCTTTTCCCTTTTCACCTTTTTTTGTGGGCTCATTTATTCTTTTCTTTTTCACCGACTACCCTGCTGTTTTTTTCTAGGCTTGAGCTTACATCTTAAATGGAAATAGGTATAATGATATCCTCAACAACAGAAGAAATTGAGAAAAATGTTAATTCCTGTTAGAGTGACTCAGGGAACCTCACTATATATTTATAAATGTTGAGTCATTGAAATCTCCTCAAATGAAACATTGAAAATTAATTCGTTTCTTTTAGATTACATTATGAACTCTTGCACATTTTGTCAAAACCCTTGCCTTAGTCAATACCGCAAGATCCACTTCCCATATTCATCTTTGATAGGGTAGAATTGAGTCTTCAATCTTCAATGGAGATCGGTTATCATGCAAAATTCTAACAAATATTCTTCTTTATCCACAAATACTCCTACATCTTCATCATCGACATACTCGACATTGAATACCATGATTTTGAAAATAAGATGACGATTATGATCTATAGAGTGGTCATGTCTATTATTAAGAGAAGTTATCCATTCCAAAATGTTTGAAACATATCTTCCAAATTCTCCATTCTTGTGCCTTGTGATAAGTAGTAGTTTAAGAACTTCCAAGTTTGTAATTTGTCAACTATCTAGGGACTACTGATACTTCTTGGACTCAATATTTGGATCAAAATCAAAGCTAATACCCACTCCTATTTTCTCCATGGTTGCTTGTTACTGGCACAAGAGAAAATATATACTCTGACACCAAATTTGATCCTCATCTCACAAGTTTGAGATTTTAGAACTCTTAAGAAAGAGATATATGATTTTCACAAAGTTATCAAACACCTACACTAATTGCCAAAAAAATAAAAAATAAATAATTATACCTTTCCACGGTCCCTTGGAATCAATTCCGGTCATAAGAAAAGCAAGGAGTAGAGGGTTGCCACTAGAAGGTTGTTAGAGGCCGCAAAAGAGCGAGGGTTGATCTGGGAAGGTCCCAATAACCTTCCTAGAGGGGTCCGAGAGGCCTATTGGGGCAATGAAGAAGGCTTGGTAGAACAACCATGGAAGTAGGATAAGAGAAAACAACTTCATTGATCTATGCTATGCTCCTATGGGGCCTAAAAAAACTTATAAGTGACCTAAATAAGAAAACTTAAAACAAATCTCGAAATAAGTAAATAAATAACAATCTGATAATAAATTTTAAAATAAGGAAACAAATATAACTAATAATAAACTCATTGTTTCAATGGTCCTACCAACTAATTAAAAACCAATTCATTCATGAGAAGGTTAACCAACCTGTCCTATGCTTGGCTTTGCAGCCAACCCACTGAGTTGGTCTATAAGATCCTCCAAGATTATAGACCAAAATGGTAAGCTATGCTCTTTAGATTATTTCTTAATGATAAAGCAGCCTAACCCTTTGCATTAAATTTTCTTATAGTGTCCTACACCTCCTCTGTTGGCTAGATTGTCATAAATTTCCTACATACACGGTTGAGTGGGCCACATCACCTTGAATATTAAATTGAAGTGAGCTACATAATAAAATAAACAATCCAATGTACATGACAACATGATAATGAAACCACGCAAAAATTTAAGAGTGTTTTCCATCATTTTTTTTTTTTTTTTTATATTTAGTTTTTATATTTTAAAAAAAAAGGAAAATGAAAGAATAAAACATGTTTTTTTAACAACTATGTTATTTCAAAAACACTCAAAACAAATTTTAATTGTTTTTTATATTTAAAAAATAGTTTATTTTTTCAACTCCACTCTTGACATTCGACCATCAATGTTGCCAAAGAAGGAAGAGGCAACGAGGGAACTGATCTGAAGCTGGAGGGGTAAACACAGAGGCCAAGCCAGAAAGCATAAGTGTTGATAAGGTAAATGCCATCAACATGCAATCTTAGGCGATGGCAAGGAAGAGCAATCTTAGACAATGATAAGGAAGCCATGGAAGTTTTGGAGAGGTAAATACCATCAACATGCAATCTCAGATAACCTTAGGGAAGAGTCACCTCATGCGGCAAGGAGCAATCTCAGTCAACAAGGAGGAAGATCAATCTCAATAGACAATGAGGAAAAGTGATTTCAGGCATTAACGAGTAATATAAGGTGGTTTTGAAAAAAATTATGAAGAAAGAGATAGATATTTTATTTCTTGTTTTATGAAATAATAAATATGTTTGTTTCATATTAGAACATAAATAAGATAAATCAAATAAAAATAAAAAGCAAAGCCAAAGAAGCTCTAATAAAAAAAGTGAAATCAATATAAGCAGCTATATTAGGCCCCCTTGAGCTGCCAATTGGATACTCTAGCCTCAACATTTGTTCCTCTAAGCTAATAACATTCTAAACAAATAAACCTATTGGGGAGAAATTAAAGTAAATTTTACTAAATCAAAATCACTATTATAAGGCCTAAGCCTTTTAGGAACACATGAAATATAATTTGCATTCAAAATCTACTATAAATTAACATTCTGATTGTTAAAGTTGTGCTGATGTTGTGTTGCATTGTTTGGTCTTAAGAGAAAGTATTGGTATGCTCAATTACATGAGCAAATTGTGCTGCAACTGTGTTGCCCATGGTAAAACTGGAGGAGCAATAATATTCAAGAGATTTAAGATGCATGGATTTCTATACAAATTGGCTTTATCAAAGTCTGACTGTTGAAAAACAAAACAGCTAAAAATAGCAAGCCAATGTACCTCTAAAAAATGACACTTGGCTCAATTGATCCAAAATCTTCCTTCACATTTAAAGGATACAAGCCTTAATCTAATCAATTATTAGTCAATATACTAATGCTTCAATAGACTGGAAATTTAGTAACGTATTTCATAATACCTACATATTTTATGTAGGCAATGGTGTAACATAAGAAGCCTCTAGTGAAAATTAGTACTAAAAAAATAAAAATAGGATAAACAACGAAGCAAAATGTGATGAAGTTTTACTAGTGAGATTTCTGTTTAGATGGAAAGCCAGAAATAATTGAAACATTGATACTTATGGTTTCATTGATAGAACTACTAGCTACCGCAACAGCAGCCCCTACTGCCACTGCAAAATGCAAATAACATACTATAAGGCTTTGGCAATCCTGGCTATTAACATTGTCACTACTGAATTCAACTATTGTTACTAACTGATATGTTAAATTTAATATGCTTATCCAAGTAACGATGTTTCAACACCAATAACAAGGTTTGGTTATCTGAATGAAAGATAATGATATTTAACAACAAAAAGAATGATGCAAACATCAAAAAATATAACAAATACTCTAAACAATTTAAGTTTATTCACGTATATAAATGAAAAGGTAATGATCCATGCAGTAGCGCAGTACTAAATTTAAAATTTTAAAAGATACGATCATCATGCAGAAAATAATTGTAAATAACTGTAAGTAAAATCAGTGTAAGCATAAGCCCCAATACTCTAGATCATGGTTGTGATGTAGAACTGGTATGGGGATTTGAGTCCTATGGGTCTTGAAGAGCAAATCGTGAGGTCTAAACAGCAGCTTTTGGTTATTAGAAGTCTTGGACAGAGGTTGGGAATCCTTCCAAGCGGCTGGACAGCAGCAGGAGGGATCTGGCAGCGGCACATTGATCTCTGGACAGCAGCTTTGACAGCAGGGACAGCAGTTTTGTCTTGCAGAAGAATCGGGACAACCACTTGGAGGACTTGGGAAGGTCCTGGATAGCAGCCACAAGGTATTGGAACTTTCTGGATAGAAATCTGCTTCTCCCAAAAGTACAAAACAGCAAGGTGCTTGCTGGAAATGGGACCAGCCAGCAAGGATTCCCTGGAGGATGAGAGGGAGGCGTGGAGGAGAAGGCTTGGGGTGGCGGTTAGGATTTGGAGGGGTGACGGGGAAAATTTCCTGAGAGGTTATGAAGGAAATAAGCATGAGGGGGGGGGAGAAGGAATTAATGGGATTTGATTAATATTAGGAGAAGAAAGAGGAAGAGGTGGTGGTTTAATTGCTTGCCTAGTCATTAATTTTCAATTAAGACGGATAGGAGGGAATTAGGCTCAATTTGAATTTGAATGGAGCTTAATTTGGGGGAGTTACTAAAGGAGTAACAATGGCTAGATTTAATGAGAGAGAGGGATGAGTGGGCCGGCCTATAGGGAGGAGGGGGGAAATTGTGTCCACATTCAATGAATGTGAACCACACAATGAATTGTAATTAATGACTAAATCTGAGAATTAATCTCAGATTTAGGGTGATGGAGGGATATTTCCTTCAAGGCTTAGGCATAAATAGAAAGCATTTAAAATTCCAATTATTTTGAATTTGAATTCAAATCCTTTCCTAAAATACAAGGAGCCAAATAAGGAAAGAAGTAATGGGGGTAATTAAGGCTTCTAAAATTGGGTCTTGAAATTAGGAAAGAGTTATTTAAAATCCACTTGAATTTAAGATTCAAACTAGACCTAAAATAAATACTTTCCTAAAATAGAAGAATTAATTTAGGAAAGATTTCAAAATCAAATTCAGATTTTTGAATTTCAAAATTAACCCAATTAGGAAATGCAAGGGAGAAGAGGAGTGGGGAGGGGTGGCTTGGCCGGCGGCTAAGGAATTGGGGCCGGCGGCATTGGGGTGGGATGGGCTTCAACCGGCGGCTACTTGAGGCTTGGCCGTAAGTGGTGGTGGAGCTAGGGCCGGTTTGGTGGAAGTAGGGAGAGGATGAAGATGACGACTAGGAATAACAAGAAGGAACCAAAACAAAAACAAAAGATAAAAGATAAAACCGCGAGCCTTGGACTCTTCCGAAGACTGACGGGAGATACGTTGCCCTCCTCCAAGGGACTTCAAGCCACGAGCCCGGACCCATCCTGCGGCTGGTGGAAACTCCGACTCCCTCCCATAGGGATTTCACTAATGTTCAACTGATGTAGAACGGGATGGGGTAATTAAAAAAATTAAAGAGCTAAAATTCCATCTCATATTTTCCTTAATTAATGGATTTGAATTTGAAATTCAAATACGAAAAAGAGGGAGGGAAGAGAGGAATTAATTATCTCCTTAATTTGGGCCTTTAATTAAATAATTAGATTTGAGGGGAGAGAGAGGGGCCGGCCTAATGAGGAGGGAAAGGAAAGGTGTCCACATACAATGTATGTGGATCCATGCATTAATGGGAGATTGAAGAGTTAAATCTGAAATAATTTCATATTTAATATGATTGAAGGATTTCCTAAAATAGATGTATTTTATTTAGAAAAGAATTTATATTCAAATTCATTTGAATTTGAATTCGAAAACTTTCTAAATAAGATGGAGCTAATTTAAGAAAGTAATGATGGTGAAATGAAATTGGAATTAAGGGATTAATTAATCAATCAATTTTGGAATTGATTAATTAATTGAATGAAAGATGTTACAAAAAATAAGATAATTAATGAGGATGGATTTGAAATTCAAATTAGATTCATTTGAATTTAAAATATTTCCAAATTAATGACAACTTAAATAAGGAAAGAGGTTTTTTTTTTTTTGAGGGAGGTGGGGTTAGGGAAGGAGGTGGCCGGCAGTTTTATGGAAGAGGAAGTGTTTATGGGAGAATCGGCCGGTGGAAAGTGGGGGATTTTGGCCGGCGATTAAGGGAGGAGAAGAAAAGGATTTAGGGAAAGAAAGATACAACCGCGAGCCCGGACACATCCTGCAACTGACGGGTACTACGTTGCCCTTCTCCAAGGGGCTTCAACCCACGAGCCCGGACACATCCTGCAGCTGGTGGAAGCTACGAATTCCTCCCCTAGGAATCTCACCCAAGGTTCTTCCCAAAGAACACAAGTACAAACACAAAGTTTTATTAATCATCCAACCTCACATTACAATAGCAAGAGCCTCTATATATAGACCTAATAAATTAAAACAAGACATATATGCCCCTAGGGCTTACATAGGACGACCCTCTTAAGTAAGGGTAAAAAAAGGAAAATTCATAATAAATATAAAAATTACAAATAACAAAATAAGATAAGGTGGAATGATCTCGGCCGTCGATCGTCATCTCCTCCTTCGAAAATCTTCATGATCGGATGTCCGCATCAGGTTGGTTTATAAAATGATTCACAATGAGGCAGTAATTAAACATTCACATAAGTTATTTCTTAAGCCACAACATGTTAAAGAATCAATTAATTTTGTTGTAAGATAGTAGTTAGCATATAGCAACCATACTTAAAATTCAATAATAGGTTCAGGTAGACTAAAAACAATTGAAGTGTTGAAAATCCTATAAAAAAATGAAGTAAATTAATTCTATCACCAATTTCAACAGCTAACATGCCCAATCCTCTTGGGTGAGATATATGAACCTGTGAATGCACTACATTCCTGTAAAATTACAATTGGTACTTATTTTAATTGAAACTTTCACCCAGGTTAGTTTAAACGATATTATCCTTATCCCAATCATTTGAATAGGGTTTTCTGAATTCTCCTCCTCCACTAGTTTCTTCTCATAGCTAAACAAGATGTTAACTTTATTTTGAACAAATCTATTTGCACAACTTCATGTTATTATTAACTTTATTGTAGCAATTTTATTATTTTAATTTTCCCGTTAATTTGACCTACCAATTATATTGATACATCATCTACCTTCCATAATGCATACCCAAAACACCTAACTTTAATTTCAACTATTTAATCAATAAGATTTATTCTCTGTCAACCCAACATAATTATGTCTCATCATCCATCTTAGATTTAACACAAATCTATCATAAAATTCCCGATTCTACACAAAACTATAGTAGCTGATCTTGATGCTGAGGAAAAAAATGGTTCATTATATCATATTAGGCTCCCTACATAACCCTTAGAAACAACAACAAAGATGAGAATACTTGCAACTACTATCATCCAACAACAACAATAACATCAAGCCTTTATCCCACTATGTGGGGTCGGCTACATGAATCATTTTTCTCCATTGTTGATGCAAGTAAAAATTTGGGAAAAGCCCCCAAATTTTCGCAAGCAAAAGATAGACTTCCTAGATAAAAGAAATACACAAAATACTCAAAACTAAATAAAATATGACAAAATAGACAAATTACAACTTTTATAAAATAAAGACTTACAAACTTTGACATAAACACACACACCTAAACTTACTTTTCATTTGCTTGAGAAGAATGATACATATGGAGTGGAACTTGCGGCGAGAAGAAAGAGGTTAGAAGACTAGACGAAGAAAGGACAATCTCGCAAGCTTTCCTAGATGGAAGAAGAAGAGAAGTTGGACAAAGCTCGCAAGCTTTTTCAAACAACAAACCCGTAGGTTTTGGTTTCCAACAACATTTACAAGCCTCAAAACATCTCTAATTTATAAGCAAAAGGAAGAAGTCAAACAGCCACAGTACCTCCAACCAAATCCAATCAGATTTGGGGAAATGAAAGGCCAAAAGACACCAAATGAAAGGCCAAAAGACAGCAAAACAGCCAGCAGAATTTCTGCACAGAAAACAGGGAAACAAACCACGGAAAACCCCACCAGCAGCCATGGGAAGCCCAGCCAGCAAGGGACCCGAAGAGCCAGCACAGGAAACAGAGCATCATTTCAAGGGAAAGACAGCCAGGAGGGAAAACCGAAAGGGAGGACCACGGGAACAGCAACAGCCAGCAGAAACTAAAATGACAAGAGGGAGGGGAAGGCTTTATGAGCTGATTTCTACACCAATTAATGAACTAAACATCAGCTCATAATGAGCTAACCAACAACTCAAAAATTAATGAGCTAGACTTAAGTAGAACCCAATTTTTAAGCTTAACTCCAAGCAGCCAAAGACCCAATCCGAGAGCAGCCAAGGCTCCAAACAGAGAAATAGCAAGCAACCAAAGGACAAAACCAAGAGGTAGCAAGTAGCCCAAAGCTTGCCTACATCAATTCTCCCCCACTTAAAAAAACTCATCTCCTGATGAGGAAGCTTCAAAATTTTGGAGATCCAGCATTTCAAATTCTTGGATTAGAATATCATACTTTCGTTTGATGGCTTCCATTTCTCGTTCAAATTCTGCTAGAAGTGAACGCCTCTTAGACTCGAATCTCTCGTCACATAATTGTAGTTATTCTTGAATCTTTAAAAGCTCAAACTATAGAGGACCTGAAGAATCTGCATGATGAGGCATCGATTTTATTGTTGGAAGATTGTTCACTGGATTGCTTGGCTATTTTTTATTTTCCATATTTAAACACTTAAAACAATGACACAAAAAGAGAAACCTAGGAAGACACAAACCTAGGCTCACATGGCACACACAACAACTGATATGACTCACTAAGATACACACGATAACTTGATCTGATACCAATTTGATGCAAGCAAAAAATTGGGAAAAGCCCCCAAATTTTTGCAAGCAAAAGATAGACTTCCTAGATAAAAGAAATACACAAAATACTCAAAACTAAACAAAATATGACAAAATAGACAAATTACAACTTTTATAAAATAAAGACTTACAAACTTTGAAACAAACACGCACGCCTAAACTTGCTTTTCATTTGCTTGAGAAGAAGGATGCATATGGAGTGGCACTTGCGGCGAGAAGAAAGATGTTAGAAGACTAGACGAAGAAAGGACAAGCTCGCAAGCTTTCCTAGAAGGAAGAAGAAGAGAAGTTGGACAAAGCTCGCAAGCTTTTCCAAACAACAAATCCACAGGTTTTGGTTTCCAAAGATTGCATTTTTTCCAACCTTTACAAGCCTCAAAACATCTCTAATTTATAGGCAAAAGGAAGAAGCCAAATAGCCACAGCACCTCCAACAAAATCCAATCAGATTTGGGGAAATGAAAGGCCAAAAGACACCAAATGAAAGGCCAAAAGACAGCAAAACATCCAGCAGAATTTCTGCACAAAAAATAGGGAAACAAGCCACGGAAAACCCCACCAGCAGCCATGGGAAGCCCAGCCAGCAAGGGACCCGAAGAGCCAGCACAGGAAACAGAGCATCATTTCACGGGAAAGACAGCTAGGAGGGGAAAACCGAGAGGGAGGACCACGAGAACAGCAACAGCCAACAGAAACCGAAAAGACAAGGGGGAAGGGGAAGGCTTTATGAGCTGATTTCTACATCAATTAATGAACTAAACATCAGCTCATAATGAGCTAACCAACAACTCAAAAATTAATGAGCTAGACTTAAGTAGAACCCAATTTTTGAGCTTAACACCAAGCAGCCAAAGACCCAACAGCACCTCCAACCAAATCCAATCAGATTTGGGGAAATGAAAGGCCAAAAGACACCAAATGAAAGGCCAAAAGACAGCAAAACATCCAGCAGAATTTCTGCACAAAAAATAGGGAAACAAGCCACGGAAAACCCCACCAGCAGCCATGGGAAGCCCAGCCAGCAAGGGACCCGAAGAGCCAGCACAGGAAACATAGCATCATTTCACGGGAAAGACAGCTAGGAGGGGAAAACCGAGAGGGAGGACCACGAGAACAGCAACAGCCAACAGAAACCGAAAAGACAAGGGGGAAGGGGAAGGCTTTATGAGCTGATTTCTACATCAATTAATGAACTAAACATCAGCTCATAATGAGCTAACCAACAACTCAAAAATTAATGAGCTAGACTTAAGTAGAACCCAATTTTTGAGCTTAACACCAAGCAGCCAAAGACCCAACAGCACCTCCAACCAAATCCAATCAGATTTGGGGAAATGAAAGGCCAAAAGACACCAAATGAAAGGCCAAAAGACAGCAAAACATCCAGCAGAATTTCTGCACAAAAAATAGGGAAACAAGCCACGGAAAACCCCACCAGCAGCCATGGGAAGCCCAGCCAGCAAGGGACCCGAAGAGCCAGCACAGGAAACAGAGCATCATTTCACGGGAAAGACAGCTAGGAGGGGAAAACCGAGAGGGAGGACCACGAGAACAGCAACAGCCAACAGAAACCGAAAAGACAAGGGGGAAGGGGAAGGCTTTATGAGCTGATTTCTACATCAATTAATGAACTAAACATCAGCTCATAATGAGCTAACCAACAACTCAAAAATTAATGAGCTAGACTTAAGTAGAACCCAATTTTTGAGCTTAACACCAAGCAGCCAAAGACCCAACAGCACCTCCAACCAAATCCAATCAGATTTGGGGAAATGAAAGGCCAAAAGACACCAAATGAAAGGCCAAAAGACAGCAAAACAGCCAGCAGAATTTCTGCACAAAAAATAGGGAAACAAGCCACGGAAAACCCCACCAGCAGCCATGGGAAGCCCAGCCAGCAAGGGACCCGAAGAGCCAGCACAGGAAACAGAGCATCATTTCACGGGAAAGACAGCTAGGAGGGGAAAACCGAGAGGGAGGACCACGAGAACAGCAACAGCCAGCAGAAACCGAAAAGACAAGGGGAAGGGGAAGGCTTTATGAGCTGATTTCTACATCAATTAATGAACTAAACATCAGCTCATAATGAGCTAACCAACAACTCAAAAATTAATGAGCTAGACTTAAGTAGAACCCAATTTTTGAGCTTAACACCAAGCAGCCAAAGACCCAATCCAAGAGCAGCCAAGGCTCCAAACAGAGAAATAGCAACAGCCCAAGGACAAAACCAATAGGTAGCAAGTAGCCCAAAGCTTGCCTACATCAATTGTGTCCTATTAAGAGTAATATCTCATTAAATTTAATAAAGAAATGTTCTTTCGAATATTTTTTAAGCTCTTTCAAAAAGATCCAAGGTTATCCAAAAATCTTCATGGGTAGTGTACTGCACGTGCATACAATAAAAAATAGAGATTGCCAGCTATAATAAATATACTTTTCATAATCAAACCCATTCTTCCTCAAATCTCTTCAAGATCGTTAAGGAGCATATTAGTTTCAGATAACTTATGATTAGAAATTGCCTCAGATCCTTTTGTAAATGGATTTGTTGATCTCACCTGCCCAATCGGCTTCAATCCTAATCTTATTCCAGCAAAAGGCCTCATTTGCAGCAGCTGATGGGATTTCTTGGCATAAAGTTCATTCCTCCTTATGACAAATGGAAATAAAAAATAAATAAATGCATGCAAAACAAGATGGTCATTCCCTAATTTTAACATTCAAGAATTTCCTGATCGTTTATTAGAGTTATTCTAATATCGGATAAAGCAGTCCCTGAGAACATATTTTAAGTGGCATCGCCGGAACCTACGGAAAGTAGTCCTACAACTTCAAGCAGAAGAAGTTGCTCCAGAAACACACGTTAAATGTAAGAAGAGTCGAAGCACATCAAATAGCATAACATGGGCACAAAACACCAGCTAGCAATTTTTTATTATAATGGACCAGAAGATTACGGCATCACCAATAATCTAGGAGAAGCATGAGGATTTTAAGTATCAAAATCAAGATCCACATCCTCATAACCAAAGGCAAGCCATCAGCCTATCAACCATAGAAAAAATATAGAGTGAAATGAGAGATTGATTGGAAATGCAAAGTAAATACGTGAAGAAAATTAAATTCCTCTATCCGAATAAGCACAAAGATCACTATCGGAGCACATTCTCACAAACAAAATAGGATATTATGGGCAAGAAACCAAGACCTCACAGCCGCACCAAACAGGACAAACTTGAAATGTATTACAAACGAATACAAGAAAGAACATGGAATAAAAGATGCAAATTAGGAGAAAAAAATTAACAGCAGATGGGGACAATAAGGCTAGCCTTGTCTCCGACATAGGGAATCTTGATGGCCTCCTCCCTAATGGCAGCTTGCTGCTGCATGATATCATCATCTCTGCAGCAGGACCAATCGTATTCCTGTGGAAACACCTCACGACTGCCGCTCGCGCCTGCTCCAACGCTGTTACTAGGGTTCAAAACTATTGCCGCTGCCTCCTCCGCTGCCAGTTGCTTCATATCAGTTGCCACAGCTGCCTCCATCCCAAGCTCACTGTCTAAGGCCTTCCGCTTCCGCGGGCTTGCCTCCGCTTGGTTCGCCATCTCCGATCTCCCTCTCTCTCTCGATCGCTCGCTCGTTCTCCTCTTGGGCTTGGACACACAACCTCGTTTTTTTTCTTTTACCCAAAAAAGAAAAAAGGCTCGTCGGGATTTGATCAATGGGGCCGGCCAGTCTGGCCCGGTCGCATTTTTTTGCTGAATTTGACCTTGAACTATTAATACGGTATTCGTTGTAACTTCGCTTAATCTAAGGGGTTAAAAAATTAAAATACTATATTAAATTATTTATACAACTATAATTTCTAATAAAAACAATTTGTACATTTTTTCCATGTCGTATTATTTAAAATGAATTCGGATATTAGGTTGTGAAGCTTGCTTACTTCCAAATGGAATAAAATATTAATACGTCGTCAAAAATAGTCTTGATGATGAACGAATCTTGAGGTATATTTGAGTTAAAACTTTCAAAAGTAAACTTAGGACCATCTAAACTCCAATTTCAACAAACTTATAGTCAAATTGAACGTCTTGAAGAGGCAAACCCACTAACAGCAAAAGTGGTCCAATCTGAGCCCAAATAGGTGCAAATCGGGGGGCCGGAAGCTCATTTGGAAGGTTCAAAGCCTAAATTGGATGGCCAATGATATTCAAATATAACATGCTTATAGTCAATTGAGCGACTCAGCTAGATGAATCCAACAAGGCTAAGATAACTAAATTCTGACATCATTAAAACTCTAAATGAAGTGGAGGAATGCAACGGGCTTATTGTATGATAGAAAAGTCTCCCTCAAACTTAAGGGAAATTTCTAAAAGATGGTGGTGAGACCTGCAATGCTTTATGGTGTCGAATGCTAGCCATTAAAAGAGAAGCATAATACAAAGTTAAGTGTTGCAGAGATGAGGTTGCTTAGGAGGATGAGTGGCTTTACGCTTAGAGATAGGATACAAAATAAGCATGTACGTTAAAAGGTTAGAGTAGCTCCAGTGGAAGATAAGATTAGAGCGAGTCGCCTTAGATGGTTTAGTCACATTAAACGGAGGCCTTCCGATGATTCAGTTAGGAATGTTGACGTATTAGATTTGACTTATGTTAAGAAAAATAGAGGTAGACCCAAAAAGACTTGGATATAAAATATTAGAAATGATCTTTCTTTAATAGATTTAAATGAGAATTTGACTTTTAACATGACACAATGGCAAAAAAGGATTCATGTAGCCGACCCCCACATAGTGGGACAAAGGCTTGATGTTGTTGTTGTTGTTTTATAGTGATGTTTTGTATTAGTGTTCAATTTGTAGTTCTCCTTTTTGGTGATGTTAATAGGGAAGAAGGTTGTTATTGGATTGTACTAGTTATTTTCATCTTTAGTGTAGTTTATTTTGGTTCTAATATTTTAGTGTTGTTATTATAATTTAGTTTATTCATTATAAAAAATTTTAAAAATTATAAGTTTCTCTCTAGCTTTTATGAAATTAGAAATCACTTAGTAAGGAGGAGAACATAGGCGAAAAATAAAATACATATTCTAATTCAACCAACAAAATTTGTCATCATCAAATGGGCACGACGGGGGGGATTATTATAATCTAGGAGCTCGAGTTAATGTTTTGATGATAATAAATATTATTAGATTGTATTTTGTTTGTCTTATATTTTATTATTCTATATATATTCTGAGTGTGCTAACATTTTATATTCAACATACACCAAGCCCCGTTAGAAAACTAGGTCTAAAGATTAGGTAATATAGGTTTGATTTATGTAAGAGTTTATGCTGTTTAGTTTATTGAGTTCATTAATATATAAAGGTGTATGGTAGCTTAGAAATAATGCACACACATACGAGGGGAATGAAAAATAAAGATTTTTAATTTTTTTGCATAACTGTATTGTACGATCTCAATTATATTGTATGATCAGTTCAAATAGAAACTAATTAAAATGGTTTATTAAATGAAAAAATAAAATTCACATATAATTAATCATACAGTGTGACATTAAATCATATTGGACAATTAGCTATAAACAAAACCCTACCGTCAAATAAAACTTACCTTAAATAGGTAAATTTGAATTTGAAATTTGAACTATTCATATTGTATGAATCGTTTCATAATGTATGATGCATTAAATCATTACCTATTAGGTCAACTAATTAAGCACTCATTGGATCTGACTGATTACAGATCATACTGTAAGATACTATATCATACTGCATGAGTCGCCCGAGGAATCTCTAGATGAAGTTTGGTTCGTCCAGTATGATCAAAAAATAATGTTGTTGAAACCGCGTGAGGGCTTTCTAGATATTTTTGTTCATCATGTGTGATATGGTAGTGAGTTATTCCAATCGTGATGTACTACTGTTCATTCGTATATTATGATAAGTTAGAGAATTTTATCTGATCGTTAGGTAGACTATTCATCATACAATACAACTGAAGGATATTTGAAATAATCATATTGTACAACCATTTATCGTACTATATAAACAATGATGGCAAAAATAAAAATTAGGATTTTCTTGAGACTTACTATTTAATTATCTCTTATTTCGTGTGAGAGTATCTTTTTAGTCAAGGATTGTGTGTCTTCTATAAGCAAGGGTTTGAAGAGTGGATTTTTTTATCAAAGGGGGAGAGATAGAGGTAAATTTACGAGTAGGGCTGCAAGTGAACCAAACGTTTGGCGAGCTACTTGTTGTTCGGTTTGATTAAAGCTTGTTTGCGATCGTTTAATTAACTAAACAAACAAACTTGAACAATATTTTAAATACTCGATTCTTAAATAAACAAACTTGAACACTAATGCGTTCGGTTCATTTATGTTCGCGAACAACATCATTTGAAGTTCGTGAACAAGCTCGATAAGAAGCTCGATTCATGTTTAATTTTGAACTCGTGAATAAGCTTGATAAAAATAATTAATATTTGACTATAGAATTAATAAATATAAATAATCATTACCTTTGTTACATAGATAATTGCTTTTATTATAAATGTGTTTGTTCATAGATATGTTCATGAACGTGTTTGTTTGATAGCTAAAAAAATTCTTTAAATATGTTCGCGAACAAGCTTGATAAACACTAAACGAACGAACATGAACTGAACATGAACCAAACATGAACACTCCTTAATTTAAATGAATCAAACATGAACACAAACGCTAAAGCTCGAACAAACATGAACCAAACTTGAACAAGCTGATATTAAATGAACACAAACATGAACACTCACATACTCGACTCGGCTCGAATCATTTGCAGCCCTATTTACGAGAAGGAGAACAGCCTTGTGTGATCAATAGAGTGTGAAAGAGAGATTTTATACATGGTTACTCCGGCCAACAACCTTCTTCTTCCTCCACGAGTAAAAGCGTTGCTTGAAGGAAACTTCAAGACGAACCTCCATAACAAAAGGCCAATATCAACTTTGTTGCACTAAAGAAGGTGAAAGGGATTCGGCTATTCTACCATACTGTGAAAGGTGAAAGGGATTAGGCTACTCCATTACACTGGTATAGGTAGAAGTGATTTTTATAGAAGCTTCTCAGCCTTGCTATAAGGGAAAAAGGTGAGACGCTAAAGAGTCTAGTGCAATACCCAAAGAGGATGACCCCTTATAGTGGATGTGGGTCAAGGTTGACCAAATCACTATAAGTTTCTAGTGTATTCATTCTTATTTCTTTTATTACTTTATTTTATGCCTTTTTATTTATTTGTATGTTTCCCTTCTAACAAATTAGAGTTGAGAACATTAAGATGCTTTAAATTTTAATTTTATTATTAAATAGAAAGAAATAAAAAATATGAAAATAAAGAAAAAATATTATTTTATTTTTTCTACAAAATTAAAATAGAAAAATTAGTATTTAATTTATCATATTTTTTAGCTTCCACATTACAATATCTAATTTTGAATGTAAGTTGTGAATTTGGTTTAAACTTTCAAGAAGGACTTTTGGAAAAGAAAATTTTTAAAATACTAATTCACCCCCCTCTTGGATTATCATTTTAGTTCAAGTGATTTAACAATAATAATTTAAACTTTCAAACACTAGCTTCCATTTGCCTTTTAGAATGGGCTTCTTATGAGTCCCCTCAATGGCCAAAGACAGACTTTTTTTTGGCCTCATCACCACATCCACCACACTAAACAATGGTACTATGTTCATCAGGAAAGCACAACCAACAACATTTTTTATAAGAAAATTAGAAACAAATCATGATAAAATAAATATATCAATGCATTAAGGTGAGCAAGCTACTCATTAAAGAAGTTCTTGAAAATATTTTGATGGGCTACATGTTGAAAAATAACCAATTGTTGATTCTTCACCTCTAATAATACCACCGCCTCATTGGTGATTAATTCTGAAATAGCTAGCTTTAACTCTATAAATAGGATAGGAGTGGTCGACACCGTCCACACAGAAGTTCATAGGACAACCACAAACTTAGCTTTCCAATCAAGCACTTTTTTGCTATAACTCATGTCATGCCCTCTATATATATGTAAAAGCTGGATATAGTAATCATGGGAGGCCTTTTCCATGAAAACATGCATGAAGACATTCAATGACCATGGTAAGTGTCATTCTTACAACAAAGAAATAAAATAAAGTACTATTGACAGTGAATTTGGAAACAGTTGAGCGAGAACTGCCTTGTAAAAGCTCATCTACTTAATCGTTGGACACAATGGGAGGCTCATCCTTGGCTTCAGATGATCAATGGGATCCACCTATTCCCCATCTAGTGTTGAGTTGAGTCTCTCATTATTAGTCGCCATTCCGACAACAAAATCCTCATGAGAATAGCAAATTGCCTTAAATACATAGACAACATTCTCAATCAATCGAAACTTGACCAATTTCTTCTTTATAAAAATTTTTCTCACACACTTACTAAAACTAGCCATCTTGATGCTCAAAGAATAAAAGAATTAGACGAAAAAGGAGAAGACAAAGTAAGAGATCCGCCCACCAGATCCAACCGATCCTATTTATAACTAAAAGCTCGAAACATAAGATTACATGAAATTTTAAGTAAAATTTAATACAATAAGATCTCACGCTTCCCTTTCATCATTATGGGAATCCAAACAATAATAGTGTACCCAATCCCAACAACTGCTCTCATTATCTAAGGCACGATTGCCTCGCCAATACATTTGACTATGAATAATATCAAGAAATCTATTTAATTCATACACAGACAAACACATTCAAACCCATAAATAAATAAAGCAAAAAAGTATGTTGATGGGTGACAATGCTAGGCACACTCAAGTATAAAATCCTTCACCTTACTCGGTGCTAGTCTGAGCCTATGATCAAGTTATTTTATAATGTATTGAGCACCCTGGTAAAAATCATCCTGCTTAAATTTACTAAGAATCTCCAATAACTTGGCCTCCAATGAGCCGTGTGATTCCATATCACTGCCACCTCTTATTACATAGAGATAATCTCTTCCTCACACCATCATCAACCACAACAACAACCTCCCCTTCAGTAGCACCAACTTTGCCTACACCCTAATTATTGGCTATCAACTCCAGAGTCATCAACCTCGTGGCAATTTTGCCCAATTAAATAAGCATGTGGGGAAGGACAAGATCAGAGAACACAGTTCACTAGAATGAGTTCAACAATTTTGCAAGCATCTTATTAGTAGCTTACTTCTTAATCACCTCTCTGACATCATTCCTAGAAATCAAGAGAGTCCTCTTAGAAACTCTCTCTTACTCAGGCACACTCATCCCTTACCAAAGAAATTCATCCATGCTTTCTTGCATGCTCCTAAGAAGATAAGAATGACTCACTTTGTCCTCTAAAACTTCAAATCTTCTAGTTATGCCTCTCTCAATGAGGATAATAGGAGTATTCATCTCCTCCATCCTCTCATCGAAACCAAGTAATCGATCATCTTCAATTAGCTCCCCATAAATAACTCACCTTTTCTTCAACAGAGAACTGGCGGTCATATCCATCGAACCCACATACATGTGTCCTTCTTCTCCATAAACAAGCCTACATAGTGTGGCTCTCTCCTTGCTTGTAGGTTTCAAGTCCGCATGTGCTTTCTTGTAAACAATGGGTTGCTCGACATGTAGAAGAATCCACCTCACTAAAACTAAGAAAGACTTATAATTTGGAATGAAATACCATATTTACATCTAACCTAAAGCTGATATTTATAGAGAAATTAGACCACGAGATATCCAGTCTTTCAGGGAATATGCACCTCAAAATTCGTGAAAGATTTAGTGCAATAAATTTGCATTTACTTATGATATCATTTTTAGTTTATTTCATTTATTTGACCTTTTCAACATGCAATGTTTAATGGGTTGCATAAATTGAGAAACTAAATATACACCAGTAAATACCTATTCATGTATCCATTCACAAGTGTCTTACATGTTAATTTTGGGACAAGTAAAAAGGAAATACACTCCACTTTCATAATTATTCATTTAAGGGACTCGCTTATTTGATGGAAGGAGCTTCACGCTAGAGCTTAGCATATTAGGACCAGTCACAACCTCCATACTGTCATCTCCCCCTAAGGAAAGGTGACCTTAGAAGTTTCTATCTTAGCTATACAATTCTTTATTTGTCTAAGAAAGAACTAGGATTATCATTCTTGACAAATCCGTAAGTTACCAACACATGTAGTTCCTCTCAAAGACTTCCTCTTATATATGCTAGAAGGCTATGCTCATATGCTACTCACCCTTCCACCTTAATAGAGCAATATAGATCACTCCAATATCTCTCTTCCACAATCGTTGGATGGCGTTGTCCCCTTCTATCTCAGTGAGGTGACTACTGATCTTCGTCTGATTTCACTCAGGTAGTCTTCTCCATTCACCAACCATCATGGCTCATGTACCCTATTACTATACAATAATGGGACAACTATATACCAAGGCTTAACTCCTGCTTCTTTTTTAACCTAATAAAAAGGCGATGAGGTAAGGAAAAAAGGGGTTGGTTGGACTCTCAAGATTGGGGGCAAGTTCCATAATATTCATCTTCCTTTCTTGAGAGAAGATTGTACAATAGAGTATAAAGAGAAAGAAGAAAAATAAAGACAAATAACTATAATCTCTAAATAATAACTCTTAAGTGTTGTATTATTCTTTTTGTATAAATCAGGCTTTATAGCTCATAGCTCACACTTTCTACATTCTTGTACTCCTGGATTGTATAATAAAGATTATTTTTCTAAAGTTCATGCATCTCTAGAACTCCTCTACTTTCTCTTATTAATATAATCAAACTTCATTACATTCTTTCCAAAGGTTTTTCAGCTCTTACGTAATGATAAATACAACACATCATCATCCACCAAATAAAATAGCATATTACACTAAAAAAAATATATATACATATATTAGTTAGTTAGGTTGTATAAAAGATGAAGACATTGCTTTCATGATCAAATAATTCAACACCTTCAAAAATAAATAAAAAAAGTACAGTGATAAGTGGTAGGTAAAGAAAAAAGGTAAAAAGAATAATAAACTTACTTTTAACATCATTTACTTTATGTGTGAGAAACCATGACATATCAAATGAGAATATATACACCTCAAGAACCAATAAAACAATGATAATACTAAGAAGAAAGGAGAAAGAAAGAAATATGAAAAGAAAACACAATGCTCTTTCTAGATTAATTATATTTCAGAGACCTTATAGGTGGAAATTAAGGAAGAAGATACTAATATCTTATTGGAAATAAAGGATTAGGTTATTTAAATATCGAGTAAGTATATAACATTTCTTATGATAAGCTTTTTTGAATAACTGTATGCTAATTTTCAGATGAAAAGGAAAAAAATTACATTAAAGAATGATTTTTCTTCCCTATAAAAGGATCACACTAGTTTGTTATGATAATCTAAAAAATTATAAAATAAGCTAAAAGAAAAAAACTGTCATGAATATTGAGGTTGAGCATGGATACATTGCACTATAATTTGTGGTATCAAATTTTCATGAAATTAAGAATGTCCTATAGGTTAACATTAAAATCATAAAAATTATGTATGAAGATTTAAGAAAGAAAATTCTTGAACTAAGAAAAATTGCACCTACTTCTACATATGTTTAGATGTCACCTGGAATGGTTCCACATGCACTATCTCCTTCTAGGAAGAAGATGTTTATAACAAATAGTCTACTTCATTCATTCTCATGTGTTGCCAATTACTCAAGTGGCATGCTAGAGTTCATCCATGTTTTTGCAAATAAATATTCCACAATCAATATTGTTATTCTAAGTTGGAACATCACAGACAGGATGAACCTTCCATCATCTTATATCACTATCAAAAGCTCTCTTTGTATCATCATATAAGTTTTTAACATAAATAATACAACGAACAAATATCAATTCTCTGGTAACATTTGAAAAATTTAACACTAGCTCTCATACTTACGATCTTTGGAAGAATTTACTTATGCTGGGGGTTGAGTAAATGTGAGATCTCGTTCCCTTACTGTTCCTCTCTGAATTGGATTTTCCTCCAAGGATCAACCGGGACGATATTGAGATCGTCCAGGCCGATCAGTGTATTGAAAACGGCTGATTTCTGGAGTGTTTTCTGAATGATTTCTGGACTGGATCGTCCAGGCCAATTTTGGATCGTCCTGGGACGATCAGATACGACAAGAATCCAGAGAGCAAAATCGAAATTATCGGCCTGAGGAATGGTCCGGGCCGATTGGATTTTGTTCTGATCGGCCAGGAAGATGTGGCGACCGGCCGGGCCGATCAGGCTAATGATATAAGGAAATCAGCTCGTTTTGAGGAGAGAGAAAATCATTTTATAAAATAAAAATATCTGAGGAGAGAGAAAGAGAAAGGAAAAGAGAAGGAATATTGGATTTCGGAGGCCGCGGAGCGCTTTTCGTCCGTCGCCACTATTGAAAGAATTGAAGATCTCGCGGTAAGGACTCCGAATCCTATTTATGTTTTCAGAGATATTGATTTTTGATCGAGTTGTGCACTGTTTTGTGTTTTCGTAGTCGAATTTTGGACACGGTTTTATATTGACACAACTTTCACCGCACAACTTTTAGAATGTTATAGATATGAATATTGTACACGATTTGAGTATTTTCTACGATGATTTTACCGGTCGGAATTGGTTCTACGCGATTTTAATTGAATAGAAAAATATCAGGATGTTATTTGATATGGATTCAGTAGAATAATAGTCTTATATTATTGTCGTGAACATTCTATTGTAATTTGGTGAATTGTGATTTTGTAGGATTTTTGTGTAAATTTGATAGACTGCCGTTACGCTGCCGAAATTTTCGTAGGATTTCTGATTTTTCTGAGATTGATAGATTGAATAGATATGAATGTGAATATTGATATGATTGCTTTAATATTGAATATTGAATTAATTATTGATTGATTATTGATACTGGAACACAAGTGGAACCTGGTTGAATGTTGGTTGGAGATTGAATTGACCTGTATAGGAAGGTGGGCCGACGGGCTTTCCTTTAAACATTGATTATGGATATATGGATGGGAGTCATAAGGAGTTCTTATAGATATGCCGACGGGCGGCCGACGGGCAATAGAGTGACGACTCTTTTTATTGAAACCAACATATGGATATCTACAACAGCAATATGGATTCTACAACAGCAACATAGCCAGTTGATTGTACTTGTTCAGTATTATTATATTGAATGCATGTTTACTGTATTGACATACGGATTTACTGCTTTATCGATTTCTACTTTATTGATTTGATTGGATTAACGGATTTTCTTTTACTGTACGGTTTCATTGATTGATAGTGAACATGGAAACTATTGAGCATTGATATGGACATGGATGGATATAGATATTGTATAGATTCATTGCTATGGACATGGATATTATTGATTTATTGATAGTATTGCCTATTGCCTATAGACCCATTGATACTATTGCTTCTGCACCATATTAACCTGCTGCATTTGATTCATTGCTAGTATAGATTGAGCTTTATTGTATTGTTTTTCTAATCGATTTCATTGACTTGATTTGATCGATTGATTCGATACGATTGATTTGACTGATTATTGATTTTCTTCTGTGTACAGATTTCTTCGAGATTGACGTGTATTGATTGAGTTTGGTTTATCGATTTGCCCGCTGCTGCATTGATAGACTTGATTTCATTGACTATGTATTTCCGTATTGCATAGACTCATTGACCATTGACTGTTATGGATTTGATTGACTGACATGCATATTGATAGCAGTACCGTGCTTTGATTTCAGTTATAGGTATTAGGTGACCTACTGGGCTTTGTAAAGCTCATTATATGTGGTTGATATTTTCAGGTCAGGGCAAGGGAGCAGGAGATAGAGATTGATCCGGATCTACAGGTTTTAGTTCTTTTGATGATTTTGATTCTTTTGTACTCAGGACAGGATAGATTTCAGTACTTGTGGGTATAGTGTAGTTCCTGAGTATTGTATATGATGTTTTGAAATATGGATCGACTTGTATATGGATGTTTTAAATTATAGACTTTTTATTAGATTGTGATTGATTGACGTTATAGCTAACTCTGGTAAATGGTCGGATGTATCAAAATTCTTTCCAAGTTAGATCTCGGGGCATCACAAGTTGGTATCAGAGCAGTGTTATTGGAAGAATGGATTGTTACCAGAGTTGTAGGATTGGATTGAGAGTTGGGTAGAATGGGTAGCTGTAAGAGCTTCATTGGCATACATCATTGCATGTGTGTATCATCTATTCTGAATTGTGCAGGTGAAAAGATAAATGGATAATCCAGAATCAAGTGTACCGAATGAGCAACACAGTGCAGCTCCAGTACATTCAGAGAGTATGATGCAGTTGACTACTACTATAGCACAGGTGATGGGGGATACACAGAGCAAAATGAGTGGGAGCAAAGAGGAAGAAGCTGATAGACACTTGCAGATGTTTCATAAGCTAAAACCTCCGTTGTTCAAAGGGACTGTGGGACCCCAGGCTGCTGAGGATTGGATCATGAGGGTGGAAAAGATTTTTGACAGCATGGAGTGTCCGGGGAATCGAAAGGTACCATTGGCTGTGTTCTTATTTGAGGGTGAAGCAGAGAGATGGTGGATTGGACAGCAGAGAGAGAAATTCCAGGGGAAGACCAATACTGAGATCACCTAGGATGAGTTCACCGCAGTGTTCAGGATGTGGTTTGTACCACCGTCAGCTCAGCGACAGATGCAGGAAGCTTTCATGAGATTGGAGCAAGGCCGCAAGTCAGTGATGCAGTACGAGGTCGAGTTTACTGCCCTTGCGAGGTATGCAGCTCATCTGATTCCTACTGTCGAAGAGAAGTGCTATAGATTCCTACACGGATTGAACAGAGAGCTGAGACATCCACCAGTACCCTTCCGGATACATGAGTTTTCTGAGCTGGTGGAGCGGGCCCGATTGATAGAGATTGACTTGGCGACACCAGTATCGAGGTATGATGATACCAGGAGGAGGAGAGATGAGGTACGACGATATGATTCAGGTAGAGACAGAGATAGAGAGAAGAAAAGCAGGTATGATGATTTGAAGGGATCTGCATCGCGATCTGCATCAGTAGTATCTTCTGGTTGCAACGAGTGCATTCATTGTGGTCGATGACATGCAGGTCGGTGCTACCTGTTGACGGGACAGTGCTTTCACTGTGGACAGCAGGGGCACAGAGCAGCAAATTGTCCTCAGAAAGGATTGGGTGGAAGGACTGATTCTGACACAGGTACAGGACAGCAGAGGACTATTGGCTCGAGGGCTTACAGTGAGAGATCAGGGAATCGGATGATTGATAGAGCTGTTAGAGATCAAAGGGAGACAGTTGCACCACGACCTCCTGCACTTCCTCCAGTGGTGCCACGCATCTACAGTCTACAAAGTTTACAGCATCATGAGGATCAACAATAACCTGAAAGTTCTACTGGTAAGATGATTTGACTAATTGATTGATTGATATTTGATCATGCATATTGACATTTGATTGATTGCATTGTGTGTTTTGTATGGATTTCGATGAGTTTTGATTTTGATTTGGATTTGGATCGATTTGTTTTGCGTTGTTTTTGCTTCGTACATGTAAAAAAATGTCGGGACGACATTTTTCTAAGGTGGGGAGATTGTGAGATCTCGTTCCCTTACTGTTCCTCTCTGAATTGGATTTTCCTCCCAGGATCGGCCGGGACGATATTGAGATCGTCAAGGCCGATCAGTGCATTGAAAACGGCTGATTTCTGGAGTGTTTTCTGGAATGATTTCTGGACTGGATCGTCCTGGGACGATCAGATACGACAAGAATCCAGAGAGCAAAATCGAAATTATCGGCCTGAGGAATCGTCCGGGCCGATTGGATTTTGTTCTGATCGGCCCGGCCGATCAGGCTAATGATATAAGGAAATTAGCTCGTTTTGAGGAGAGAGAAAATCATTTTATAAAATAAAAATATCTGAGGAGAGAGAAAGAGAAAGGAAAAGAGAAGGAATCTTGGATTTCGGAGGCCGCGGAGCGCTTTTCGTCCGTCGCCACTATTGGAAGAATTGAAGATCTCGTGGTAAGGACTCTGAATTCTATTTCTGTTTTCAGATATATTGATTTCTGATCGAGTTGTGCACTGTTTTGTGTTTTCGTAGTCGAATTTAGGACCCGGTTTTATATTGACACAACTTTCACCGCACAACTTTTAGAATGTTATAAATATGAATATTGTACACGATTTGAGTATTTTCTACGATGATTTTACCGGTCGAAATTGGTTCTACGCGATTTTAATTGAATAGAAAAATATCAGGATGTTATTTGATATGGATTCAGTAGAATAATAGTCTTATATTATTGTCGTGAACATTCTATTGTAATTTGGTGAATTGTGATTTTGTAGGATTTTTGTGTAAATTTGATAGACTGCCGTTACGCTGCCGAAATTTTCGTAGGATTTCTAATTTTTCTGAGATTGATAGATTGAATAGATATGAATGTGAATATTGATATGATTGCTTTAATATTGACTATTGAATTAATTATTGATTGATTATTGATACTGGAACACAAGTGGAACCTGGTTGAACGTTGGTTGGAGATTGAATTGACCTGTATAGGATAGTGGGCCGACGGGCTTTCCTTTAAACATTGATTATGGATATATGGATGGGAGTCATAAGGTGTTCTTATAGATATGCAGACGGGCGGCCGACGGGAAATAGAGTGATGACTCTTTTTATTGAAACCAACGTATGGATATCTACAACAGCAATATGGATTCTACAACAGCAACATAGCCAGTTGATTGTACTTGTTCAGTATTATTGTATTGAATGCATGTTTACTGTATTGACATACGGATTTACTGCTTTATCGATTTCTGCTTTATTGATTTGATTGGATTGACGGATTTTCTTTTACTGTACGGTTTCATTGATTGATACTGAACATGGAAACTATTGAGCATTGATATGGACATGGATGGATATAGATATTGTATAGATTCATTTCTATGGACATGGATATTATTGATTTATTGATAGTATTGCCTATTGCCTATAGACCCATTGATACTATTGCTTCTGCACCATATTAACCTGCTGCATTTGATTCATTGCTAGTATAGATTGAGCTTTATTGTACTGTTTTTCTAATCGATTTCATTGACTTGATTTGATCGATTGATTCGATACGATTGATTTGACTGATCGATTGATTTTCTTCTGTGTACGGATTTCTTCGAGATTAACATGTATTGATTGTGTTTGGTTTATCGATTTGCCCGCTGCTGCATTGATAGACTTGATTTCATTGACTATGTATTTTCGTATTGCATAGACTCATTGACCATTGACTGTTATGGATTTGATTGACTGACATGCATATTGATAGCATTACCGTGCTTTGATTTCAGTTATAGGTATTAGGTGACATGCTGGGCTTTGTAAAGCTCATTATATGTGGTTGATATTTTCAGGTCAGGGCAAGGGAGTAGGAGATAGAGATTGATCCGGATCTACAGGTTTTAGTTCTTTTGTTGATTTTGATTCTTTTGTACTCAGGACAGGATAGATTTCAGTACTTGTGGGTATAGTGTAGTTCCTGAGTATTGTATATGATGTTTTGAGATATGGATCGACTTGTATATGGATATTTTAAATTATAGACTTTTTATTAGATTGTGATTGATAGACGTTATAGCTAGCTCTGGTAAATGGTCGGATGTATCGAAATTCTTTCCAAGTTAGATCTCGGGGCATCACAGTAAAGAATTGTAAAATTTATACTTCTCTTTCTTCAGTATCCCAACAAGAAGGGTCAAGTGCCCACTATGAAAGATTGGTTGAAGTAAAAGTTTGCATGACTTAACAACACCATTTGTGATATGTTTGACATACAAATTCATAGTTGGGTCGAATTGCTTGTGATTATGCAAGACTTCAACAAGGACATTGAAAATGAAACAACTAAAAATATTATTTATAAATAATTTATTACATGTATATTACCCCAATGCATTAGTGAGACGTATAAAAAATCATGATAATTGTGAGGGATATGCTTATTCTTCTCATGTAACAATAGGGCAAAAGCATCTACATGATTATTGTCAAGATATTTATCTAGTATAATTTCATCAATGTCAACTCTAGTAATTGAGATGTTCCCAGAAGAGAATATTCAATTAGACATGCGACAAAGAAAATACACATGAAATTCATTAAAAATGCATAAAATATGTAGTAAAAGTGCAGAAAATATGCAATAAATACACAGTAAATATGCAGTAAATATGTAATAAATACATAGTAAATAAGCAATAAAAAATGTAATAAGTACACAACAAAATGTAGTAAATATGTAATGAAGACTCAACAAAAAAATATAGTAAATAAGCAACAAAAATGTAAACAAAATGGAGTAAATAACATAATATTGCATAGTCAACTTAATTGTCAGTGAACTTCATAAAACATTCATCTAGAAATAGTTGATTCTCTTTACTCAGCATCTCCCTACCCTTGTATTCAATTATTATATTTGTGGGTTTAGGCAGTATTTGAACATCTTCAATGTTGATTGGTTCAATTGGGGCAGGGGTTCCTATTTTATGCTTCTTTCCATCCCTCTTAAATATTATCATTTCCTCTTCTTTCTCATTAGTAACTTTCTCTTTGTTGATGACAGGAAGAACAATTGGTTTGTCTGGGGCTTCCTGCTTGATTTGGACTAGAGCAAGTATCCCTTTAGTTGTAATGGGTTATTGGAAGGATGCGGAGGATGGGGTAGGTTGTTGCTCATGATCATATTTGCATTGATCAATGTGGTAGTTGAGATTGTCATCAATTGATTCTACTTTTTCAGTCAGATGCTTAAACCACATACTCAGCCTACCTCAAGTTCATGGAAGAACTTTATGTATGTATACTGAATTGATTTCATCAAATTCTTCTAGAGAACACCCAAATCTTTAGCTACAGTTGGAAAGGGTGCTTGTTGAGGAGATTAGGGGGGCTTGCTGGGGAGGAGGTGGTTTGATGGGGAGTATGAGGTGTGTGGGTGGGAAATTCTATTTTGGTTGTTAGGGAGGGTAATTCCTAAGGGGAAAGAGAAAGACTACTTGATGCAAAGTTTTGGATGCCTAGAAAATCATCTGCTTCCTCTTGGATAACTCCCTAGAGGGCATACAAAATCTACAAAAAAAATATTTATTAGCACCCATTTTTCTTAAAGGTATTAATTAAAATTTGTTGCATGAAAAAATTTACATACATACATATATTTCCTTTAAATTAACAAATACATTAGAGGCATTCACATAATTATATATAATATCATCACCCCATCGAAGTAAATAGGGCCTTCTTTTAGGGTACCTAGGGGCATGTATTGAAGTGTGCTCTAGGAATCAAATCAACATAATATCAAATGTAAATTAACAAATGAAATTAGTAAAATTAAATAAAAATTATGATGATGTTTTTAGCACTCACAAGTAGTAGATGCACAAAACTATTTATGTAACCAGTTAGCTTTTGCATTAAAATCTTTCTAGAAACCTTAGTAAACTCTCCAACTAAAAATTCCCTTATTGATCCCACTCATTGAATAGATAAAAAGTCATATAAACTATTTGATATAGTTTGGAGCCTCTAAGGGATTTGAAAGTTATTAAGTTGAAAAAATAAATTTGAACACAAATATATAATAATTATTTTTAACATAGTAAATAGGGGTTGATCTATTCATCTCTAGTATCTCACTCTTTATTTCCTTTGATGAGACTCCTGTAAGTGCATAGCTAAGCTAGGAGATCTGTTAACTTCTGTTTGGCAAACAATTAAGAAGAGCCACTTCATCTATTGTAAACTATATAACATGACCCTTTATTATAAAACATTATCGTGGAATATCCCACTGTTTGAGGAACTCGTACATTAGTGGTACGTTTTGCTCAAGAGCAAGGAATTTTATAAATTGGCAGATGTTTAATCTCTTCAAGGTGTTTATCACATCATGGTGTATTATATTTATTCGTAGATTGTTGGGAAGGTTGATACATAGCATCGAAAAGTAAGAGGCCTAACCAAGATCTGAAAAAATAAAAACATAAGATAATCAAACAATATGCAAAAGATAAATAGAAAATGCGCAGACAATATGCAGAAAATACCCAGAACCATAACCAACAACAACAAACATGCAAATATAAAGAAAAAAAACAACCCTAAACCCTAAAAGGAGTCGAAATGGAACAAGCCAAACAAAAAAAATTGTTAAGTTCATAATAAAGATGCAGAATTAAAAATGCAACTCATACGGAAAAAAAAGTAAAAATAAGAAAATAATACACAAAAATATACAAAAATACCCATATTTCTAACTAGCAGTAACCAACATGTAGTTACAAAGAAGAAGACAAGCCTTAAATCCTAAAAAGTGTCAAAATGAACAAAGTAAACACATACTTTTGTTAAGTATGCAATTAAAATGTAAAACTAAAAATATAGTTCATATGCATAAAATAAGTAGTTAATACGTAGCTCATACAAAGTTATTGGCAAGCAAATAATTGACTAGCCTCTTTTGAAGGAGAAGCCATTAGCGTAGATGAAAACTGATCAAATGCCAGAAGTTGCAAGGAGAACAACGAATGCAGGAGTTGCAAAGAAAATAGCGAATGATAAAGAAAAAAATGAGTACCGGCTTAAAAAGTGAAAATTGCTGAAATTTTCACCTTTTTTCTTAGACTTTGGCCAGGTTGGTCAGGCTGACAAGATAGAAAAGTCGGGTCGGTCCAGCTGACATGATAGAAAAAAGAAAAAAAATACATATGAATGTCCACATTGGCAATCCAAAAATCATGATTTTATTATTGTCTGGACGTAGAGCTACATCAAAACTCTGCACAAAATAAATTCCTGAAACAAGGACGTACCACATGATCTAATCTCCTACCATGCTATCTCTGTGGCTAAATATTAAACTTGATTTAGCCGCATAAAGTAGTAGGAAAAGGGGGAAAAGACCTATAGCCAGCTACTGTTTTAATTTCACATGTTGGATCCTACTTCAAATTTTGGAAAGTCAAATTAAACTTTATTTAAATAAATTGGAAAATTTTTGAGTTTGAATTGATTTAAATCGATTTGAGTTCAAATTAGCTCAATCAAGTTAATTTGGTGAAATTGGAATTAAATAGATGTTGACTTGAGTCAAATTGGGTTCAACGAGGCTCAATTGGGTTGATCGAGTTCAATTAGGCCCGATCAGGTACGATTCAACTCAATTTGAGTTGAGTCGTCAACAATGTCCCAAAGTACTTGTATAATTTATCTTATCTTTAACCACCTAATCATTTATCATCTCATTTCATTGATCTTTCTTTTGACATATGATATAGTGAGAGGGAAAAACCATCATAGGGAGAAGGTGGAAATGGGGAAGAAGGAGAGCTCGTTCTAGCTATACATTATTCCCATAACTATCTTCAAGATGAATGGACTAAACATTTTGAATGGTTGGAACTAAAAGTAGATGAGCGCATTCAATATCGAAATGTCTATTATGATCAGCTGAAGCATCAACATGATGAGGATTGAGCTTGATTTTAGGACAAATGCCCCCAAATTCACATCTACTTTCACTTCTCCTCCACCACCACTAAACCCTGGACCACCATGTATTAAGATTTTGAGTGTATTTGTTTCTTCTATTTTATATTCTTTCTATATTTATTTACTCACCCTTTTGGAGATGTCAAAGGGGGAGTATTATTTGCATTTTTTTATTTGTGTTATGTGTATTACTTTTGAATGTATAATATTATTACAAGTTGTTTTATATTTATTTACTTGTACTTGTGTTGTCTTTTATAAGAAAATATTTAATAATAATAATAAATATCTTTTTTATAAAATTTTTAATTATCTTGTATTTATATTTGGCAAAATATTATTAGTGACATAAATTGACAGGAGAACTACTTTCAAAAATAATTTTCTTTTTTATACAAGTCCTAAAAAAAAAATATTGGCCATCATAAAAAGGGGTTGATTGTTACATCCTATGAGCTTATAAGCCTATTAAGATTTTGATGACTATAAACATTATTTTCATGTTGAGTTTTCGGATGATGGGTTTGTGTGTGCAAGCTTTCTATTTATACTAATATTTTAAGTATTTAATAGAAATAGGCCAATAATATACTAAGTATATAAATACAATGACATTCACCAACTATAGTAGGTTCACTCAACCAAAGCGTGAGTAAGAAGCATTTATGAATAATCTAAATCCATGGCAATTTGCTTGTTGAAGTAAAACTTCTCGAAATTGTACTAGTTCTTGATAACAAGCATGGATGACTTTAATCATCTGACTTTAGTAAACAATTCTTCAACTTTTTTTAATAGGACCACTTCAAATAATTCTCTCAGAGTTTTCAAAGTAGCATTGTTGACATCTTGGGAGCATTCCCTCAAAGTGGATATCCGCTTCTAACTTTTATCAGCTTTTTAGTAATTATTCTAAGTCTCCAACCCTAGGCTGACTAAGTTTGAAGACATCTTTGGATCCTTCTTTGCAACTAACTTGATTAAGATAACCTTTTTTTTGGGGGGGGGGGGGGGGGGGGGGTTGGAAGATGAAGTATCTCATTTAAAAAAGTTGAACAAGATTTCTTAAGAAGAAGTATTTCATTTATAAAAGTTGAATAAGATTTCTTAAGAAGAGTAATATAAAATTTTACCTCTCTCTCTCTCTCTCTCTCCACTCAACTCATTGTGATTTATTATTCAATAACTAGCTTCTTATTGAGGAGCTTGAGCTTGCTCACTAATAAAAGAACCTCGTAAAGCTATCAACTTACTAGAAATATTTATATAATTTTTTTTAATTTAATACTTTCTTTCATAGTACCCATCTCTACACGTGAGAAAGTGGGCATTGATGGAGCAAACTATTTAATGACCTTCACAAGTGAAAAAGAATTGTGGTTAGCTAATGGTTTTGACGAAGAAGTAAGATCGTGAAAACATCATCTATTTATAGGCTAAGTATTTACTAACATGAATGAAAAGATAATATCAAAATTCAAAATCAACTTGATTGATAAATATTTATGAATGGTTTATAAATAATTACTAAATAATATTCTTTATATTCACATATTCTTTTCATCGTAAATATTTAAAGATATGAGAGAATTTAGGAGCTAAATATGAATTAAAATATTTATGAAATAAGGTTTAAACCAAATCGACATAATTCAACCAAGCAAACTTGGATTATTAGGTCTTAGCTCAGAAGAGACTTGATATTCTAGAAGTGAACTCACCTCAAGCTCGTGAGTACAATCTAATAATATATTAGTAAAACTTACGAAGCCGAGCTATGAGACTATCGAAATGAGTGCTTTCGTAGAAATCTATTAATCAACCATTCAACTATTGTTCCATCAATACACTCCAATCTAATGACTTCTTAACAATTCGACATATAACTTCATTTAGTCAACCATTCAATTTAAGCTTACATCTCTTGTGTTGTTCTCATAGTTGTTTTATGATCTCTGTAAAAGTAGAAGAGAGAGAGAGAGAGAGAGAGAGAGGCTCTAAGTTATCTGTAAAATAGGTTTAAGTACAAAAAAATATGTTAACATAGTACATATCTTGAGCCCTTATTTATAATTTTGGATTTGGTTCTGAGCATTACAAAATTTTTCAGAATCTTGCTGAAATCCCAAGAACTTAAAACCATAGAAACTCTCAAAAAATCTCCTTTAATAGAAGAAAGTTCATTGCACTGCAAAAACCTGACGAACTTCAAACCATGGAAGAAAACTAAACTCATAGAACGATGAACGAGTAATGTCACTCAAAGAATCTTGCACACCTTCAATAACGACGAAGAAGGAAGAAAACTAAGGACTAACTTGTGAAGTGCACTTGTTGGTGAAAAGGACAACATTTCAAAATATTCATTGGAGGATCAGAGCATACATTGAGAGGGACTTGACTTTTATGTCAAGAATAATAATAATAATGGTATGTCAAAATTATTGAATATATTGTAGTGGATATATATAATATTAAAGTTATTAAATGTATTTAAGTGGATATATAGATAAATAAGTTATTTTAGCTGTTAGATATAGAAATAAAAATTCATTAAGAAGCCGTTTGGTTGGTTGTAAAGTGAATGCAATATAAAATAATATAGTATAAAATAAATGCAATATAAACTAAATATTTGAAATTATTTGATTCCTTTTTTTTTGTTTTTTTGGGGAAATTAGAGGGCAGAGCCCAATTTCATTCATACAAAACTAGTTACATGTGAAAAGGAAAGGAAAATACAATTCCAGCAAACAATCAACCAAAAAGAGACAAGAAGATAACAAAAACTAGGTGGAAGATATCAAAATTGGGCTCAGGGTATTGCCAACGATCGAACATAGGCCCCTGGTTGCAGTAGAAACGACTTGATGAAGATCTGGAAAACGTCCCCCCTGCCCTCCAAGGGAGCCAAAAGGCAATACTGGCATCATATGTAACATCAAAATCTGCTCCAGGATCGTCCGGGCCGATCTGGATCGTCCCGGGACGATTAGTGTAAATTTTGTTCCAGATTCTATACAGAAGTTACAGGAATGATTTCCTGTAGGGATCGTCCGGGCCGATCTGGGATCGTCCCGGGACGATCAGTGGATGGCACAAGTCAGAGAATAGAGGTTTTTATCGTCCAAGAAAATTAATTATCGTCCTGAGAAATCGTCCCAGGCCGATGTGGATTTGTTCAGATCGTCCAGGACGATCGTGCGATCGGCCAGGCCGATCAGAGTAATTTAAAGCTGAAATCAGCTCATTTTGATGAGAGAGAAAATTTGGAAAAGTTAATTTTCGGGCGACGCCGGGCCGTTTTTGTCCGACAAGACTGTTGAAGATATTGCTGTATGCAAGGTAAGGCACAATCCGCCTTTCTCAATTTTCAGAACCGTCGTGTTTGGCGGTATTATCTGTCCGGAATTGATTTTTGTTAGGGATTTTCGTCCGTATTTCCCGTCTAGTTCAGTTTTTACCGCGTGATTTTCCGTATGTTATTGACGTGCCGAGTGTGCACATTTTGGTTATTTTCTGGAGATTTTTGTCCGGGTATTTTGAATTCGGCGGTGTTTTATTTCGACTGTATTTTTCTATGATGATATTAAATGTTGTGGCAGTAAAATAAAAGTCTTGCAATGTTGTTATCTATATTCTGTGCAAATTTGGTATTATGTGATTTTTTAGGAAAATTGTGTAAATTCTGTATACAGCCGTTGTGCTGCCCAATTTTTGTCTGATTTCTGAATTCGTCCGGATTTTTTCTGAATTGATATGCTATCTGTATATGCTATACAAAGGGAGTTATAAGGGGCCTGGATCCTAAGAGATTCAGTTAGTGTCTGGGAAATCTGAAATGAGCTCAATCTGAAATCTGATATCTGTTCTGTTCCGGATCCGATGAATTCTGTTCTGGTGCTATAAGCACATCTGTTCTGGTGCCGTGAGCACAAAGGGAGGCATAAGGGGCCAGAATCCGTAGAGATTCTGTCAGTGTCAGGGAATTTAGCTATTAATTACAATACTATCTGATATCTGATTTGATATGACTTCTATTTCCGTACAGTTCTGTCTGATCTGTTCCGTTTAGATCTGTTCTGATTTGATATATGTCCGTATCTATTCTAATTTGATCTGTTTTGTTCTGATCTGCACGCTTTTGATATCGGTCTGATTCTGTTCTGGTTTCTGTACGGATTTGGTTTGAAGTGTTTGGTTTTGGATTCTGAAAGTTTTGATTGGAGGTTTGTCGCTTTGCTGAGCTGTTGAGCTCACCCTTATTTTCTGCGTGGTTTTCAGGTTCTGGCAAAGGGAAGGAGGTCTTGGATTAGAGTTCAGAGTCTGATCAGTTATAGGTGTTTTGTACTTTTTGATTTTTGTACAGTCATGGCTCTTCTTCTTTGTTCTTTCTGTCAGCCATGTACTGTATTTGTAGATGATTATTTTGAGGAAAAGAAAAATATAGATGATTTGTTCCGCTGCATTTGATGTTTTATAGTAGCTCTGTGCGTCTGTTTTGAGTTGAAATATTTGGAAGAATCAGTTCCGAAGCAAATTCCAAAGCCAGATCCTGGTCTGTTTATTTGGCTGGTTGCGGCCCGGTGCGGGCGGGATCCGTCCCGGTCGGGTCGGGTCATGACATCATAGCCCACCAAAATCACTAATCGATCCATCCAGAATATAACCATTAATACCAAAACGCCTGTTGAGATCATCATAATATTTCCAATTTTTCACTTTAGCAAAAATAACTCATCGGATAGTGCCACAAAGATGAGTGGGGCTATTCCAAACATTTTCAAATCTTCTAGTATTCCTTTCCCTCCACAAAAAGTAAATAGAGCTGCAAATGGTAAAGTAGCAAAAGTTTTTTTTCCCAACTACAGAAATCCCGAGAATCCTCAAAAAACTCAAAAGCCTGCAACAAATTTGGCTCGAGAAGAAATACTTCCAGAGGTGGCAGCAAAGAAACAATCACCGAATAAGTAAAATCACAAGCAAAAAATAGATGCGAGTGATTATCACTTCCGTTAGAACAAAAAGAGCAAGCCGAAAGAACATTTATCCCTTTCATAAGAAGCAGATCAGCCGTTTTGAGTTTTCACAACAAAGCCATCCAGGAGTAGGAGGAAAAACGAAGAGATTTCCTCTTATGCCAAATAAATTTGTGCCAACTAACCTCTTCCAAATGAGTAAAATAGCTTGCATAAAATGTAGAGAAAGAAGGGTTAACAGAGCCTTCCCAGGCCACCATGGGTTGCTCACAAATGTTAATATTCGCAATTTCATTCAACAGTAAACTAAGGGTGGAGGAAGGGAGAGCCCAGCTATTCATATTTAAATAACAGTTCACAAGAGGATTCATGAATCTAAATGTGGGCATAATATCATGTAGAGACCTACCACTACACCAGTGGTCCCATTCCATGGATAACTGACAGTTATAAGAAATAGCAAAAGAAAACTTCCCCTTTACCAACATAGCAGATGCATAAATTCGCTTCCAGAATTTTGAAGCCATAGAACTGATAGGCTTCCAGGGAGAAATATATTTGGTTCTAAACCAAGCCATAACTAAATTATATCTTGTAAAAAATCTCCATAAAAAGAGCATAAGTTAGCATGATATAACGCCTTGATGGAGGGAATGCCAAGCCCCCCCATCCTGGTAGGTAAAGCAGTTTTACTCCAGGCAATAAGATGAAGTTTTTTCTCATTAATCCTTCCATGGTAAAGAAACCTTGAGCAGATCCTTGATATAAGTTTACATCAAGATTTGGGTATAATAGATCCCCTTATCCAATAAGCTAATGTGTTAGCAATCGTGAACTTAATGAATTGCACTCTACCTGCAAAAGACAAAAATTTAACTTTCCAGCCATCCAGTAGAGCAAAAATTTTACTCGCGAGTGGCTGGAAGTGAGTAGAGTTGAGGCAGCAAGTAGCTATAGGAATCCCAAGATATGTGAGAAAAGAGCTCATATTGGATATGCCCAGGTGGTAGCAAATAGCATGAATGTCAGAAACATCATGAGAAAAGATGATGGAGCTCTTAGTCGGGTTGATGAAAAGGCCAGATGCATTAGAAAATGAAGAGATAGCACTGGCTAGGGAGGAAGCATTAGAAGGTAATGCTTTTCCAAAAATCAAAACATCATCGGCGTAAAGAAGATGTGAAACAGTAATGCCTTTCATCTTAGCCCCGTGAAAAGGAGGTGAAGCATACTCCAAATTGCATGAAAATCCATCCATCACAATGCAGAAAAGAAGTGGTGATAAAGGGCATCCTTGCCTTAATCCGGAAGAGGAGCTAAAGAAACCTTTCAGAGACCCATTTAAGCAAATAGAGTAGAAAACATTGGAAATACAACCCTTAACCCATTTGATAAACTTCTCCGGAAAACCTTTATGTCTTAGCCTTTTATAAAGTAAATAATGAGAAACAGAGTCAAATGCTTTACGAATATCCAATTTGGCGCAGAAAGAATTGCTAAAACTTTTGAGAATTTTGGAGGCTAAAAGGATGTTGTCAGTGGAGCAACGATCCATAATGAAACCAGATTGACTGTCATGGATGATGGAAGGGAGCACCACTTTTAATCTGTTGGCCACCAATTTTGCCATAATTTTATACACAACGTTACATAGCGAAATAGGCCTAAAATCCGAGATATCAGAAACATGTGGTCCTTTGGGAATTAAAGCAAGGGCCGTTGCCTTTACGCTTTTCAGAAGATAACCAGTAGAATAAATTCCATAACTGCTTTGCAAATATGCTGTCAAGTGATGTGCCATGTTTTCTTAAAAAAGGCAAAAGTGAAACCATCCGGGCCTGGAGCAGAGGAGCTACTCCCATCAAAGACAACCTTTTTGATCTCATCATAAGTAAAAGGCCTTATGATGGAAGGAATCAGGTTAGGAGGGATACATTTACCCGGGTGAAAGGTAAAATTCTTGGCATTGCTGGGCTTAGGAGCATTGAAGAGTTTTTTAAAATGATTAATGCAGGCTGCGGCAATATCTTGAGGGGAAGTATGTGACCCATTACTATCAGAAATTTCATGTAAGTTGTTATGATTCCTCCTGGCCCGAATTTTGGCATAAAAAAACCCTAAATCATCTTCACCTTGAGACAACCAATTAGCTTTTGCATGTTGAGACACCCAAGAAGCCCAAGAAGCCCAAGAAGCTTGTAGACAAGCAAGGCTGGTATTAATCTCTTTCAAGGCAGTATTTAAATTGGGATCCAAAGGAGAGTGATGAATACTCTCTAAGCAAACCTGCTGTTTGTTTTTAAGTTCCAAAATAGAGTTTGAAAAGTGATTGGAAGAAGCCCAAACTCTTTTCTTCAATGCACCCTTAAGACTTTGTAAACATTGATGAATGTAGCAAATGGGGCTATTGTGAGGAGGTTGGGAGAAAGAAGAAAGAACATCATCCCAAAATCCGTGCATGTAGGACCAGTAATTTTTAAATAAAAACCTACTAGGCAGCTTGTAGGAGGAGGTTATGGATGTAATGAGAGGGGAATGGTCAGAGCAAATAGGAGAGGAAACCTTGTAGTGGGCTAGTGGGAAGTGGTCAAGGAAGGAAGAGTTAACCAAAACTCTATCTAATTTGATATGTATAGGTTGATCAGCCCTCTGGTTGGTTATGCCAAGTGTAAAAAAGACCAACAGAAGCTAGGTCATGAAGCCCACAGTCAAAAATAAACCCATTAAGCTCATTAAGCTTGCTAGCCGGCACCTCCAAGCCACCTGCCTTCTCATTATGAAACCTGAAGCAATTTAAGTCCCCCATCAACATCCAAGGGGTAGAGGAAGAGGGAACCAAATCCCTAATTTTGTCCCAAAGAACAGTCCTTTCATCACAATTGTTAGCCGCATAAATAATTGAGAGCTGAAAAGGGGTAAAGACCCCATCGAAATAATCCCGTGAATCAGTTGAGAAGAGATGAAGGTAGGAGAAAAAGAGACAAAACTCCAGTGGAAGGAGAGGGGCATAAGTCTCGACGACGAAAGGTCAGATGGGGAGAATTATTTGATTCCCTGTAAAGTGAATGCTAAAAGCTATTTTTTCTATTTGATTTGATTGGAAAGTAAAATAAAATCAGCCCAATTTAAACGAGACAATCGGACATTTCCTAAAATAAATTTATTTACCGTATTAAAATTCCCCGACCGATCGAAGACCCTAGGTGGTCCGACTAACAAGTATCTTCGACGTAACGCGCTTAATAATTTCTCATTCATTTCATACCCAAATTTCCGAAACCTCGACGACAAAGACGAGGGAACCAAAATCGTCAGGGCCGGCGGCTTGTGAAGTAGAAGAGGAGTTCATGCAAGGACTGTCGGCGGAGATTGAGTGAAAGCCCTTACTTCTGTAAGTCAGATTATTCTCAGGGTTTTGCAGATCGCGTTTAATCTTAAACAGGTGGGAGCTACTGAATTAAGCACAACTGTATGATTTTCTTGCTCCAAATAACTGCTTGGTATGATTTTAGCCTTAATAATCTTGAATAAATCTCAGTTAAATGTTGCAACCAAACAGATCTAGTTTTCTCGCGTCATACTTTCAGAAGTTATGGCTATTAGGAGAAGGGTTTTGTCAGCCTCAGTGGAGCCCCAGCAAGTGGAGCCTCAGCCGATGGCGACTGTGGCAGAGGATCCGCCGATGGCTACTGTGGCAGAGGATCCGCCGATGTCGACTGTGGCAGAGGATCCGCCGTTGGCGCCGCCAAAACTAGGGCTGGTCCTGTTCGCCTCCGCCCATTTCTTTTTCCCGTTTGTCTATCTAGTCTTCATCCACTACAGGATCGAAGAGGAATTGAGGCGGTCGATTGCCATTTGCGCAGCTATGAGCTTCGCCGGGTTTGTCGTCTGTCTGAGGATGATACCAGTGGCCGCGCGGTACGTGCTGAAGAGAAATATGTTCGGATACGATATCAATAAAAAGGGAACACCTCAAGGGAACATCAAAGTGTCAGTTTTTTACTTCACAAATGTTTTTTTTTTTCTCGTTTGATTTGCTTTCTGCATATTCTTTAGTCATGCAACTTTAGCTAGTAGTAGGTTTTGATGTGGTTACTGTATTGCCTTTTTTATTTTTTATTTTTCCGAGATAAATGTAAAACATTGCCAACACTCAACAATAATAAATTTAGCTTGTGGCGGGGTTCCGGATTTAACCCTGCAATGAAGGAAGATGTGCTACTTAGTTTTTAATCAGGGACTCAGAGTATCCTTTTTTTCCTGAGCCGTGATAGTAATATAGCCTGAACTGCATATGCTTAAAGATCATGAATTCGGGAAATACGTGAAAGAAGAAAATCAGGATATCTCAAATGATTGGGAAAAGAAAAAAAAAGTGCTAATAGGAGTAAATAGTGGAAGGAGATTAAAGAAAGGCAGCGCCTTTACCAAAGAGAATTGACAAATGCATACACAATTTGGAGGTGACCCTCTCACAAATCCTACCTAGAGGAAGTACAAACAACTTTGGAAGCAACTTCCTTGACATAAAAGTGGGTTGGCCAAGACTCTCAACATGTGGAGTTTATTTTCATTCATCAAATTCAATGATAAATTTAACCTACAAGACTCTCCTTTATAGAAGAGGGCTAATGGTTCAAAAACTGTAAAAATCCTTAGTAAAGGGTTACCCCTAAAAAACTAACAAAACATAGTATAAAAGGGCCAATTTTATTTATGATGATCAGATGGACTGAATAAGAAAGCAACCTGCAAAGCGTATCCATCCAGGGTATTAATTGATGACATTGCAGTAGTCGGAAGAAAGAGGATGTGAGAAAACTATGGAAGAACAAAGAAATCTAAGGAAGAGGAGATTGAAACCAAAATGAGAGAAAAAAAGGAAAGAGAGAACTTATTTAATATGAGAGCTGATAAACTTCACACACATAGTCTAAAGGTTATGCATTTACACTACTTGGATGATGGGGAAGTGCGAACGACATTGGAAGCAACAATTCTTCTCAAAAATGTTGGTTGAAAATTATAGAAGCGCCGTAGTTTTGATTTAACATGACAATATTTACAAAATTATTTAAGAATTTCTTTTATAGAAGAGGGTTAATAGAATTGAAGACAAAAAAACCTGCAAGAAACTAAAGATCATTTTTAAGTAGAAAATGATGTACTTGATAACGGAGATTGAACATCCTAGGAGGGTGGAGTTTATTAAAGGGTTCTTAAAATTAATTTAAAACTAAATACAATGAGAAGGAGAATCACTAAGCAAGTTATGGCTTAGCTTTGGCTTATTTCAACATTAAGTCAGATTCCATGAAGACCTTAATTGTCCTGCATTAATTTCGTTGAATTGTGAACAAGTTTTTTCAAAAGAGTTTGGGTGGTGGCTACAACGGATGGCTTAGGAGGTGTTGGATTTGCTTAAGAACAACACATAGAATGACAGACTAGCGATCACAAATACAAGTAGATTTGAAGGTTTCCAGGCATGGTCTCAAGTAATTATGCATCTTTTAAACATATCTATCCTCAATGCTGGGCAATCAATCGAGAGGAATGTTTTATTTTCTGTTTCAATATTCACTTAAAAAAAGACATTTCCTTATAAATGAAAGATGATGGGGAAAAATGGAAACTTGTTATTGTGCAGGTTAATGCCTTCTGCTACTTTTGGAGATTAACTCAACTAACCCTTGAACTGCCATATTTGTTTGACACTTGCTTTGAAATCCTGTTGGCTACTCCATATCGTTGTATCAATCATTGTTCTCTCTGGGAAGAAAGGCATTCTTCACCTCCATCTTCTTTACTCGCCTTGACTTGCTTTTTGGTTGAGGATCTAGTGGATGCATTAATGGAATAATGGCAATAGACATGACAATGGTGGCGAACAGGGATCAAGATCAACTACAATGGTGGCGAACAGGGATCAAGATCAACTAGTACCATTCGTAGCTTTTTAACATTACTTACTGGAAAACCTACCAAAAGGAATATAGGTTTGAATGTGTTTTTGCTAGGACATTTAACTGTTTAATATTAAAAGAATGATATGGTAAAATAAGGATCCCCCTAGAAGTTATGCAAAAATCTTAATTGAGTAGAATTTACAATCCACAATTTGTACCCTAATAAACACTGTAGACAGGAAGCAATCCCTGATTCCCTCATATAGATTCTGGCGAGCAATAACATATTAAAGAAATCTTAACCTTAGGCCATTATAGATGGTAAACTAGCTAACTATTCTATTTAAAGGAAGCTTCATTGTATCATACAAAATGGAATTTGCTTAATGTCATCATTCTTGATTCAAACCATGGATGGAATTCCCTCCCTATTGCTAGGTTCTTGTTAGAGACATCCCTTCCAATATCCATTTAGAGTTGTGCAAAGAGGTGTTGGATAAAATTCAAGCAACCTATAATTCAATTCTAGGAGAAAATACTAGATAAATTAACTGCTTAAAAGAAAATGGTATTACAAGTAATCAAACGACTGAGAACCTGTGGAGTTTTCTGGGATAAAGTAGATAGTTGCCAGAGTCTGTAGAGAGAGCTGCGACACAAGAACTTGGCTTCATCTCTTTGGGTTCATTTTCCCGTTCTGTTTCATAGACTGCTATGTATAGACGAACTTTGCTGGAATTTCCTGCAGACTATAGTGAAACTCTGGAAGAAAATGGGTAGATTCTGCTCATCAAAGTGAAGACAAATTAAGAAACAAAATATGAAAACATATAACCTGATTTTGGAGCATTTCTTGATGCATTAAATTACCTTGGATGTGATGGTTTCCTAGAAATCCTTTCAATTAGTCCAATCTCCAATTTCTTGTGAGTGTTTTCCTCTACTGTTTATGGGCTGCTGGTTTCAAGATAACCCAAGATAAAGATTCTTGTCAACACTTGTTGTGGTAGATTGCTAAAGAAATTGCAGATTAGGGGTGTAAACGAGTCGAGTTAAGTCAAGTAGTGGCATTATCGAGCTGAGCTTGTTTAGCTCATATTGAGCTCGATCTTGACTTGGTTGCTCGAGCTCGTTAAGAAGCTCGATCTTGTCTCGAATCTGGAGCTCAATTTTCTATTTTAAATTTAAATTTTATGTTGGATATGACACCATTGGCAATAATTGAAAATTTCAAAATTATGAAGATTTTTGATAGTATGAATATTAGGCATTTAGTTTCAGCATTATTTTAACTTGGCATTAATTTTTAGCACTGAGAAGCTATAACAAACATTTTACTATAATTAAATCTTATTATTAAACAAACATCCTAATTCTATATTAATGATATCATGACAAACCTTTAAACTTATGCATATATAATAAAAACATCTTATTTAGACTTGCTTTGCCTCACAATAACGGTCATCATTGCTTATAGATGATGAATGTGATTAAATAAAGAAGTAGGAAAAAAAAACCACTTCACTACTCAATATGCTAATGTATAATGACATTCTTTTCAATACGAACAACAACAACAACAACATCATCATCAAGCCTTTATCCCACTGTGGGGTTGGCTATATGAATCATTTTTCTCAATTGTGTATTGTTAAAAGTCAAATTCTCGTTTAAATTTAATAAAGAAAGATCATTTTAATATTTTCTAACCAAGTCTTCTTAGGTCTACCCACTGTTTAAAATTGCATAATCGGGTATTGAGGCGTTTTTAGTTCGTGAGGCGAGGCGTAAGCCTCAAGACGTTTTGAAGCGTAAGTCTCAAAATCAAAAAATCGCGTAAACATAAAATGATAAATTTTGTATATACTAATGAATAAATAATATATAAAATATAAAAATACATATGATATGAAGTGAAATCAAAATATCCCAATAATAAGACGACATGAAATATAGTTCAACTCAAACTCCATCTTTCCCAAATCATAGTATTCTTTTCATTAACATATAATTCCAAAAATAAATAACAATGACATATCACATCAGAACTCATAAGTCATCAACACTATCATGACCATGTTTAAAAATACGCAATTAGGTATTGTGGAGTTTTTTGTTTGTAAGGCGAGGTGTAAGCCTCAAGGCATTTTGAGGCGTGGCCTCATAATAAAAAAAAATTGTTAAGTGCAAATAAATGTTAAAAGTAAATTTTTAAATAATACTCAAATAATATGTTAAAAAATGGCGACGGGTTAATTGTTAAGGAAGTTGAGAGGAAGTTGCTGCGACTAGGGGGCACACGAAGTATGATTTGTTCGCGGCTTTACTTTAGGATTTATATATGTTTTAATATATATCGGGTGAGGCGTAAGCCTCACACCAGTGAGGCGAGGCGCGCCTTAAGGCGTGCCTCAACCAAGTTGAGGCGTAAGCCTCATAAAAAGTTGAGGCATAAGCCTCAAGGCGCTTTTCACTGGAATTGCGCAAAGGCGGGCCTCAAGGCGAGCCTCATATTGCGCAATTTTAAACCATGGGTCTACCTCTACCTTTTCTAACATAAGTTAAATCTAATACATATACTTTCCTAACCGGGTCATCAGAATATCGCCGTTTTATGTGACCAAACCATTTAAGGCGTTTCTCTCTAATCTTATCTTTCATTGGAGCTACTTCAACCTTTTCACGGATATGTTCATTTCGTATCCTATTTCTATTGGTAAAGCACTCATCCACCTGAGCATCCTCATCTTTGCAACACTTAACTTAGTATTATGCTTCTGATGCGGACATCGGTACGAAGATTTAGCGCATCTATCACAGGCGGCGTCGTAAATCGACGACCATTATTTAAATTTTCAATTATGAGTTATTTTCTGCATTTTAATTTTTATTTGATGTATTTCCTGTTTTACCCCTAGGATAGTTTATGTGTTGTGGCCCAAGGGGCAATTTTGTAATTTTGAGTTTTTCTTATGTTGTGGCCTATATATAGGGCCTTAAGCTATTGTAATAGGGATGATGATTTGATATTAAAAATTGGTGTTCCACACTTGTGTTCTTTTTGTTAGAGAGAGTTAGTGAGATTCCTGTGGAAAGGAATCGGAGTTTTCACCAGCCGCAGGATGGGTCCGGGCTAGTGATTTGAAGTCCATTGGAGAAGGGCAACGGATCACCCGTCAGTCTTTGGAAGGGTCCGAGGCTCGCGGTTTTTATTTTCTATCTTTCATTTTTGTCTTTGTTTTTGTTTTGTTTCTTTTATTGTTCCCCGTAGTCGTATTCTTCTTGTCATATTTCCTCCTCCCCGCTCAACCCCTTGGCCAAACCTCCATACCAAGCTCCACGAATTTTCCCCATAGCCGCCGGCCACCTTCACCCGATCCCACCCTCTTGGCTGTCGGCTCTAATGCTCTAGCCACCGGTCAACCTCCCCCTCCTCCCCATCTCCACGTACCACCAAGACTTTCCTAAATTGGTTTGCATATTTTAGGTAACTCTATTAATTATTCAAATTCAAATTTATTTGAATTTGAAATAGTTACTTAATTTATAATCCTTATTTTAGGAAACTTGCTTAATCAAAGCCCATTTAAATTTTAAATTAAATTGGGATGATATCTTCATTCCCAAATTTAATTTATTATTTTAGAAACAATTGATTGCCTCCATAATTCTCTCCCCTCCCACTAATGCCGCCGGCCCCATTACTGAATTCTAAATTCAATGGACTTGTAAATTCAAACCTGAGAACATTAATTCACTTCATTAATTCCTAAATGCAAATCAATGAGCCTTAATATCCTCTTGCTTGGCCGAATTTTCCTATAGCCCCACCTTCACACCGTACTTAGGAAATAATTTGAAATCCCCATTAATTCCTCTTGACCGGATTTCCCCCTCACCTGGATTGGATTAATTTATTGCCTAAGTGGTAATTCCACTTTTGGAAATAAAGTAATTCTTCCCTTTTCTCCTCTCTGCATTCTCGCCTACCGAAATTCTCCTCTGCCATATCCAGCCAATTGTTTTCCTAAATCTCGCCAGCCCCCTCTCTCTCCCACCCGTCTCCCTCCTCTTTCCCTAAAAGCTCCTATCTCTCACGGCAGAGCCTTGCTGGACTAAAGGCCAAAATTCCTCCCATAATTCTTTCTTCCCAGCACCTGAAGTTGGAATGCTTTTCTGAATTCTGAGAACAAATCTGAAAATTTTAGATTTCCTGAAGGAAATTTCTTTCAGATTTTTGGGACGATTTGCTCTTCAAGACCATTACGATTCAATCCTCCTACCCGTTCTACATCAGCTTCTCTTTTAATGGCCAACATTCAACACCATAAAGCATGCAGGTCTCACCACCATCTTATAGAATTTTTGATGCGGACATCGGTACGAAGATTTGGCGCATCTATCACAGAAGGCGTCGTAAATCGATGACTATAATTTAAATCTTCAATTATGAGTTATTTTTCTGAATTTTAGTTTTTATTTGATGTATTTCCTGTTTTACCCCTAGGTTGGTTTCGTGAGTGTTGTGGCCCAAGGGCAATTTTGTATTTTTTTAAGTTTTATTATGTTGTGGCCTATATATAGGGCCTTAAGCTATTGTAATAGGGAGAGATTATTGATATTAAAAATTTATGTTTTTGCACTCTTGTTCTTTGGGAGAATGTTAGTGAGAATCCCTATGGAGGGAATCGTAATTTTCACCAGCCGCAGGATGGGTCCGGGCTCGTGACTTGAAGTCCCTTGGAGAAGGGCAAAGCATCACCCATCAGTCTTCGGAAGAGTCCAAGGCTCGCAGTTTTTATCTTCTATCTTTGTTTTTGTTTTGTTCCTTCTTATTTCTCCCCATAGTCATATTCATCTTGTCGTCGTCATCCTCTACCTACATGGCTACATCCACCAGCGTCGTCTCCATTTCCACCATAAGCCGCCGGCCACATCTCCAGAAAATCATCCAAAACGCCGGCCATGACTTCCTAGCCGTCGGCCTCATCCCCACTTCTCCGCCTCCTTGAAATTTCCTAATTAGGTTGATGATTTAATTGGGATGATCATAGATTTCAAATCCTTTGGAATTTGAATTCGAAATCTTTCCTAATTTGATTGTTCTATTTTAGGAAAGTATTCGAATGACATCCTTTTGAATATTTTATTCATTGGGATTTAATTTAAAACTTTCCTAATCCCAAAACCTAAATTAGGAAAGCCAATTGACTCCACAATTTGCTCCCCCATCCTAGGCTAGCCGCCGGCCTACTCATCCCTCTCTCTTATTAATTCTAGCCATTATTACTCCCTTATTAATTCCCCAAATTAAGCCCCTTTCAATCCAAATTTCATGACATTTGAATTTTGAATTCTTTCCAAATGACTTGTTCTTAAATTAGGAAACTTTCCTAATCTTTTAGATTTGAAATCAATTTTCAGATTTAATCAAATAGCTATTTGATTGATTGGGCCCACCTCTAATTTAATTCAATTAAATCCTATCCTTCCATCCCCCTTTGGACCGGCCCCTCTCCCTCCCCCCTTTCCTTTTATTTCTTACCTTAAGTAAGAAATCAATTAGGTAAGATTTAATCTCTTATTCCCCCCCCCCCTCCTGGCCCGTAACCTTGCTTCCAAACCAGTTTCTTCATATTCCTGAGTATTCTCCTTGGCTGTTTTGAGATTCCAGCAAAGGAATTTTCTCCCCTGCTGGCCGAACTCTTCCCCAAGGCTCCTGTGCTTTTTTTTTTCTCTACAAACTCCTCCCAAATCCTATCCCACGTTGGATTTCCTGCTCTCCAAAGCTGCTGTCAGAAAATTCCTGCAGTGGTTCTTGGATTCTCATCAACTTGAAGCTTCACTGCTGGATTTATCCCTGCTGCTGGCCGAACTCCCCCATGCTCTTTTTCTTGGGTTATCTCTCCCTCTCTCCCACTCAACACCTCACTGGAATAAAGGCTTGAATGCTCCTTCCAACTCCCCTTGCTCCTAAGCCCCAAATCCTGAGATTTCTCTCAGATTTTGGCTCCAAAATCTGAATTTATTCTCAGAATTTTGAAAAGGGAATTTAGGAGTTATTCTTTCTCCACTTGAAAGAGAATCTTCTTTCTATTTGCTACTATTCGAGAAGTGCCTCAAGAGCCTAGGAGATTCTACCTTCAAGCATCCATGAATGGCGGGTCCGAAAGATTCAGTCCTCCTTCTCATTCTACATCAGTTTGATATCAGAGCATGGACTCGGATCAACTTGGAAGGACTCTAGACTGGGTGGTAGGTCAACTGGGAGCCATTAGTCAACATCTCAAGGAGAATCAAGCAGACTTAGCCGACCTCCATCGTCAAACAATTGAACGATTCGATAACTTAGAGCGAGGTAGGACTGACCCACCGCTTTACACATCTTTAAGATCTCCTTCATCAAATGATAAAAAAAGGGCACTAAGAAATAGAGAAATAGTGGATAGAGTTGACAAATGGATGGAGGCCAATGAAGCTTTCAATTTCCCACTCACAGTGCAAATCAAAGAGAAATATAAGGTGATCAAAGAAGAACATGAAGAAGAAGATGAATTGGTTGACAAGGAGAAATGCGTGACTGCAAATAATGCATAGAGAGATTTGGTTGATTCAATTACAAGTTTACAACTATAGAAGCAAATATTTCTTCCGACCCAGTTAAAACTCCTATAACGGAGAATGTTGATGAAGCTCTGGAAGTGACATCCATAGAACTCAATATTGCTCCTATTGCTAGTGAAGCCATCCATAAGAGTGAACAAGTTCCTGCAGGTGAAAAGAAGCGCGACAGCTTGGAAGGTGAGCCCTTGACTATGGTTAAGGAAATTGGCGAGCTACAATGCAACAAGCAAGTTGACCTTGTGGGCAACCGGGGTTGTTTGAAAATCTTTGCAAAAAGGCCATTGGGTTTATTGTCCATTTCGGATGAAGAAACTATGTCTCCAACTAACCGTCCAGAGTTGTACATGAGCAGTTGTGATGCTAACTCGACGGAGTCGAGTATTCTCCCACCTGGGGTGAATGATGCGGACATCGGTACGAAGATTTGGTGCATCTATCACAGGAGGCGTCGTAAATTGACGGCTATAATTTAAATCTTCAATTATGAGTTATTTTTTTGAATTTTAGTTTTTATTTGATGTATTTCCTGTTTTACCCCTATGTTGGTTTGTGTGAGTGTTGTGGCCCAAGGGGTAATTTTGTATTTTTTTTTTGGTTTTCTTATGTTGTGGCCTATATATAGGGCCTTAAGCTATTGTAATAAGGAGGAATTATTGATATTAAAAATTTATGTTTCTGCACTCTTGTTCTTTGGGAGAACGTTAGTGAGAATCCCTATGGAGGGAATCGTAATTTTCAACAGCCACTGGATGGGTGCGGGCTCGTGACTTGAAGTCCCTTGGAGAAGGGCAAAGCATCACCCGTCAGTCTTCGGAAGAGTCCAAGGCTCGCGGTTTTTATCTTCTATCTTTGTTTTTGTTTTGTTCCTTCTTATTGCTCCCTGTAGTCATATTCATCTTGTCGTCGTCATCCTCTACCTACACCACTATCGTCGTCTCCATTTCCACCATAAGCCGTCGGCCACATCACCAGAAAATCCTCCAAACCGCCGGCCATGGCTCCCTAGCCGCCGGCCTCATCCCCACTTCTCCGTCTCCTTGAAATTTCCTAATTAGGTTGATGATTTAATTGGGATGATCATAGATTTCAAATCCTTTGGAATTTGAATTCGAAATCTTTCCTAATTTGATTGTTCTATTTTAGGAAAGTATTCGAATGACATCCTTTTGAATATTTTATTCATTGGGATTTAATTTGAAACTTTCCTAATCCCAAAACCTAAATTAGGAAGGCCAATTGACTCCACAATTTGCTCCCCCATCCTAGGCTAGTCGCCAGCCCACTCATCCCTCTCTCTCATTAATTCTAGTCATTATTACTCCCTTGTTAACTCCCCAAATTAAGCTCCTTTCAATCCAAATTTCATGACATTTGAATTTTGAATTCTTTCCAAATGACTTGTTCTTAAATTAGGAAACTTTCCTAATCTTTTAAATATGAAATCAATTTTCAGATTTAATCAAATAGCTATTTGATTGATTGGGCCCACCTCTAATTTAATTCAATTAAATCCTATCCTTCCATCCCCCTTTGGACCGGCCCTTCTCCCTCCCCCCTTTCCTTTTATTTCTTACCTTAATTAAGAAACCAATTAGGTAAGATTTAATCTCTTATTCTCTCCCCTCCTGGCCCGTAACCTTGCTTCCAAACCGGTTTCTTCATATTCCTGAGTATTCTCCTTGGCTGTTTTGAGATTCCAGCAAAGGAATTTTCTCCCCTGCTGGCCGAACTCTTCCCCAAGGCTCCTATGCTGTTTTTTTTTCTTTACAAACTCCTCCCAAACCCTATCCCACGTTGGATTTCCTGCTCTCCAAAGCTGCTGTCAGAAAATTCCTGCAGTGGTTCTTGGATTCTCATTAACTTGAAGCTTCACTGCTGGATTTATCCCTGCTGCTGGCTGAACTCCCCCATGCTCTTTTTCTTGGGTTGTCTCTCCCTCTCTCCCTCTCTCCCTCTCAACACCTCGCTGGAATAAAGGCTTGAATGCTCCTTCAAATTCCCCTTGCTCCTAAGCCCAAAATCCTGAGATTTCTCTCAGATTTTGGCTCCAAAATCTGAATTTATTCTCAGAATGTTGAAAAGGGAATTTAGGAGTTATTCTTTCTCCACTTGAAAGAGAATCTTCTTTCTCTTTGCTACTATTCGAGAAGTGCCTCAAGAGCCTAGGAGATTCTACCTTCAAGCATCCATGAATGGCGGGTCCGAAAGATTCAGTCCTTCCCGTTCTACATCAATTTTACCTTAAGTTTGAGGGGTACTTTTCTATCACACAACAAGCCTGATGCATTCCTCCACTTCAACCATCCAACTTGAATAATGCTGATAATATCGCCATCTATTTCACCATCACTCTGAACAATATATTCAAGATATCTAAAACGTGTACTCTTATTAATGACTTGATCGTCCAAAGTCACAATCCCCTCACTAAGTCTATTACTAGTAAAATTACACTCTATATATTTAGTTTTAGATCTACTCAAGCGAAAATCTTTAGACTCTAAACAAAAAGAATACACCAAGGTACATCCTCTTGCAAATGTTTAGTGAGAACATCCATGATTAAAGCAAAAAGATATGGGCTTAAGGCTGATCCTTGATATAATCCAACAAAAATAGGAAAATGCTTGGTCAAACCACCTTTTGTTTGAACACAAGTAATAGCTTATGCATACATATCTTTAATAATTTGAATATAAGCATTATTAGCTCCTTTTTTTCAAGAACTCTCCAAATTCTTTTCAATACGAAATTAAAAAAAATGCAAGACAAAATATATAATTCAGTAGAACACCACACCATTACAAAATGATTGGAGATATTATCCAAGATTTTACATCCTAATTAAACACGTTCATAACAACTTAACAAAAGCTATCCAATAATGATGAGATTCCCCAAGTACATGTCTTTATTCTCCTCATTCCTTAGCACCAATGAACTAAATACATAACTAAAAAATATAAAAATACATGCATTAAAGTCTAAATATGAAAATAAATAAGTGGAGAAGTGCTTGGATGTTACAAAACCCCAAACGAATTGATACAAAAAATTGAACGTAAAGTTACCATGAAAATGCACACTTGCTGTAGTAAGAACGATGCAAAAAGCACAACAAACATACACTTGCTGTAGTATAAGGGAAATATAAAGGAGAGGAAGCGAAAAAATTGCAGGATTTTTTGATTCTATGAACGATTATCGTGAAAACACCAAATCCGATGAGAATTGATAGGTGAATGCCAACAAACAAGTAGAACAACCTTGAAAGCGCGGACATCTAAAATGCCGGCGATGGGAAGGATATAAACCTAAGAGACGAAGAGAAACTTGAAGACAAAGTCACAACCTCGAGCTGTCTCCCGTGATGCCAATGTGTGGAGTGTGGATTTTAATTTGCAAAATGACTGGGCGACGAGCAGCTAGGTTTTTTTAATTTCATTCATTTAATTTAATATTAGATAATATTTTAAAATAAATATAATATAATTATTTAATATAATCGAGTACCTCGACAAGCTCTCGAGTCGAGTCAAGCTGAGCTTGATTATAGGCTCAAACTCGAAGAGCGATAAGCTCAACTCGCGAGCTTGTTAACGAGTTGAGTTCGAGCCGGCTTGACTCACTTACTCCCTTACTGTGAACAACACCTTCTAGTCCAATTGCAACAGTTTAGAATCTTTCCAGCCGTTGGATCCTGATGTGGCCCGGCTCAGATATTCCACTGCAAGTGGCCTACAAGTTCTAGGATCAATCATGGAGAAGTCTCGGGATTCTGTTATTGTCGCTTCTTTCTCCACCTCTTTATATTAAGAGGAAATCCACCCCAAGGGTAGAAAAATTCTTCCCAAATAGGATTAAACCTAGAAAATACATTTGAAAAAACTCCCCTCTCAAAGGCATGCATATATATAGATACCTATCCCTATTAACAACTATGAGCCATAATTACAAAATTGCCTCTGTGAAGGTAAAAAATGAATATATCTCTGTACTACTTAATTAATTGCAGAAAAGATTACTAAGGGCCGAAAGCAATTTAGACCATGTCAGATACCATGATAATTGAATTAGTAATTAAATCATTTTATATCTTAAGTGTTACATTCACACATCCTATCATAGAATAGTGATACATGATAAGTATTCAATTAAAGATTTTCATGAGCATTGAGAGTGTACAAGGGTTTTTAATATGAGCAGCCCAATAAATATCATAAGGGGTGCATTAATTCAAAGCAGAGTTCACTATATCTTGGATAATTATCATGAATAAAACTATCAGAATAAATTAAATTTTCATTAAAGCAGTCATCATTGTATTGTCTTTTTGCAAATACTCATGTAAATCTAAAGATGGTGCATATTTATTATCATATGGAGAATATAATAACATCAATATGTTGTGTGCATGGATTAATTGCATGTACGATTTTTCTAGTATCAGCTGTCATGCTTATGTTCAAGCTTTTGAGATCATGTTGGTTTACTAGATTCAGGATATTGAAGTCCTTAAATTCTGTTATTTTTCAAAAATAGAAGTATTTTGTATCTGATTGTGTTCACTATGTGCTTGCTGTGCTGGAAAGGCTCGACTATAAGTACTGATAGCAATAATTTGCAACTTTGCATATCAATTTTATGATTTTGTTGATAGATTTTATCAACTATACTATAACACTTGTGAGAATGACTTTTTCTCATGATGTCTATGCATATCTTTTAACTTAGATTCATGAGATTAGTGTTCAGGTTTCTAAAACATATTTATTAACAATTCTCTTGCTTTTGCAAGCACTATTTTAAGCTTCCTCTAATGATTCATGATAGTAATATTTTTAATCTTTTTTAATTTCATTTCCAAGTCTGTTACTAAAAAATATCTAAGTTGATTACTAAACCTTTTTAAAGCTTATCAGATCACATTAGAAGATACTACCAAGGTAATAATAAAGAAACTAATTTTCCTTTTCTTAAGTTTTTGTATCATTTTATAAATTTCCAATTTAGTTGATGGATGTTCATGTTTTAATCTAAAATTTCATGTATTTCCACCTATAGGTAGACAAATATTCATACATTTTGATGTTACACTTGATTAGTTTTCATTTTTTTTGGGCAAAACTAATTAACTTAGAGCTAAAAGATTCTCTTTTTATATTCAGCCATGTGGTTACAAATAAAATAATTTTCTAGATTATTTAACCAATTGATAAATATATGGGGGTGTTTTGGTATGATGCAATATTCATGAATGCAATAGTGAGTGTAATCGTGTATGCCCATCATATTGATATGCAATATAATTCCCACTAGTAATGCAACATGTTGTTTATGATGTCAAACACCATTGATGACAAAGTAATTACATAGCAAGAATACCTATCAACGTTCTTTTATAAAGTTCTAATAATCAATTCCTAACTTGTATTTAGTTTTCCTTATCATAGTGATTTGAATCCTTTGCTCCTAAAAAGAATACATGTTGGTTTAGTAACAATTACAGGTCGTCCATGATGAACAATAGTTATATGGCATAAAAGCGATGCATCTATTAGTTCTTGAATATATATTGGTTTTAGATGATATAGATGCTCATGGTTTTTGAAATAGGGAAATCTCATTTTTTAGTGGTTGACAAGGGCTATGGTTAGGGTTTTAAGAATTAAGGGTAACTAGGAATGGGCTTGTTTTATAATGGTTGTTTTTGTTTGGATTTTGCGGAGGATTGTATAATGTTTGTTAGGGTTCTCCTAAAATTTAGGAGTTTAAATCTAACTTTTGAAATTCTTCTATTACTCCCAAGTTTAAGGAGAGATTTAAGAATGTAATACATTCAACTTCGACTACTTCTTGATTAATTTTGGTGCACCTTTTTACCTTTCAAGGAAAGGGTGCTGAGGAGATTGATGCAGCAACAAGCCTCAGCGATGTACTAGGTGTTCAATAAATGAACTCTCTTATATATTGGAAATATCAAAATATTATCGGCAATTCCATGTTGGAGTTAGTTTTGACACTTGATACTATAAACAGGAACAACACCCAACTTACACCAAGTTGATGTCTATGGGTTAGGGGGAAAGATTATGGATTTTGGAAATTCATTTGAAGTACTAAACCAAGATGACTCGAGTGTTTAGAAAACAAAACCAAGAAGATAAGTAGAAATTAGACAGTTATGAAGATTAGATAGAGATAGTCTCCAGTGTTAAAAAAACCAAACCAAGAAGATGAGTAGAAATTAGACGAGGAGGTATGAAGATTAGATAGAGATAGCACCTTATTCCAAAGAGAATTGAGAGAACCCTGAACACATCCAGTCTGGAGCTAGCTTCCATTGGCTGCAGAATATGATTTGTTCTTGTTCCTGCGTTTAAGCAAATCAACTCTAGATATGATGCTTCAGCAAGTTTAATATTTTCAAGTTGACCTAATCTATGTGAATTTATTTGTACCGCATTATTGATTTTATTTTCCATCTGACCTGTTTTTCAACATAGTTGTATGATTATCTTTTTTTCTTCTTTCCAGGCCTGAATCATTGGGCATAGTCATCGGGATTGTCTATTTGGTCATTGCAATACTGTTTCAGCATTTCAATTTTACCGCAGACTCTAATGTATGTTTTTGTAGCCAACATACTATTTATATCGCTGTCACTTTGCAATTTGTGGATATTATAAGCTTTCACTTTTTTTATTTATCATTTTTTGTATTCATTTTGATGATTGTATTTATGCTGCTACTAATTTCCTTGCTGTTTATTCTTTTATCAGTAATTACCCTTGAAAATTTATTGCATTAAGTAATATAGCCTGTTAATTGGTTAATATATGTTAGATGCAACACATTAGGCGTTGAAGTTGGTTTACTTCGTGACTCCAATTTAAAGCTTTTAAATTGACAAAAAGATAATGAATTATTTAGGTTGGCGTCAAACCCACTCTTGGAATTGCTTTATAGGTTCTTGACGGGGCTTTTAATTCTGTTTTGCAGTGGCTCGTTGAATACAATGCAGCGCTGGCATGCATTTGCTTCATGACTCTGCTTGGATTTGTTGATGATGTTCTCGATGTTCCCTGGAGAATGTAGGTACCTACGTTATGAAATATATAAACATGCACATAGAGGTGTTGTTGGAGGGGTTTGAGAGGGAGGGTTTCCCATCTTACCCTAGTGGAAATATTATTTCTCCTTGTCATTGGACATTCTTCATGCAACATCAAAAAAGAAATCATGATTGTCTGGCAGGACTGATTTGATTTGAATAACTTACGGCAAAGAAAATAAAGAATGTTGCATTGCACTCATTATGCTAATCATTAATAACATATTCACTGCCCACTTGCAACAAATAATGATCATGAACATCGATGCTTTGATTAGTTATAGTGTCTGAAATCAAGATTGGTGGCGTTGATTGGCATTTTGAGCTATGAATGTATTCTTATTGGGAAGAAGTGACTAGATAAAATGAAAATTTCATTTTAATAAACATCAGACTCTCATTGTATATGTGGTTTAGATCGTTTGCTTGAACTAATAAAGTTTTTTCTTTAATGCATCTTAAGTTTTGAATTCTTCAAAAATTTTTATTATAATTTTATATTTTTTGATAAACAGAAAATTGGTGCTTCCATCATTTGCCGCACTTCCATTGTTGATGGCATATGCTGGACATACATCAATAGTCATACCAAAGCCTTTGGCTCAGTTTGTTGGTGTAGCATTCTTGGATTTAGGTATGTCTAGTATATGGACTCACACATCCAAAAGGCAATAAATACCACCAAATTCTATGCCATCATAAATTAGACGTACATATCAATGTATCACATTTTTTTTTCTGGACCATTCAAATCTTCCAATATGTGCGGGTATGATGGAATCTGATTCATTCAGAAAACTAAAGTTATTTTTCTAATACTTTTGAATGGCAGGCTGGATATACAAACTCTACATGGGAATGCTGGCAGTGTTTTGCACAAATTCCATCAACATACATGCTGGTCTCAATGGCCTTGAAGCAGGACAAACAGTTGTTATTGCAGCTGCAGTAAGAAAAAAGGGTTTTGAGCGTACTTGCTGTTGTTACTGATGTTTTCACTGCTCAACACCGTAACAGGTAACGCTAATACAGAGATTGATATATCCATTTGATTGCAGATTCTGATACACAATGTGATGGAAATTGGTACATCTTCAGACCCTGAATACAAGCAAGCTCATGCATTCTCTATTTACCTAATGCTTCCCCTGTTGACTACTTCATTAGCTTTGCTTTCATACAACTGGTAATGATTGCTTGGAAGATTATTTTTGACGTCACTAATTATTTTTTTCATGTTGTTTTTGTTACTTTAACCTGAATGTAGTTCATTTATTTTAATTCAGGTATCCTTCTTCGGTTTTTGTTGGTGATACATACACCTACTTTGCTGGAATGGCCATGGCTGTAGTTGGTATACTTGGTCATTTTAGGTCAGTTTTTTTTTTCCGTATGTGCTTCTTAATATGCCAACAGATATCACAAGTTTTGTTGTGCCATATCTGTAATATTACCACTTATTTTTTTCCTTTCAAAATTTAATTCGTTTTAATTGATTTTGCTACATATCGACTAAAATTGTCTTTGCGCTAAATAGAGGTGACACCTCATGTAACATTAAACAGGAATAGGAGGATGAGGATTCATAAAACTAATGATGATGATATACTGGAGAATGCAGAGCTGGAGCTGACGTTCCAGTTTGAGCTGGTTTTGATGAGGAGTGCTCCTCTAGCTTTTTTCTATCAACCTCTGGAATATATTTGATTTAGAAAATAAAGTTTATGCAAAACACGGAATACTCTCTAGTTGAATGATCTATATTCAAGTAACTGCTTTGAAGACTTCACCAAAATTTAGATGGGCCTTAGAGGCAACTAGAGGCTTAAGCTCCCTTGGGTCAAGTGAATTGACTGGTGTTAGGTTTTTTAGATGGGCATCAATTTTTTGTTTTCCTTAGTTTATGTACCTCGCATTTTCAATATCTATGGAGTAGTGGTTCACGGCCAAAAAAAAAAAAAAAAAAAAAAAAAAAAAAAAAAAAAAAAAAAAAAAAAAAAAGGTTTGGCGAGGGGGATCTAATTTTCTAGCCATTTCCTAATTTTAAATGATCTTATATTTATAATAAAAGCAAACAAAATCCTGATATAAACAAGAAAGTTTTATCCAAACACATGCAAGCATGAAAAGATCTTATAAAATAATAGCAATTAACATGTTACCTTCCTAGATATGAAACAGTATACTTAAATATAAGGTGTTGCTAGACCAACTTATTAACTATAACTTCTTTTCTGGCTTGAGTGTCGGCTCCCCCTTGTATTTTGCTGAAATGCCCCTCCCAATTTTTTTCTCTGTAGACGTGCATAGTTCATCTTTGTAGAATGTGTATAAAAGATAGATGCATCTATCCATGTAGCCGGAGTAGTACAATTAAAATATACATGTATTAATTATAACAACCCACCTCATTATGCACTAACGGAATTTTGAGGGAGTTTCAAATCATGCTGTTGCTGTTGTAGTCGATTGTCACTTTATTTAATTCCCTTACTATTATAAGGCACTTTGTACAATCCCAATGTTTTTCTTATATTAAAAAGACATCATTAAATGAGCATAGTACTTAAGTCGTGTAGCGTCAATGCTTACAAATTGTGATCAATTATCATATTCAAGGGCCTTCTCCTTCACATACCCCCAACTATTAGAGGACTAAGTAAACTGCAAAACAAGAAGACTCTGTATTGCATTAGCTAATTGTTTCTTCTCTAACTCATATAATGTCTCTTCAGATCTAATACATAGTATTGAGTATTACATGAGGTTTAACACCTATATCTTTAAAATATGGAATATATATAAAGCTTTATCCCTCTTTATTTTTTTTCTATTGCAAAGGTGGATGAATTCTCTGATATTAGTAAACAATGGATCAAGTTCTTAGTATCTTCCCTCTACGCCTCCTCCAACTACATATATAAGTATCCATCATCAATCTATATACTCTTGGTGAATTTTCAACATTCATACAAATTCTCAAGAATATCTTAACATCTCTGTGGTGCAATGTTCTTTCTTAGTAGTCCTCAACTATCTCTCTTGCGCATTGTCTCAAAGAACCATCTCAACATAGATTATGTTCTCATATTGTTTTCTCCCTTCAATAAACTTCTTTGTTTTCCTTTTTACCACACCACTACACTCCTTACCTAACATCCAGTTCTTGCACATAGCTTCTAGGTTCGTTGACGACATTGTTTTGGTAGCCTACCTTGCAACTGTTCATGGCCTATTGCACACGACCTTAAAATCCTTCTTGTTGACACCTCCATCCATCTCATACACCTTCAAAACTTGTCTCAACACCTTGCTAACACTAACTTGCAATCCATCTCAATGTCATGAATCTTCTTGGCCAGATACTTAGAACTCATTGAAAACATACAAAACTTTGTTAGCAACATTCGCAGCTATCTCGATGGCATTCCCAACTACCTTGAACACCTTTTTTGATCACCTCGCCTCTTTGGCCTACAACAAATTTTCTCAACACTTAGCTAATCTAAGGAACCTAAGTGTATAAAACATTCAAAAATTTCGTATACATCTTTATTATAACGTCTCTAATATCACTTTGGAGCTTAATGACATTCCCTTGGCTACACTACATAAACACTCTTAATAACCTCATGATTAAGCAGATGAATTCCTTGACCCAAAGGTAAAGTTTTTCCTTCTTTTATCATGATAATTTATTTTATCATCTCATATTATATTTTATCATCTCGAAAATATATTTATCTGCCTTTATAAGACATTTTATCTTGGTAATATGTCATATGAATCTATAAGATATATAATGCCTTTGATATCTTACACAATTTTCTGACCGAGACATGTTTCTATTTGGCGACCACTTATATCAGAATTTTCCTCTTTCTTCCACAATAATATTAGCTAAATAATATAATAGATGAATAATGTTCCTAGGAGACTAAGTCCCAACAACTTAAAAATCACTTATTACTTAATATAAAACAACCAATGGAGGCTTATAGGACTCCATTTGATAGTCTTCTTTGTTCTCACATATTTACAACTTTCTGGTATTGAATGCTTATTTTTAAGCTATTGGTAATGCTTAATGAGCATTACCTCCTTGGAAAGACATGGTTTCTTCTTGATAATACATAACAACCTCTTGATAAGGTCCATAAAGGCCTTGACAAGCTATGTTAGACTCATGACGACCTTATTTATGGTCTCTACTACCTTATTATTACTTTTTTCATCCTCTCAAATGTTCTTATATACTTGACATTCACCTTACATTTGTTTCAATTACAAACATAGATCTCTTGCTGAGAATCTTTAACTCTTAAGCAATTCTAAACAACCTTTCTAATATAATATATGCTCCATGACTCATCTTCTATGCCATATAAATTCTTTGCAAGCTCTTTTACAAGACAAATGTAGCTCTTATGTCTCATTAGTTATGTGACAATTTGAGTCAGAGCTAGTTTATGTTTGGTTCATTAGTTCATCAAGCTCAATTTGTAAGTCATTTATTAAGTTTTGCTCGAGCTGGCTCACTATTCAGCTTGACTAAGTTACACTCTTAGGTTCAGCTACATTCACTGGTGCTTTTTATTTATCTACAAGTGGCTCAGCTAGTTAGGCATTATTTTGTTCAATTATATTACAAAGCTTGCATTGGTGTAATTCCTCATCTCTGTGTTTGATAACCCAAGTTATCAATATGGTTGGCATCTATCACTTTCAGGCATTACAGTATAGTTTGACATGCAGGTGATATGATAATGGCTATTAGACCAAAAAGGCTAGTTTAAATAATGTATTTGTAAATTATGTTGAATTTGATATCTTCCTTAGTAATATGCAGGCAACAAATTTAATCCATCCTGATGTTCAATTCAAATGTCTCTCAAGAGACCCTTACCCCATTTAATTATTATATATTATCTGTACCATCATTTTCTCATTCATATCATACTTCACTTATTTCCTTTCTTTGAGAAACTCTGAGTTGGTCATGTTATTTAACCCTTTTTTTGGGTAAGATAGGAACCATATTTTGTTGTTCGCAAATGATATTTCAGCATCATTTAGTTGATTTTGATTAATTTATTTTGAAAATTTTGACACATTTTATTCATTGTAGACTTTGTAGTGCAAAGAAGCTGTTTATCTCATATCCCTAATCTTGAATACACTCAAATATGGGAACATTGACCTTAATTCTATGGGCAGTATCATGAAGATCATCAGTTGGATGATGTTAACCGACTGTAGGTGTTCTATGAGTGTCTTCTCTATACTAGTCTTATCTTTGGCGTGGATGGTTTTGATTAGGAATATTGTTCTGAGCATGTACTTGATAATGAAGGATGTCTTTTGGCCTACAACATGATAGGTGGGCTATGCAGGCTGGTTTAAATTCCCAATACCTCATCAAGGATCCTAGAATTTGCTTTAGTATTAGATGAAATTTTCTGTGTTATGATGTCTACTAGTATATGCCCCATTCGCACATATTTGTGTAATATTTTTCATCATTTTTTAGTAGTGGTCAGTGTTCACGTTATTCTCTAGGCTATTGATTTGTCATCTAAGTTTATTCTTTAAAGATGTGATTTTTATCAATACCAAGCAGTCGATTGGTGATCTATTCTTTAAAGCAATCATTTTGGGCAAGATATTCTCCAAGATTATATTTTTGACTTGTTCTAGAGTGATATTATTGAAAGCATTAATTTTGTAGGTTACAAAGTATAACTTAATATGACATCTAAATGATATGTAAACAAATTTTCTTGAAATAGTTATAAGCAATTATTATTGCAAAAAATAAATAATTTTCTTTCACTATCAAATTCAAGTTCATTGCATTTGAATATGTAGAAATTAACTTTGTTTTAGAACTTTTAACAATTAACAAAAGAACTTTATGGAATACTCAGCTCACCTGCATGTTGTTCCTATCAAATATGATAAATTATAAGACTAGCTAGGCCAGGAGATCAACTAATTAGTTGTTTGTGCAGAACTATAGATTTGCTACAGATGTACAATTATCCTAACATCAATAGAGATTATACCTTATTATAGTATTGTCACATTCAAAAAGTTTTGATCTTTGTGCATATAGAAGATATTCCTTTAGTAGTTGGTGGCTATGATAGTCGATGGTGAGTGGTTATGGAGTCGTGCTGTCGTGCACATGTTGATGCTGAGATTGAGGTTTCAGTTAGACGAATAACTTAAAAAAAAAGTTAGAGTCAAGGATGTTGTTTTTAGATTGTAGTTGTGGGAGTGTCATTGCGTGGCTATAAGGGATATGCCAAATAAGATTGAAACAACAGTGTAGCAGGAGTGGTTGACAAGTGATGCGGACATCTGATCATGAAGATTTTCAAAGGAGGAGACGACGATCGACGGCCGAGATCACTCCATTTTATCTTAGTTTATTAATTGTATTTTGATTTAATTTTATATATTTATTTTTCCTTTTTTATCTTTTTATTTAAGAGTCTTGTCTTATGTAAGCCCAAGGGGCAAATTTGTCTTTTAGTTTCTTTTGAGGCCTATATATAGAGACCCCTTCTCTTGTATTAGGTATGATGTAGTTTTAATAAAAAAATTGTTCTGCACTTTTGTTCTTTAGGAGGACGTTAGTGAGAATTCCTATGGAGGGAATCGTAGTTTTCACCAGCCGCAGGATGTCCCCGGGCTCGTGGCTTGAAGTCCCTTGGTGAAGGGCAACGCATCACCCGTCAGTCTTCGGAAGAGTCTAAGGCTCGCGGTTCTATCTTTTTTTTCTTTCTTTCTTTGTTTTGTTTTTCCTTATTTCCCTAAACCGTCACCTCTCCCTTCCCCCCCCCCCCCCTCCAAGCCGCTGGTCACCTTGTTGCCACCCTTTTCACTAACCCCACCCAACTTCAACCCTAACCGCCACCTTTTTCGTTCCCTCTTCCCATCGGCCGAGATCCACCATGGTTCAACCCACTCATCGGACCACCTCCTTCCCTAACCCCACTTCCCTCCAAAAATTCCTCTTTCCTTATTTAGGTTGCCATTAATTTGGAAAGATTTTAAATTCAAATTAATCTAATTTGGAAAGATTTTAAATTCAAATTAATCTAATTTGAATTTCATATCCATCCAAACTCCCTCTTGATTACCTTCATAAATTTGATTTTGTTAATTTGAAAGTCATTTAATTTTGAATTTAAATAAATTTAAAATTCAAAACCTTTCATATTTAATAAATTATACATTAGGGAGCCTCCTCCAATTACTCACAATCTGAAATTAATTTCAGATTCAATGCCCCCAA